>OZ010669.1:68660619-69260619 GCA_963932185.1 Troglohyphantes excavatus
GAAGAATAAATGCCTTTGCCTTTCATGGAAGGCAATCGGCGTTTTCTTACAGCGCGGCCTTTCAGTCATTAATCTTGTTTCGTTGGGAGGAAGAATTAATGCTCATGAAGTTTTGACGCTGATCGAAGATTAGATTCCTTACATGCTTATGGAAAGTAGCTACTAAAGATGCAGGGATTTCCAAGCATCAAAAAACGTTACAAAATACGTTTTTCATGTTTGTTTAAGGTTACTTGAAATATTAGTAATATAGGTGACGTCATACAGATGGAGTTCAGGGGAATCTAGTTTTCAAAACTGCCAATAGATGGCGCAACCTCAAATTTCGGTTTGTTTTCAGTTTGGATATGTTTTACAAAACTTATTTTTTGTGAATATAATAAGGCTTATATTCTTTCTGATGTCATCATTCTTCCTGATAAGCTGACATCATCAAAATATTTATTCACCGATAAATTGAAGGGGTTAATCGTCAAAATAGTTTACATAATGGTAAAATACAAATGCGACGCAACAGATTTTGGCAACTGATGTTGCCATTCCGCATAGAGAAAAACAGGGTTTTTCAATCGCCGCGTAAGAGAAGTATATATATAGATAGACAAATTTGAAACTTTCGATTTTAAAATTATGCGAGCAAAATATAAAAAAAATCTTTGTTACACGGGAATTAATTTAATTTAGAAATAAACTAATATTGCGTTTTCCTAAGGAATCAACAACTATTTTCATTGCACTACTCTTTTTGTTATCATTACATTTATCATTATTTGTAATTTTCGCAAAATCATGTCTACTTGTCATCGAACATACTTACGTAAATCCTATTATAATGCAATATATAGTTGTCGACGTATAATAATTATTAATTGAAGGATTGAGGTAAATTAACTTTCATTTTCTGCCCGATCACTGTAATGAACTGTCATTGTTCTTTCCCTCTGTGGACCCTTCTATTTATATTAATAATTTTAAGTTTAATTTCCTATTAAATTCTTGATTTCGAACCAGCATCAGTGTTTTCTGTATAATACCTCCGTACACCTGCGTTATGGAAATAAGTTTTTGAGAAGATGGTTTTAGAGAGAAAATTGCGAATTAATAGTAAGTCGTTTAAATAATTAAACAAAAAAATTTCATTCATAAAGGCAAAATAATTGTAAGCAAAACTTAAATTATTCGCATTAATTATGACCAGACCCCATCTGGATAATCAAATATCCGGATAATTGGAAAATTCACAATAAAAAGGTTATTTCTTCGTAAAAAACGAATTTTGCTTTATATAGTATGCAATGTAATTTATTCACTATAAAAACAATTTTGCTTACATTTTGTACTTACATAGTATTATAATGTCTTATTGCTTTAGCATATCACCGCTATCGCTATACTAGCGCATTTTTTTAAACATTCCCCTATAAGAAATTATTAAAATGCCGATTTTTCTGATTTGTTTTTAAAAACAATCCGGATAATTGACTATTCGGATAACTGGAGTCCGGATAACTGGAGTTCTACTGTATTTATATATGAGACATTTATAAAAATTAAATTTTGCTTGAAATTATACTTTTACCTGAAAACATATTCTAATGAATTTCATTCAAATAACCTTAGAGATAGAAGGAATTATATATAGAAAGGTCCCTTACTGAAATGTCCAATATACACTGTAGTATCTTATTAACTGCAGTAGCCTATAAGTAACTTATTGTATAATTATTTCATTTATAAAAGACAACCCAATAAAAACACAATTATAACCATAAAAACACTGAATATCCAGCATCGAATCTATTGATTGAAACCTCTATATTAATACTTGTAATTCACATAATGTAGAAGTAAAAATTTCTGTAAGTAAAAAAAACCTTTAATTATTTTACTTTAAAATGTATAGCAAAAAATACTTCACTCGGAAATTTATAAAGCTAAAACAGTTTTCTTTTACGTAAAGCATTTAATGGACTTAATACCGATTCAAAACTGTTACACATGAGCTGCATTCTATTCATTATTTATGAATGGCACATAGGTGATATAAATTTCTGCTGATTTAGCAAAACATCGCTGAGAATAGTCGCTACTCTTATCAAAGGAGCTTTGGGGCTTTAATCCCGGATTAACAGAAAGGAAGAGAACACAGTAAATAGAAGAAATTGCTGTATAACAGGAAGGTCCTTTTAACTTTCGTCGGTTTTCTTGTAGCCTCGGCAAAAACATAACCTTTATGCCTTCGCTGTTAAAAATGCATTCTCATATTTGGCGAAACTTTTATCATATTTGGCTAACTTTTCTCATATTTGGCGAAACTTTTCTCATATTTGGCGAAACCTTTCTCATATTTGGCGAAATTTTTCTCATATTTGGCGAAATTTTTCTCATTTTTGACGAAACAGGTGCCTGCTATATGCTCCGATTAAATATTTCGTCAAATTGAGGAAAAAAAGTAAAGTAAGATTCGTCATTGCTCCGGGAAATTAACTTTTGTTTGATACCTATTATTAGTGTATTAAAGAAGTAATAAACAGCTAGTACTTCCTTCGAGCAGCCGTTTGGGGCGCCTCACTCCCTTCAAACAGTTCACACATATGAACTCTCAGAAACTCAATTTTTGAGAATACTGAGATCGACAAGGCTACTTTCGTCATATTTGATAATCGTTTCATCATTGAATCACGTGACTTTTGACGAAACAAGAATTCTCGAAATTTTCACAAAAAGGATATATTCATATTCCTTTACGGCCCTTTCCAGGAGAATTAACTCATAACTCATAACACATTATATGTATGTTGCTAAAATTCAACCGACTGGCATGATTGACAGAGCGTTGGTCTCCCGAACGAGAGATCCGCGGTTCGAGTCGGCCTGCCGCCTATACTCATTTTAAATCGTCCTAACTTTTGACGAAATAAACTTCGTTAAAAAAAACGACATAACAAATTTCCTCAGTTTGACGATATATTGATTTATAGCATATAGCAGACATCCGTTTCGTCAAAAATGACAACAAGTTTCGCCAAATACGAGCATACATTTTTACCAGTGCTCTCTTTGTTCGAAATATATGACAACCAGTCTTTAATACCTTTTTATATTAAAATGTAGTATTGCGTAACCTATGGACGCCGAACGTCTGAGCATTTTTGACATTATTTTAATAAAACTTGTTTTATTACTCTTTGTGATTTGCGGTTTTATTGCATGCATTTTGAAAGTTTATGTCTTGTGTCTAAATATTCGTTCCTTTTCTTTTTTTTGCAGAGTTGAGCGTCCGCATTCAGTCCTCCCTGTCTCCTGAACCCCCAGGAGACGTGGGAATTCTCCTCAAGGAGCTCACCCCTCGCAGGAGGTTGCGCGAGGAGCACGTTCTACTCACAGTCGACTTTCCAGGGACGCAACATGAGTTCACGCTGGTCCTGGAGAGGATAAGGGGAAGAGGTAAGAGTCATTTGCAAATTTTAATCACTCACACATTGATGTAAGTATTTGCTAAAAACTATTCTATTTGTGTTGCTTCGCAAACCAATGCTCATTACATTTTCTGGAGAGGGTTTAATTTCTTGGAATGTGTGTTATCCTTTTGCAATCAATCAATGGAAATGCAGGATTTTAGTAATGTGTCTTCTAATTCCGCAGAATGTTTTTTTTACTGTTAATGCAATATGGTGAATGTATCTGTTTAAAAAAGAAAACATAAAATGAAAATTCTAAAATAATATAACTGAGACCCGGTTATGGTTGTCTACAGAGCGAATAATACATATAGATTCGATAAAATAAAAATGTTCACTACTGCATTTTTTTAGTTTTTTTTAATGAAAATTTCTGATAACTTTGTATATAATTATTATATTAATTAACTCTCGATTCGTTAATTTCATGTATTTATAATGTGTGTAATTCAATCTGTATTATTTAATTCTACTCGCATATTTTCAAGAGGGCGACAAAAGTTAAAGTAGCTATTTACGTATATAAACTAAGCCAACTACTAACGATCTTACTAACGAAACAGCTCACTCGAAATGCATTTAATAAAACCCATCATTTAAATACTGAATTTTCGCCAAATGGATGCAGAAAGTTAGCATTCTTAACCCACTAATCTCACACGATTTTTGCAATTAAAGGGGTAACTGGAAGAAATTTCTGATTTTTTTAAATCTAATTTTGATGTAGATGAAAGCTTTAAGGACATATGCGTCTTCCCTCAAAATTGTATGGCACTGCTTGACTTATTTAGGCAGTTACAGAGTAGTAAAAATTCCATGTTTCATTTATGATGGTTCGATTTCATTAAGCAAACCTAAATGACAAATGTGCGAACATGCGCCAATTTTGTTAACCTACAACCACTGTCGCTGGCGATAGATGATAGAGAAAAAATTATCGTGTCAATTTTTTCCTTGGCGACAAATAGTGGACGCTCAACGGAAAGCGACCCTTTTCTTCGAGATTGTTGTCAGTGGAAAAAGCTGTTTATTTTGGAAAATGATTTTTGTTAGTTAAAACCTTCTTTCACTTCCCTCTTCAATTATAAAGTTTTTTTCTTTGTTAGGATATTTAAATAATTTCCCCCTTTTTTATGACTTTGTAATTAATTGCAAAGATACAGCTTGTAAGTTTTGCCTCAAACCTTTAAATTATTTTTATTTTTGGAAAATGGAGTATTTTTATGAATTTTAAAATTTTAAGCATTGCTGGAAAGACCGGAGATCAGTGGACGTAATATCACGTCTATGAGCGTGTAGGGTCGAATGGCTGATACTCTAACATGAGGATCAAACGAAACACTTTGCGTGTCTTAGGATAATAGAAGATTATGCGACGCTGAACAGCAGATTGTTTAAATTAATTTTGTAATCGTCAGTTAATTTAGTTAATTTAAGGATTATATACCATATGCGAGGTTTTCACAGATTCGTTCAAGTTCCACAGAACAAGTAGTCCTTGTCCTTAGCATTCCTTTACGATATAGAGCCCCAGTTGCTCAGTGGATAAGGCGTTCAGCTACTAATCAGAGGATTGGTGGTTCGAATCCGTGCGATGGACTTGACAAAGAAAAGTAAAAAAGTAGTGATCTTGCTATCGGAGGATTGCCAGATTCTCTACAAAAATACTAGAAAGTCGTCCAGAACATGCAACAAATTATACTGGTGTGTATACGGGACTGGTGCACGATAAATCTGATCGGGGTTCAATGTCATGACGCCTATTGGGGTTGCGTCGGGTGCCAGCTCAGTTATTGTCTTCGTCATCTGACCCATAGTTCAAAAATACGAGGCATCGTTCACGAGTCTTTCCTTCGAGATATTCCCTAAACCGTCGCCAATAGCCCACTGTGCAGCTCTAGTGCGACGTTAATTAAACAAACCAAACTATCCTTTACGATATAATACCAAAGTAAACTAGGTATTCTTATATGCCTAACGTACTACACATTATGCGCAGAGGATTTACAAAGACCAACATGTGTGTCTGAGTATAACGTACAGTATTTATCGTTGATGGATATCCATTATTGTCCGAAAGATTACGTGATCGGTCACTATCTCATTAAAACACAATTATTATTAAGATTGCATAATAGATACCGTAGAATTTGGTTAACAATTACTAAACAGCTATCTGTTGTTTTCGTGTTATGAAGCATATGTATTACTCATTGAATAGCAATTAACGTGGAATAAATACGATCTATCATATTTAATTTATTGGTTATGAATTTTTTATATATTATGCATAATCTATATATAAAGAACAGTATCTGTGGGTTTGTATTACACAAATTTACAGTTTTATTTCGACCTCAATAACCTCAGACTTGACCTTCAAAAGAAGTGAGAAGGTCAATGTCGGAATGAGACTCCTTACATCAAAAGTAGTTCTTATTAAGACCGCCAGATGGCGTCACGGGGAAGAAATCAGAAAACACTGCGTAAATCCCAGGCAACGCTGGGTACTTCAGCTACTTGTATGCACAAAATAGTATTATAATTTAATAACTTATTATTGAGTTTACCTTCGTAACTCATTTTTATAAATTAAGATTAGAATGTTATATAAAAAGGAATCAAGGAATTTTATTATCATTATTATTAATGTTAACGAAACTTATAGAAATAAATTCAGAGTAAAATGGCATATTTTGAGAGATTACTAACAACTCTATCAATGTTGAGGATCCATTGAAAATGTGCGTATTTTGTCATTGAAGTTTTAACTGCCCTTAGGATAATATTTGTGCAGGAAATGTAACTCTTGTTATCTTCGAGCATGACTGTAGTAAAGCGAATCTGACGTCATAATCGTGAAACCAACATCTCAGAACGAATGGCCTCAGACACGTGACTTCTTTTCAAAATTATGAATTAAAAAATACTCCCGATGGCTGATGAATTGAGAAATGTGTAAGAATGAAAATTTATGAATGGAATGACGTAATTAACCACGTGTCTGAGGTCATACATGTTGGCCTCACTTTGATGTTATCGAGATTATAACATTATGTTTTCTCTACTATGAAGGATCCATGCTCGAAGCTTGTTATAGTGAAACGATTTTGTCAGATCTTTAAAATCGCATGTAAATCATTTAAGAGAATGTTTTAAATTTCTTTTATATTTCTAAATCGAAATATGAAATAAATGTACCTCAGAGCCAGACGAACTTTAAGTCCAACTTTACAAGAGAGTGAAAAACTGAATCCTACTCTCATTGCAAAGCATTGGACTTGGGCTTTTACAGCTCTTGCTGAAGGTTTAAAAATAATTTGTGAGTGAATTTTGATGGTATGATTTGATAGAAAGCACGAACGTTTAAGACATAAGTACCAGGGGACCGAGCCCAGCTCGTTTGCATATTTTGTTACTTAGTAATATTTCTAATGAATCGAATCAAATGCAAATGTTTTGAAATGTCCATATCAATGGTTAGACGTTTCATAATATATTTTATCGTCTAATAATGTCTTAATTATCGAAATAAGTTAAGTTCTTTGAGATGTTCATACGATTGGTTAGAAGTGTCGAGATTGCAAAGATACCGTAACAATTCTGCAAAGGTAATTTAAATTAATATTTTTAAGGATCCTGAGCGTTTAATACGACCATTCGCACAATTGTAGCACAGAGATGTTTTCGTTTGCATGCTAAAGCCTGACAATATTATTGTTGTTCAGTATTTTAAGTAACAATTTGTAACAATATTTGCTTTTGTCTAACTCTGGAATAACTGACTGGATTTTTAAATGATGCAAAGCACTCTTTGTTAATAAGAAGATTATGATAACGGATATCAAATTATTTTTTGCCACTGCAAAATTATTTCGGTAATTTTTTTATCTTCAACCTGTATTCAACCTTTAAACACCATTTTATATTCTTATTAAACGTTTAATCAATAATAAAGATTTTTAATTATTTTGAGTAATTTTATGTGTTATTCGGAATTGATCGTAGTGACGAAAGCAGTTTTATCTTTAATTTAGTGAAAAATAATTTAATTTTACCAATTACAAAAAATAAATTTGTTGAATTTGTTAAATTAAATTTGTGGCTGTTGTTTAGAATATTTCATAATTTTGAAGAGGTTACAGAAGAAAAGGTTTTATAATATAAAAGTTGCGTAGGTGGCTAGTAGTATGGGTCTTGAAAAAAATAGTTACTTCGAACACATTTTTATTAACAAAATACTTATTTGAAGTAACACGATTAAAATAATTAAAAAAACATTTACAGTTTATTTTTACAATTTAAATTAAATTAATTTCCCTGTGTGTATATGAAAACTTTTTCTTTCAAGGGTTTAGATTACTGTGTACGTTTCAAATGAAAACTTTTAAACTGTTTTTACTTTGTTATATTGTAGAGTCTCGTTACTCATCTAAATATTTGCTTGAAACTAAACATGCTTACGGAATGCGAGAAAATGTCGATAACAATTTCATATTTAATTAGGCAGGTGGTTCCGAAAAAATATTTCAATAAAGAAGAAGAATTATTTGAAATAACAAAGTAAATTAATTTTAAAACACATTTATAGTAAATGTCAAATTTATATTTAAAAGTGATTTTAAATTTTGTTAATGAAAAATTTAAACTCTTTTTCCGTTGTTCTATTGTAAACTCTCATTACTACTCATTTTCAATCCCTCTTTTCTTGTAACTAAACTTACTTACGTAATTCGTGAAACACTTCATTATTAAATTATTACTAACTAATACAATTTAATATCGAGAACTATTTCATACTAGCGCTTCGAAGTTGCGATAGATTCCTATGAGGCGGGCGAATCCATTTAAACCATGGGTGTTTGCGCAGTTGAGACTCAACTGGTAGATTACCCGCGATGCTTGAAAGATAAAATGTAAACAAACAAATGTACACTCGTTTTAGATGTATCGGTTTTCAATTGATTTCAGCGATATTTTATTGATGGCATTTCATATTTTATTCTGTTTCGCCTAATTCTCATCAAAATATTTTACACGTTTTAAATTAAAATAAGATATGACGAATTAAATAACGTTAACTTCGTTTATTTATAAGAAAAAAATAATATTATTTTAGAATAAAAACTCAAATAAAAATATCTCATTAAAATATTTTACACGTTTTAAATTAAAATAACATATGACGAATTAAATAACGTTTAACGGTTATTGCCAAATAACTTATTAATTCATTCGCGATGAATAATTTGCAATGGAAAGAGTTAAATGGAACTTTTAATCTACTTATTTCACCCTCTAAATGAAATTTTTCGAAGATGAAACATATCCCAATCTAATTTTTACCCCGAAAATTGGTAGTACATTAATTTTCGTGAAAATCGTTAGAGCGGATTTGGAGATCGTGCAAACAAACAAACGAACAAACAAACAAATATAGTGACATTGCTCGTTTAATAGATTAGATAGATAGATAGATAGATATGCAATAAAACAAAAATGGCCAAATTTGAACTTGTGTTCTTATGGCTCTGAGGTACCGATATTAGACAATATAGTTGAATGTAAAATTAGTATAGTGAAACATTGTTTCGTGCTACTTTCGTAAAGTCGTAAGTCGTAAAACATTTTTATGTTATAAGTTTCGATTCAATCTGTAAAGTAGGCTTTATAATATTTAATTTGTGATATTAAAAACATCAGTTATATAATATTTGTTTCATAAACTTTAGTTGTGTAAATAGTGCATTTGGAGTTAAAAATTAGTAAATTAATTAAAAAGTAGTAAAATAATAGTAAAATGTAATAATTTTTGAGTACATATGATGTTTATCATGGCTCCGAATACAAATTTTCCATTTTGAGAAAGGCTTGTATTCAAAAATGAGTATAATGAGTAAAAATGAATGAAAAGGGCAGATGCTAGCCTTTTATGTTATAAGTTTCGATTCAATCTGTAAAGTAGGCTTTATAATATTTAATTTGTGATATTAAAAACATCAGTTATATAATATTTGTTTCATAAACTTTAGTTGTGTAAATAGTGCATTTGGACTTAAAAATTAGTAAATTAATTAAAAAGTAGTAAAATAATAGTAAAATGTAATAATTTTTGAGTACATATGATGTTTATCATGGCTCCGAATACAAATTTTCCATTTTGAGAAAGGCTTGTATTCAAAAATGAGTATAATGAGTAAAAATGAACGAAAATGGCAGATGCTAGCCTACATATGGTGTCTTGATAAATCACTTTCAATAAATATCGACAATTACAACCAAGTCTTACCACCGATAATCGAACCCAGATCCTCAGGCACCGCAGTCCGGAGCTTTATCCGTTAAACTACCACTTCGACTTGAAGAAGTTATAAACAGAAAAATTGTTAAAAAGTTGTACTGAAAGAATGCAAAGTAAGATAATTGAGTTGTAATAACTCAGTTTCTCAATTAAGCAATCGATATCAAATACTGTGGAAGACCATCTTCTGAACAACTACTTTAAGTTTGATAGGTTGCTTTGCTAAGATGGCTTGAACAGAAATTGAGATTAACAATAATAAATCACAATGCTCATTTTTGAGAACGTACGGTTACTTAAATTTGAGTTCGTCATCACTCATTGACAATGCAATTTTACGCAAAGAAAAACGAGTAGGTTCAGGTACTCTTTTTTAAGTACCTCTTTTTTACATTGTGCTATTTATTTCATATAAGATTTTATCGTAAGCTATCTTTTATCATAATATTATCTTAAAAAATCATTAACTCATATGAATACCAAAAAAATATTTTTATTAAAGATATTTAAAAAATATATTTTTAGCTAACGTCAACAAATAGTTCAGAGTTGGTTTATAAAAGGAAAATGCTCAGTTTAAAGCGCTTTTTTGAAAGAGTCGCCCTATAATTAAAAAACAAGACTTGGTGGTAAAAGCCGAAAACTTACATAATACTGACGGAAGTCAATGTTTTTGTTTCGTTAAATATTAGATAAGCTTTCTGAACAAAATCTTTTATTTTCGTCGATGTTTAAATTTGCGCACAAAGACTATCAAAAAGTTTTAAAGTAGATAATAAATTTGATTTCTATCTCTTTACCATATTTTGTTAAGCGTAACTTTGTACTAAAAGTTTAAACATATGTTTAAAGATAATGAAGAGATAGGTGTACATAATATACTAAATACTTTTTCTTTATTTTCTTTATTATATAGTAAGATATAATTCAACGTTCATTCACTATTAAAGTTGATAGTAGATAAGGAAATATTGTTATAAATTGTTTGCAATTCACTTGTTATATTTTTAAAAAGTTGTATGGTTAAAGAAAATCATTTTTAAGTTAAACATTTTCGTTTTTTTTTATCTGAATAAGGGAGACCCATACTCCAAATTTTTTTAATTTTTTTATTAATGAATTCAGAAATATCATTACATATTTTACTAAACAATAATCAAAAACAAAAATAATATTTTTTGTAGTGTTTTATAAGCGTAAATAGTCGTGTTTAAAAAACACTATTCCTACTACAATTTTTTTATGTTTAAAAAAAAATTTAAATTGATTAAATAATTTTTTTTTCTTATGAGTATGCATCATTTTAATATGAGTGATAGAACGAGAGGTCATGGGTTTAAGTTAAACAAATCCCATTTTAATCAGGAAGGGAGAAAACAATATTTATATAATAGGGTAATAGAAAAATGGAACAACTTGCCAGTGAATATTGTTAATTGTAAAGGAGTAACGGATTTTAAGAAGAAGTTAGATATGCATTGGGGGATAGTTAGGAGGTACTAGATGGACCAACCTTGTTGGGCCTTGAGCCTGTTGTTGGTCGTCAATATTTGTGTTTGTATCAAAGTATATACTACATACGTATGAATAAACATTTGCAGAATTGTGTTTTAATTGTTTTCAAAAACTTATTTTAATTTAACAACCTTAAAAATAATCAATTTTTTATGTTTATTAATTCGCAAAAAAATAATTTCTAATTTATATTATTATTATATATTGCAAAAGCTTCATAATTAATAAGACTCACAGTGATTCCCAAAGTGTAAATCCAAAAATAAAAATAATCTCAAATCTAAAAATAGAAATAATCCCAAATCTAAACATAAAATAATCCCAAATCTAAAAATAATCGAACTACCATAAGATACGTAACTGCGGAGTTAGAAACTGTAAAATGCGCCAAAAAAAAATTGAAAATGTTTCGAAACTTTTCAAATGGAATCTGTCTAAAACTAAGCGGTAAACCGTCAACTTTGCAAAATTAGCTTGTATCAATAATAACACTTCTATATACCAAGGCAGATTATTTGTTGATACTTCTTGTGACATCAATAGCCGTAAGAGCAATGATAAACAGTGAGGTGGATCGAAAAGGTTGAACTTAAGAGAGCTCCTCCTTTTAGTTCCATTCCCTTAAAAGTCAGATACGTAGTAGACCCTTCGCGACAGATTTTGACTGTTTCTGGAAGATCTTGTAGACGGAATTAATTTGCAAGTGTTGCGGATCGATTCATTCATTAGTCGAAGTCTAGTGAAGATAAACTCCTCGTGTTATACTGTTACTAACGAGTTTTGTTTATTTTTATCTCTTACTTTTGATTAGTAATACTTTTACTTAGGGTAGGGCGTTGTGGATATCTCTTAATTCAAAAAATGCTTCGCAACTCGAAAAAGTTTGGGAATTACTGATGTATTCAATAAATGAAAGGTTTGCTGCAAAAAGGATGTAGCTCCAATCTAGGGGGATTTGGAGTTACATGCACTACCTGTGGTAAAAGAAAACTTGTTCGTTTGATGCCAGAAAGAGGTATCTCCTATCGTTAGTTCTCGCATTACTCAACAGATGACAACGCAGCAGATGAGCCGGACGTTACAGAGGGGGAGTGTGATGATTTTTTTTAAAGCCAAGGTATATGCTATATTTCAATTGAAGTTTTCTTTGAACAAAATAATATTTTAGTAAATTGTATTTTTTTGTGAAATAATTTTCATAGAGGTAGACAGAGCATCTATTTGGTTGCAAGAAAGAGGTAGATCCATCAATCCAACATGCGCCACGTCATATGGAAGATATATTTTTGAGTGAAAATACTGTCATAATATGTAGGAACAATTAAGAAGATTGATCAAAAAGAATATCTTCACACAACTTGGAATTATGAATTTTCAAACGTTTTTTACGACTTTCTGCAAACTTGAATAGTTGGAGCTACCTCCTTTTTACAGAAAACCCCTCAATTGTAATCAATAATCGTAACCAATAATTATAACCAAAGAATTTAATCACTAATTATAGTTATAAGAATCCCTTTCAAGGGATTAGTTTAATTCCGCACAACCACTAATACTAATTAAAAACATATTATAATAAATATTTTAATTTAATTAACCCCTCTGTTCTAAACAATAAACTCTTCTAAGACTTTAGTTTCGGCATAAACTCTTTTTAGTAAGGTCATTAGCGTGCATTCACGCAGTTTGGTCTATTAAAATCCCTTACATTTACATAATAATATCCCTGGATTTCCCATTTGAATGCCAAAAGAAGAACTCTTGAAGAGAATGCAATTTCAGTGTCTCAATGCAATCAAAGTTCTTGGAGAAAAATCGGGGTCTTTAATTTAGTCAAGCCTTCACATTTTAAAAGCGGATTTAAATTAACATATAAATAGATTCTCTGTCACGAATTGCAGAGAAGGGCGTAGGTGTTACAGAAGAGGAGGTTCTGTTTTCTATTTTTAATGCCGTGACCGTCATGATAGTTTAAAAGTTGTCGCGAAGAAAGGTATATTATATTAACTATATGTACGGTCTGTAAATTGTTTACCAGGTTATATATAAACTTCCATACTAGTACGATATTTAATAAATAAATGCAGTGTGCGAATTACGTAGAAGTTTACATATGAAAGTCTATGATATTCAGCATATCTGTAATCTGAAAATTGTATACCTGTTTACGTCTCTGACGTGTACACGATTTTTGCGATTGTAAAGTTGTTTACAGTGCATGGATATTTAAATAATTTTTCCTGGGCAAGCTATTTTATATTATTTAATTTTTTTTATTAATTGTAAAGTATAGATTCAAAGTTTTACTTAAAACTTTTAAATTAAATAAGATATTATGAAATGGAGTATTTTTACGAACTTAAAAATCGGGTGTCTTGCTAGAAAAACTGAATATCCCTGGACGTATATATACGGCCTTGAACATATATATATACCGCATTGAACGTATATATACGGCCTTGAACGTATATATACGGCCTTGAACGTATATATACGGCCTTGAACGTATATATACGGCCTTGAACGTATATATACGGCCTTGAACGTATATATACGGCCTTGAACGTATATATACGGCCTTGAACGTATATATACTAGGGTGGAGTGAAAGTATAGGCAAAAATATTTTTTTTCGAATTTCAACTATTAATAGTGCGGAAAAGTTGTCATTTGGTATCATAATGACAGACCTAAAATAGTTTTATTCTATCTTTTCATCTTGAGGTTCCCCTCTGGCCTTGAATTACACAAAATTGGTTTTTTTTTACAACAATGTGACGTTGATACGTTTTCATTCTACAGTAATTCAATTTCTAATATAGAGGTAAAGTTTCCATTTGGTATCAATAAAAAAAAGTTAAAATAGCTTTATTTTACATATTCATTTACTTCGAAGGTCCACTTTGACCTAGAAAGAATTCACTTCTGCATCATTGCGCGTGCGCGGATATTTCATATTTACCTTATTAAACGAATTCGTTCAAATGTTCAAGACGGTTATTCATTGCCATATCATTTATCATCTTAACGACGGTAGACAAAGATACATACATTACTTGAAATTGTGCCTACGTTCTCGTGTATTTTCACTTCGAAATTGTGTATTGTCGAATCGATGATTAAATTGTGAAACATGACTACCACTAGCAAAGCAAAAACAAGAACTAAATTAAAGTGGCCTGCGTTTGGATCACTAAAGAGTTTAGTAAAATTGTTTTGCCCACCTCCAAGAGCATAACTGACTATCTAACAGAAAACGGAATTTCTGGTGATAATATTGTAGCTGTTGGATGTGACGGAACCAACGTAAATACTGGAAGAAATGTATGAGTAATAAGGTTTCTCGAAGTTTATTTTAAAAAACCCTTACAGTGGTTGGTATGTCAGCTTAATTCAAACGAGCTTCCATTACGACACCTACTAGAACACTTAGGCGGTAAAACTACAGGTCCTCGTGTGTTCTCTGGTATTTTTGAAAAAGCATTGGCTAATTGTGAACAATTGCCAGTTGTATTATTTGCGACAATTCAAGTTAACCTGCCAGAAATAAGTAGAAGAAAGTTAAATACTGAACAACTTTACTTATTTGATATTTGCCAATCAGTGGCTAGCGGCCAGTGCTCGACAAGTTTGTCAGGACGACAACCTGGAGCATTGATGTTTAACGACTGCAAATCAAATTTTGTGTTTGTATATCGCAACCGTCAATCCATCACAGAATTTATACACACTAGCAGAATACGTTATAAAAGTTCATGCACCAACTTGATTTAGTATTAATATTCACCATTCCTGAAAAGATGGTGCCAAACACGTCTTCGAAGCAATAAAAAGATATTGTTATCTCTCTTCTGAAATGAAAACTGTGATAGATCCTGTGATTCAGCACAATGGTTTCTTTGGGAGTCCAGAAAATATACTATTGACAATTATGACAGATGATCGAAAATTCATCAGGGAGCTTGGTTTGCATAGGATCTTGACGGCAAGATCCATTGAACTCCGCAAATTTAAAATTCCAGATTTTAACTTCGAAGCTGAAGACTACCATGATCTCATATATTGACAGAGTTTAGAAACAACGGAACCTCCATTTACCATGGGAATTTCAGATGAAGCTTTGAAACAAGTGGTGCTTCATGGCATACCTGAAGTGTTTGAGTTCGCAAACTACCCATGTCATACTCAATCGGCGGAACGATGTGTTAAATTAGTTACGGAGGCATCAGCTGCGGTTTGTGGTGCAAGCAAGAGAGATGGGTTTATTAGAGTCAGATTGCAGTCTAGAAAACTTATGCCACAATACAACACCAAAGCAGAATATCGTCAATAATCAAGTCAAGTGACCCATTAAACTATGTTTAGTTGTTTGCATTGTGATTACAGTTTCTGAGGAAAATTCAAAGAAATTTTTTTACTAATATTTGTAGATTTAAATGATACTCTTGTGAGCTATGCTAAGCTGGATTCATAATTTTATACTTACTTCACCTTTGTTCTTTAGTATATGGAAATATATGGTAGTATATGGACATTTGATGTAAGTTCGTACTCCGTGAGGAGCCTCAAATTATCTTTAATATTGTAAGAACTTGTTAATTTGCTTTTATGTTTAAAAAATTAATTTATATTAAAGCTAAAATTTCCACAGTATTAAATTCTGATACATTTTTCTCGTCCTATGGTGCGTTACAACATATTCAATTTTTACCTATTATTGGTAAATTTCAAGGCCTGAGGGGAACCTCTAGATATTATTTGCTATCAAAATCCTTTTACATGGTAAATAATGTATACGAAAGGCAACTTTTCCGCACTATTGCATTACATATATCGAATTTTGATTTTTTCGCTCCACCCTAATATATACGGCCTTGAACGTCAGGGGGTTAAGAAATGGACGACTTTTATATTTAGTATATTTACAGTCTGTAAATTGCGTACCAGTTTAGAAGTCAATGAAACTTTCAAAGATTTTTTAGAAATTAAGGTCTCATAATATTTATTGTAACAACAGTACTCAAATTGGTTACAAGTTTAGATTTGAATGTTCACTTTTTAAATGAGTAATTGATTTTTTACAGAGTAGCTTAGTTAAATTATTTTATCCCTTATAAAATATTTAGATAGTTAGATTCAAACTAATATGCAAGAAATGTAGTTTGATTGTAAAAAAGACATGAAGTGCTTTCATTATATGGTAAGTATATAATCAAGAGTAAATAAAGGAGGGGAAGAAAGATGTAGAGAGACAGAGAGAGAGAGAGAGCGTATTTAAAACTTGGGAAATGTTTTTAATAAAAATCAAATTAAACTGTTTTATTAATTCTATAATCTAGTATTCAAGTCGCATTATACAATAAATAAAACAAATTAATTTGCTTTTTATTGTAAAACATTTCCCTAGTTTTAAATTATTTATCTCTTTTATTATACTACTAGCAATATGGCCCGGCGTTGCTCGTGGTCACTTTGCGCAGTAAGAGCTGCGCGATTTTGTCTTGTCAGCCTAGCCATGGCATATCACTCTCTGTGCACTGTGAAAAATAAACTTTATCCAAATCCAGATTTATTAAATTACTTTGAGTATTTCTTGAGATACTTAAATCTATTTTTATATGTTCACGACTTTACATGCTATTGCGACTACCTACTGTTTATACTGATGTTTTTGTAAAATGTTTCTTTTTGTGAAATAAAAATTCCTAACATTTTTTTAAATTGCATATTTTTTGTATAAAAATTAACCATTTAGTGACAATAAACCCATGTAGTAAACTTCACATTCATTAGTTTTAATATTGGCGACGCAATAATATATCAAAGAAACAATATTGCATTCTTCCAAATCAAAATAATTTATTGTATTTGGTGAAGTTTTTTTTTGTTGTGCCAATTGGCGACCGGAGTCTATATATCCCTCTTTCAACATAATTTCATATGGGTCAATATTTACGGACAATATTTCTTATAAAAATTAATTATCAAATATTTATTTTTGAATTCCAATAATATGTTTTTGATGCGAAAATTTAAAAATAAGCTACATGGAGGTATAAATATATAAAACTTTAAGTTAAACTTTTAGGGTGGCCCATTTCAACACCATAGTAATATTCCACTCCGTAACAAATAGCACTATTGTCATAAAGTTAAGTTGTTCGGAACATGAATACACATGGTGTCAGTCGAAAGAGCTGGTTTAATTCCCTCCTTCAGTAGGCGAGGTTTTTGTTAACGACGCTATTTTTGTTATTTTAGACACTAATTTCTGCATTGTGATGATATTTTTAAATATAGGACCTCTATTTTAACTCATTTGGCAACATTTTTATTCAATTGGAGACATTTTTTTATTAATTTGGAAACGTTTTTAATTAATTTGGCGACATTTTTAATTCATTTTCAATATTTGGCGACTTTGCTAATTTATTTGGCGACATTTTTGATTCATTTTTCCATATTTTCGACTTTTAATATTCATTTGGTGATATTTTTAATTTTTAATATCATTTTTCTATATTTGGCGACTTTTATTATTCATTTGGCGACATTTTTAATTTATTTGGTAAAATTTTTAGATAATTTGGCGCCATTTTTACTTCATGTTGCGACATTTACTCATCAGCCAATCAAAATGAATCGTTTATCCCAGTATTGTCTAAACATATTTTTGGTCGCCAAGGTGATTTTTAACACTAATGTTATGAAGGGAAGATCGAGATGTAAATTTCCCATAGGATTTGGAGACATTTTTAATTCATTTGGCAACATTTGGCGACATTTTTAATTCATTTTCCAATATTTGTCGAATTTTCTTATTCATTTGGCTACATTTTTAATTCATTTGGCAACATTTTTCATTTATTTGGCGACATTTTTAATTCATTTGGCGACATTTACTCATCAGCCAATCAAAATAAATCGTTTATCCCAGTATTGTCGAAAAATATTTTTGGTCGCCAAGATGATTTTTAACAATAATGTTATGAGGGGAATATCGAGATGTAAATTTCCCATAGGCGTAATGTTACAGAAAATGGAAAAAGTTCTATAACTTTTGAATGGTTGCAGATATCCACATGAAACAAAGTGCAGATTTTAAACTAAGAAAAGTTTGTTCACATGGAGCAAGTTTCATAAAAATCCGTGCAGTAGTTTTTGAGTTAAATCCGGACAAACAGACAGACAGACAGACAGACTGACAGACAAAAAAAATTTTAATGTGATATTCGGAATCAGTGTATCCTAATTCGTGGAGAAAACTCAAAATGAAGAGTTTTGTTCGATTCCACTGACAGACACTCCATTCTTATATATAAGTATTGATTGAAAATATAATTACCATATAATAAACCCCATTCAAGTAATTTTAATTGAGTTACATATTTTTTTTATATATATATTACTTTACAATTAAGCCAAATTTAATCTATAATATTCATGTATTTATTATTTTATGTGTTTTATAATAGTGCATTAAAGCTAGTACATGGCAATCTATCGCTAATACTTTATCTTAATAAAGCATAATTATGTTTTCTGTTTAAATTACAAATTTTTAATACTAGCATTCTTCAAAATTTTATACTTTTTATGAAAGGTTGATATTAATTACATTTAAGTACAGTTTCACGTTAAAAGTATCCATAGAGTTTGTTTATGTGTGTTTTTCATTATTGTGTATGTGTTTTTTCATGTTTGTATATGTGTTTTTCATGTTTATGTGTGTGTTTTTCATGTTTGTATATGTGTTTTTCTTGTTTGTGTATGTGTTTTTCGTGTTTGTATATGTGTTCTTCATGTTTGTGTATGTGTTTTTCATGTTTGTGAATGTGTTTTTTTATGTTTGTGTAAGTGTTTTTTCATGTTTGTGTATGTGTTTTTCATGTTTGTGTATGTGTATTTTTTCATATTTGTGTGTGTTGTGTATGTGATGAATGTGGGTGACTTTGCTGCAAAGTAGTATAAGTCACAAAAATCCGAAAATGACCTAATACCATTTTAGTCAAGTGATGTGTGTCTTAGTTTATTGGTTGACTAATAATGAGTTAACATTACAGCCACGCATTCCACTTAACATTACAGCCAAGCCAAATTACAAACTTTAAACGCTCTCCCCACGAAGCTCTGTTTTTGGACTAATAAGGACTTGGCATTTATGACTCCCGTATGGGTCTCTGCACTAATATTATATGAGTAGTGTAGTTTTGACGTCACATATCACATTTACCTTGGCACAATTCGTATTCAAATTAGAGGCCTCCGTGGCCGAGCGGTTAAGGCGTTCAGCTACTAATCCGAGGATTGGTGGTTCGAATCCGCGCGATGGACTTGACAAAGAAAAGTAAAAAAGTAGTGATCTTGTGATCGGAGGGTTGCCAGCTTTGCTACAAAATACTAGAAAAGTCGTCCAGAACATCCACAAAAATTAACGGCGTGTATACGGGACTGGTGCACGATAAATCTGATCGGGGTCCGAAGTCCCGACGTCTATTGAAGGCGTTGGGTGCCAGTCAGGTGTTTCCTCGTCATCTGACCATGGTTCTAAAATAACGAGATGCAGGTATGAATGAATGTGTGTGTGGATGTGTTCCCGGGTCTTTTCTTCGAGATAGACCCCGAACCGTCGCCAATAGCCCACTGTGCAGCTCTAGTGCGACGTTAGTTTAACCAAACCAAACCAAACCGTATTCAAATTATGCAAGTGGTAATCGATGATTAATAAACAGCTAAGATTATTATTTTTTACTTATATAGTTTATTTTTATTATTTTATTTTTGAAATACATTTCATTCCCACCATTTTTTGTATTTCTTTATTCTCCCCTTATAAAAAAAAAACCAAAAACAATTAAATCCAATTAAAACCTTTGTTGTCCTTCCCCTCCGAAGACGCCCCAAACTCGACAAATTCAAATTAAATTTCGGTTCGAGATGTCGGGGGACAGCCCTACTTCATTAATTTCCGAAACAGAAGAAAAGATAAAGAAGAGACGCAACGCAGCCACCAAACGCCAAGTAATTAAGCGCCGCTTTTTTCCAATTCATGGGGAAAATTGCCTTTCCTTTTCTTTTTCCATCTGCCAGGAAAACAAGTGTTTTTGCGCGATCTGTTTGCTCACCTTTAAGAGCCCTATCTGTGCGTCTGTCTCATGGCAGATATTTGAGAATGTGTGCTCGGTCTTTTAAACGTTATCAAAGTCCCCTAATTAATATTTGATTGCCGGATTTTTCTCGTTAAAAGTTAATTACGATTTTTTTTTTGTCAGTCGTCGAGGACGTCATTGAATGGTGAGTTTCGAATTCTTGAAAGTTCGCTTAAATTGTTTGTCGGGATTTTTTTTTAAAGTTTCGGTGTGTGATGGTGGATATTTTGGGATTTTTATGTTTAATGTTTAAAAATAATATCAAAATTTATAATTTGTAGTGTGTTTAAGGAACGCAAATGATCTTCTTCGCAGTTAAGAGTCATTTTTATTTTAAACTTTGCTTTGATTTTTATTTCGCTACCCACTTTAGATTCCTAACGTAGGCTTATTTTTCGATTGATCTTTGAAGTATGCGATATTTTAAATTAAATTGAACTTATTTTTTAAGAGACCTGTAATTATAGAAGCTATTCATTTATTAACTTTCAAAACATATAATTTTTTTTAAATAGTTCGATGATAGTTTTAAAACTGTGCAAATAACATGTATATTTGTCTTTATATTTTTGAATATGTTCAGCTATGTGTATCCTTAATACATTTAAGCTATTTCTTTATTATTTTATTTTACTTTATATTTGTATTTGTTTGTTTATATGTTAGTACGATTATACATTATTCATAACTACTGTGCCAACACCTTGTTCTTGTCGTGTTCAAGTCTTTGTCGTGTTGAAGCTTGATGTTTGTAATATTTCGTAATCTGGGTTTAGCTGTAAAAGCTATTTTAATTATCCATTTTTATGTATAGTATGGTTATTCTGCGTTAAATAAATCAAAGCAAACTTTAATGAACAATGTTAACGCATTTGAAAAGTTATGGTGTTTTTGTTAGTGATATGTTAGTATGTTTACATGTTTGCATGTTTATATGTAAAAATGTGTATGTTTGTGTGTTTTGTATGGTTAAAGGTACGAAATTTTTCTCGTGTTTCCTTTTCATTTATGTTGGTTGAGTTTTTGCGTCGAGTCGCTGGATTGGTTGGTTGTATTATCCAGGGATTTACGTAGCCGCCTTTTTATCTGGAGTCCATATCATAATTAAAATACCACAAATTCGCATTTTAAGTTTTAAAAATGGGTGAAATTTATATAACAGCAACACATTGTATATAGAAATATTTTAATTGAAGAAGTTGAGAAGTTGAGATTATTAATGAGAAATTGTAGAATATATGCGCACCACTATGAATATTATAAGTTAACTGGCTATAAAAATTATGTTATTTTATTCATACGAATTAAATTATCACCAAAATTGGTTTCTAAATAAAACCTGCACTTTATTTAATTATTTTAAATACATATTTATTTTTTTATAAATAAATGTATTAATTGTACGATATTTAAATCTTGTTTTATTTTTTGATTTAATTTATAACATATATCTAAAAAATTATAAATAAATTTGTCTATGGTAATGTAATTTGTAAGTACAGTAGTAATAGGTTTATTTTAATTTGGGTTAATATGAAATAATTAGAAAAGTAATTTAAAATATATCAATTATACGCTATTTTAATCTTGAGTTATATTAATTTCACAAATACATAGCGGCGTTAATGTATAAGTAGTATTATCTCACTTATAAATTTCATTAAATTATTTTCAATTTTATAACTAAACAATGAAAATATTTGTCCCTTTATTTTATTTTATTAACTGTATTATATGTCCTCAAATTGTAGATTTGTCCTAAAGATTATAAAGTTTTAACTATGGGATTTTCAATTAAGATATTAAGTTTTGCGATTTTTTTGTAATGTTCATTAAAAATTGTAAATCATAAAAATCGGAAACATCTTATCAAAACCGTATAGTTATTACATGGATCCTCTAAACGTACAAGTATCAAAATATGTTTAAAAGAATCTTTGATGCTAGATAGGTAACTACTAATATTTTTTTGTCTAAGAATATAGACTAAAAAAAAAAACAGTTTCCATCGTAACGTTTCCCAAAAGTTATCTTTTAAAAACTATTTCCGAAGATACACTGCATCAAGTGAACTCAAGATTGATGAAGTCCCCCGAGTACTTCCCGAAGCATTTTTGTACTTTTATTTCCCTTAAAAAGCAATAATCACCCAGAAATAAAAAAGAATGCAAGACTCTGGTAGAAACTTACGAAAGACTAGGCTGGAATTTAAAAGGTGCGTTAAAAGTGTTTATTTTTTTAAACGTTTCTCTTTTAAAATATAAAAATCAAACTACTCTAGGTCTTCGAATATTTTAAAAGATTAATACAAACAGAAAATAATTTATTTTAAAAGGTAGACAATAATAGACATTGTCAGCTAAAAGTGTTTAAAAGCTTTGAAGAAAGAAGAACATATAATTATATTGAGTTTTAAAAAAAACCATAAACGGATTGTTTTCATCAACGCATTTTAATTTTGTCTATGTTTCTCTAAGAGTTACTATTTATTTAAGCATTAGCTCAAAAGTAAAAATGTCTTTCATCTATATATGCAGATTTTTAAGGTTCCTTTTAAGCAAGAAGCGCTAACGCAACACATTTATTTGCTGAGCTCTTTAACAATGCAAAGCGAACTGTTTTAATTCCTTTGTAAATAAAAGGCGTTTTAAATTATTTTTTTAAAAAGTCGCTTAAATAAAGTAGTCATTAAAGATATTTACCCATTATTTAAAAGTATAAAATAAATCTGCTTATTTTTTTTTATGCCCAGCTGAATCAAATGAGTCTTTCAGTAATTATTTTTCCGCTTCTCTTCAGACTGGGAATTCTTAAGTTGAAGTCAATTTCACAGTCAGGCAAGCAAAATAATTGCTGGGGCGCATTGGAACTGAAAGGAGCGATGGATAAGCGATTATGAAGATCCCAGTCACTTAAGATTTTACATAAAGTTAAAGCTAAGAGGCGAAAGTTAAAAGGGTACTGCATCACCTAATTTTTTTTTTTGATTTTTTTAATCAAAATTTTAATGAATAATATTTAAATACATATAAGAAAATAATATTTTACAAAAAAATTCTATAATTGTTTGCTTTTTTTTTAATTAAACTATAATTTTTAAAAAAAACACCAAGATTTTTTAAAACAAATGTTTATATTTTTTCCATTTAAACCTTTTTCTTAGATCCTTCATACTATATTTGGCTGGGAAATCTTAAGTTGAAGTCAATTTCACAGTTAGGCAAGCAAAATAATTGCTGGGGCGCATTGGAACTGAAGGGGGCGACGGATAAGCGCCTATGAAGATCCCAGTCTCTTCAAATCTTACATAACGCTAAAGCTAAGAGACGAAAGTTAAAAAGATACAGCATCACCTAATTTAAAAAAAAAAATAATAAAAATTTTAATTCATACTATTTAAATGTATATAAGAGAATAATATTTTACAAAAAAATTATTCCATAATTGTTTGTGTTTTTTTAAAATTAAAACTTTAAACTTTTTTAAAGCATTTTCGAAAACGCCAAGGTTTTTAAAACAAATATTTATGTTTTTTCCATCGAAACCTTTTTTCTTAGATCCTTCGAACTATATTTCTATTTTACATGCATTAGATTTTTATATAATTAGTTATTCATAATAACACACAATTTCTCTTAAACTCAATTTTTTTAATTTGATTTTAGTAATTACAAAAACCTACTAATTGAGCTGATTCGAATGCCAATTTATAATACAGGGTGCGTTCCATAAGTAATGCGACCAAATTCATAAAAAATCATATATATGACATATTCGTACAATTAGTTAAAAATCTTCAAAATAGCATCCTCCTGCGTCGATAAATTTATGGAGGAGGTTTTTCCAGGCGTGGAAGGCATCCTGGAAAGCCTTCTCCGTAAGGTCCTTTAGAGCCGATGTAACATGAGCCTGGATGTTTTCAATTGTGTCCCAATGTTTCCCTTTCAGGGCTCCTTTTAAGCGGTGAAACAAAAACAAAGTCTGGGGGAGCCAGGTCAGGCTTGTAGGAGGCTGACGAACCAGTGGGGTATGCGTCCTGGCCAGGAAATCGTTGACAACGAAGGAGCTGTGGCTTGGCGCGTTATCGTGATGAAGTTTCCATGCGTCCTTGATGTCACTTCGGCAGCGCGCGACCTTCCTTTCTAGCCAGGACCCGTATCCCACTGGTTTCCCAGCGTCCCTACAGTCTGGCACCCCCAGACTTTTTTTTTGTTTCCTCGCTTAAAAGGAGCCTTGAAAGGGAAACATTGGGACACGATTGAAAACATCCAGGCTCATGTTACATCGGCTCTAAAGGACCTCACGGAGAAGGCCTTCCTGGATGCCTTCCAGGCCTGGAAACACCGCCTCCATAAATGTATCGACGCAGAAGGGTGCTATTTTGAGGATTTTTAACTAATAGTACGAATATGTCGAATAAATGATTTTTTATGAATTTAGTCGCATTACTTATGGAACGTCTCCCGTATACATATATTTTATAATATACTTAAAAAATTTTACTTTTCTCCATTACTAAAAAATAATTCTTAGCGTTTTTCAAAAAACTTAATATCAAGGAAAACCAAACACACTGAGCTAAAACGAATGAAAGTTTTCGTTCTTTGAAAAGCATATCTGCATAAAATCCCCAATAACTCATTACAAATTATATATACAGTTCTATAATGGAAGAGTTTTACGCCAAGAAGAAGAAGACCGCTGTTCCAACGGAACATAAAGAAAAATCCGCGACGCCGAAGAAGTTCAGTAGAATTAGCATGGAACTTCAGTTCTGTATCTATTATAATATCTCTATCTTTTATAATATTAAGTTTTTTCATTAAATAATATCTCAATATAAAAAAATATTTACTTCATATACTGAGATAGATTGTACTCATCGTTTATGAAGCATTTTGAGTGTTGAAATAAAAGTATATTTCCGTATTTCGTTGTAATTCTAATTATATACATAAATAATATATGTATTTCTGTGTGCAATTAAATTTATTCACATATAGAATAAAAATATGACTTATTTGGAAGCACAAATATTATTAACAAACTTTCCTATAATTGCTAGCGTAGCGACTAAACAAAGAAAAGCAAAGTTGTCTGCTGTAGGGAAAAAATCGAAACTACTAGTAAGTTACCATGTTGATAAAATAACAATAATAAAAATAAATCGTGAATTTTACAATTTTTTGGGGACTTGTGTCCTCTTAAAGCAAAGAGATAGATTGGAAAAGTTCGTTGATAAATATCATAGAAATAAAATGAGTCAAATTTTCCTTATTACAAATTGTATTATACAACTTTCATTTTATTATACTTCATTTTTGTAACATCAAAATATCCGTCTATTACATCATCTGATTTTCTAAAGGAAATTTCCATTTATCCGGGAAATGGAGACATGTGTGGGTGTGTTATTCTGAACGTCGGGAGTTCAATTATCGTCTGCCAATCGAAGATTCGTTGTTGAGAGTGCGATGATGCACATTAAGTATGTCGTGGTTCAAATGTTGTCACGGGGGTCGTGAGATGTCAACTCTGAAAATTAATTTGACCATGCTCAAATGCATTGTTCAAAATCAGGATACATTTCCTTGGACGTTACTTTCGGGATATTTCCCGAACTGTTGATCAAAAATAAAGTTAACCCAACTATCTATTCCGATGGTAGGGTGGTTTGAAATAATATCGCAATAGAGTTGCACAGTGGGCTATTCAATCTATTCCTTTGAGCATGGATCTTTCATAGTAGAGAAAACATAATGTTATAATCTCGCTAACATCAAAGTGAGGCCAACATGTATGGCCTCAGACACGTGGTTAATAAAGTCATTCCATTCATAAATTTTCACTTTTACACATTTCCCAATTCATCAGCCAATCGCGAGTATTTTTTAATTCATAATTGGGAAAATAAGTCACGTGTCTGAGGCCATTCGGTCTGAGATGTTGGTTTCATGATTATGACGTCATATTCGCTTTACCAGCACGATAAATGCGAGGGGAACAGTCTGTTCATGCTCGAAGATCTATTCCAGAAAGCGTGATTTTTTTTTATTCCATTATAGCCAGGGGTGGAATGGAACCGGACTAGAAATTGGAGGATCCTGAAATTGATTCTAGTTGTCCGATTGAAGAATAACAGCGCAGAGAGGGCTGCTGCACATTAAATCAGTTGTGGTTTACTTGTTCTTACGTTTGTCGTGGCATTGAAGTTTGGTCAGCGACGAGAAGTCTTAAGGCTTTTTCTTGTCAATTGACTGTGGCTAAAAAAATCGTTCCTTCGGGATAGATCCCGAACTGTCGCCAATTGCCTATTTAATAACTCTTATATAATGTTAATGAAACGATCCTACTGAAATTTATAGAAAATATTATTTAAATACTGGTATGTAACGCTTGTCATTTGTAGAGCCCCAGTTGCTCAGTGGATAAAGGCGTTCAGCTACTAATCAGAGGATTGGTGGTACGAATCCGTGCGATGGACTTGACAAAGAAAAGTAAAAAAGTAGTGATCTTGCGATCGGAGGGTTGTCAGCTTCGCTACAAAAATACTAGAAAGTCGTCATCCAACAAATTATACTGGCGTGTATACGGGACTGGTGCACGATAAATCTGATCGGGGTCCAATGTCCTGACGCCTATTGAGGTTGCGTCGGGTGCCGGCTCACGTGTTGTCCTCGTCATCTGACCATGGTTCAAAAATACGAGGCATCGTTCCCGGGTCTTTCCTTCGAGATAGGCCCCGAACCGTCGCCAATAGCCCACTGTGCAGCTCTAGTGCGAAGTTAATTAACCAAACCAAACCTTGTCATTTGTAGGATGCAATTAACTCCAGACATAAATGGAACAACGAAAATTATGGCATGTTCTATTATAAATCTCGTTATCGAAAATCAAAGAAGTGTTCTTGATTTAATCAGAATTACTATTTTCTAAGTCTGTTCAGCAAAAAGGAGCGAAATCCGCAAATCAGTTGCATCTAGTGATTTACAAAGCAACAATGTTTCATTTAAAAAAAATAAGCGGGGATATAACGTTAATAAAAGTTATACCCGTATAAAATATTACAAATAGATCCAACAATAATTTCGCCTTCGCTTTAGATATACATCCAGCGATTTACAAAGCACCAACGCTCCATTAAAAAAATAAGCGAGGAAATAACGTTAATAAAAGTTATACCCGTATAAAATATTACAAATACCTAGTTCTAACAATGATTTCGCCTTCGCTTGAAATATATCCGACCAGCGATATAACGTCTAATAAAAGATTGTTCAAGGAATTAACTCAGAAGCTAAGATCAACAGAAGAAGACATGTCTCTGCTAGAATAACAAGGTCCTAACATCATTACGTACCTTTTCCTATGGGTTGTATGAGAAAATATCGTCAGTGAGGAATTTTAAGAGTTAGCTTTTGGGGAACTTCAATTATATCAAATCTACTTTTACTTTAGCAGTAATTGTTTTATTACATACACTGTAAAAAAATGTGCTTAAAAATGAGTACATGGACGAATTTTTTTTTAAAAGTACAATTGCATCGTAAATGAGCGATGACGTACTCAAATTGAAGCAACCGTACTTTCGTAAAAATCAGCAGGGTGGTTTAAAATTGCTAATCTCAGCTTCTTTTCAAGCAACAAAGCGACCTGACAAACATAAAATATTTGTTCAGAAGATGGTTTTCGACATTATTTGATGTCGATTGCTTAAATGGAAACTGAGTTATTACAACTCAATAATCTTACTTTCCATTTTTTTTGGCAGTCCTTTTTAACATTACTTCTGTTTATAAATTCTTCGCGTCGCTTCGATAGCAAAAAGGATAAGAAAGTGGACAGCGGTTCTGCAGACATGGGTTTGATCAACACCACCGTAGTTACACCACAGTTACGGTGGTGTTGGTTTGATTCCCGATAAGCCTAAATTGTAATTGTCGGTACTTATTCAAACTGGTTTACGAAGGCAGCTTATGTAGGCAAGCTACTGGCTTTTTATTCTTTCTTACTCATTTTTGAGTACATGTCATTTTCAAAATTGAAACTTATGTATTCGGAGCTATGATAAACATGGAATGTAATCAAAAATGAGTACATTTTACTTATTTTTGAATATCTATTTTCAACAGTGTAGGAATTCATTTTATATATTAGCTTTTAATCAT
Organism: Troglohyphantes excavatus; assembly: GCA_963932185.1. Taxonomy (NCBI): domain Eukaryota; kingdom Metazoa; phylum Arthropoda; class Arachnida; order Araneae; family Linyphiidae; genus Troglohyphantes; species Troglohyphantes excavatus. The sequence goes on from OZ010669.1 coordinate 68,689,214, forward strand.
AAGTATCTCAAGAAAGATAATGAGTTTTTCTTTTATGGTTTGCATATTTTTTTTTATGTGAAACGCTTTTAAAATCAGCTATCTGCTGTATTATTATAGAAACATTGGGTTACTCCTTTAGGGGATATATATTTAATTTAATTCTTTCGAATAAATAAACAACGTTATCGAACTTTAATTATCATATTTACTTACATATTCAACCGATTATGCAACATGTTTACTTCCACCGAAAACGGAAACGCAACTTTCCTTTTCGAAAATATCCCAGCTTTATTCGGAAAGAATATCCTTAAGGTAGTTCTTTGGAAATGTCCAAATTCGTGAGTCTTTCATTGAATTGCCCTAATTGAATTTGTCCATTTAAAGCATTAGGCACGTACTAAATTATTCATTCATCTCTTTCAACCTGTTCATCTTCCTGAAAAATTAGAATGTTTTATGGATGTAAATTAATGGAATAAGCGGACTTCGTTAAGTGATTTAAGTGTACGTGAATGAGGCATTACTAAAGTTAATCGAATACTTCCTTGTTTCGAAACAAAGGAATTGTTCTTGAGATTATTAGTAAGGTTATTTTGTTGTAATATACAAACTAATGATATTATTTCATAATATATGGAATTTAATTTTATATTATCTAAGTTAGCTACGCATTAAATATATAACTTTCTATGCAATGATAAATCGAGATTTATACTTAGAGAGATTTACACTTACTAAAAAATTAGTACTTGAACATACTCGTTTTTCTTTGAGAAGAATTGTATCGTACATGAGCGATGACGTACTCAAATTTAAGTAATCGTACTTTCTCAAAAATGAGCAGTGTCATTTAATATTGCTAATCCCAGCTTCTGTTCAAACTGACAAATAGCCTATAATGTGGAAAACCATTTTCTAAACAATTATTTTAAGTTTGTCAGTTTGCTTTGTTAAGATAGCTTGAACAGAAGAAATGTTAAAAAGGTGTGCCAAAAGAATAAGAAGTAAGATAATTGAGTTGTAATAACTCAGTTTCCATTTAAGCAATCGATATCAATTGATGTGAAAAATAATCTTCTGAAGAACTATTTTAAGTTTGTCAGGTCGCTTTGTTAAGTTGGCTTGAACAGAAGCTGAAATTAGCAATATTAAATCACAGTGCTCATTTTTGAGAGTGTACGTACTTAAATTTGAGTTCGTCATTGCTCATTTACGATGCTATTGTACTCAAAGAAAAACGAGTATGTCCAAGTACTCATTTTAAAGTACCTTTTTTTTACAGTATACATATTGATAAATGTGAATTATTTAAAAAGAAATTAAGAATTAAAAAAATGTAGCATTTTGGGCACCATTTTTTGTTCTATTGCTGCAGCGAATGTGTTAACTGTATTAAAGTATGTATTTTTAAATTCCACTTTCTTTCAAATCCGGAAATACTTTAGTAATATTTTGAATATTTTATAAATCTTTGGACATACACAAAACGGAGAAATACTTGAAAACCAATTGAAATTCCTTTAATAAAAGTATTTTGAATTAAAATATTTTTATCAAGTGAAACATTCTGAATCCCTTTAACCTTTTATATAAACAAAGGACAAAATACCAGAAACTTGTCGTTATTTTTTACAAATACAGAAAGTAATATTTAACTAAAAATTAGATTTTTAATAATTCTTTTTCATATAAAGAAATAACCCGATATGATAAAATCATTTTTATCCTAAAAAAGATCCCATCATTAACACACACTTCGATTTTTTGTCCCATGGGAATTTTTTTATAGATAGAGTAAGACCGTGGAATTTATAGAATGGCAAAGGAATGTTTGCACGTGTATGAATAATGACTAAAGAAATTAATTGCTTTTTCTACCTTGCTGAATATTGCTTCTTCAAGGCGCTGGAATTAGTGTTAAAAGATTCCAGCGTCCAAATTTTTTCTGCGAAGACAAAAAGTTAATTTTTTTTTGCGCGTTGAGAAATTGGCTAGCAATAATAAATTTTCTTAACGAGTTCGACATATTGCGCGAATAGATTATGGAGGATAAGTATGAATTTTTTGCGTGGAACAAAAGTTGTGGGAGTAATAACGCTTTCAGTTTTCTTCAAAATTATCCGGGTTGTTATCTAAAATATTTGATTTAAATAAAATTTGGTGAGTAAGTAATTAAAGTAGATATATATATATTTATTTCAAATCAAAATGGAACTTTTTGTATTATCTTTATTTGATGTATAAATATATGGAATAATTTATTTCAAGCTCTAAACTTAATATGTTTGTGTCTTAATATATTTATTACACGTCTAGCCCTTGACTCGGAGAAAAATTGCTTTAATGTGCACAAAAATCGCTTTAATGTGCACAAAAATTGCTTTAATGTGCTAAAAATTGCTTTAATGTGCTCAAAAATTGCTTTAATGTGCACAAAAATTGCTTTAATGTGCACAAAAATTGCTTTAATGTGCTCAAAAATTGCTTTAATGTGCTCAAAAATTGCTTTAATATACAAAAATTGTTTTAATGTGCTCAAAAATTGCTTTAATGTGCTCAAAAATTGCTTTAATGTGCTAAAAAATTAATTGCTTTAATGTGATATGGTTTAATTGCCTTATTTGTAACTACTAAAAATAAATCCGTTAGACACAGTCCCCACCGTACAGTAAGAGGTTTGATTTCTTGAATTGTACGCGCGGCTGCTCGGCCTGCTGTGTCTTTGCCGAAATTTGATTTATTCCCCATCCCCCGTGGTACAAAAGTCAGAGAAAAAAATGAATTAATTGACAATCTGGTCGGCTCGGCCCACATACCTCTACAGGTAATTTATTTCCATAGGCTGATTCCCACTAGAGTTACGGGGTTTTGAGACGTATACTGCAGCCAATAGCGGTAGAAATATCAGAGAAGGGAATATGCCAACAAACGTGGGTGAATACTCCACCTAGGTGAATAAATGGCATACAATCGTATATAGGAACGTGGGACACGTCGACCAGGTTGTTTGTTAACACATTCTTCCCTCTGACCTTAATACTACGTGGAGGGAAGTGTCGCTCTTGGATGCAACACGGGAAATCAGCCTTTGAGGACAAATAACCTATTATCCCGTAGAGGAAGTTGGGCCGCATTAACAAAGTTGGCTATTAATCCTCCCCTTCTGACCTTTGTACCGCCCAAAAGTATTTATGGAATAAACCATGCGGAAAAGTGCGGCCTCTATCTACCATAGTTTTTTTTCTTCAAAATATTATAAATAATGTTAATTGAAAATCATTTTTAAAATAAGAACCTCTAAGTTTATCATGAGTTATCTAAATACATATAAAAACGCCGGATTCTTAAAAATCTATTGATAAATATATCGTAATACAACATATCTACTAAACGAACAGCAAAATATGAACGTTTATTTAACCAACTTATTTTATTTCATATTAAATAATATACTGGCATTTGCATGTACACGCAGTGGATACATTTAGAAATTTATATTTTCTTTTATAACATTTATTCGTGTTTTATATTATTATAACATAACATTATGTATTATTATAACATTTTTACGTACTTTTAAGCATTTATACCTATTTTACGGCGGCAGTGGCTAAACTTGCACATCTGCTATTTGCTTTTAAGTTTTTAACGTGTTACATACATTGGGGACATATCCTATTAGGTTAACTTCCTGAATTTTGCGAAAGAAAAGAAAAACAGGAACTTAAGGTAGCAGGTGTTTTTATTTTGACCCATTTAAGGTTTAGAGCAAACTTTATAAAAATGGAAAAAACTTTTTTAAAAAAAATGGTATAATACTTGTGTAGAGTAAATAGAGAAAAAATATATAATTCTTTCCGTGATGCGGATAAGTAAAAATAGATTTTTTACCTGCTCAGTTAAAATTCGCGTACACACTTATATAGTTATAGTGGTATGTTTTTGTTTTTTTAAAGGCATTTTTTTTACACTAGATAAATATAAAATAACGAAAGCATTGTTTTTGTGTTAAAAAATGGTTGTCGATTTTTATCGCTTCTACACTGTTAAGAATAGGTATTCAAAAATAAATAAAATGTACTCATTTTTGATTACATTCGAAGCTTATCATAGCTCCGAATACATAAGTTTCATTTTTGAAAAATATATGTACTCAAAAATGTGTACAATAAGTAAAAGAGCAGTATCTTGCCTACATAGGCTGCCTTCATAAATGATTTTTAATAAATATCGACAATTACAACCAAGACTAACCGGTAATCGAACCCATATCTGCAGACACCGTAGTCCAGTGTCTTATTCGTTGTACTACCATGGCGACATGTAGAAGTTATAAACAGAATAAATGTTACAAAGATGTGACAAAAGAATGGGAAGTAATGTAATTGAATTGTAATAATTCAGTCAGTTTCCATTTCAGCAATCGACATCAAATAATGTGTGGAAAACCATTTTCTGAACAACTATTTTAACTTTGTCAGATCGCTTTGGTAAGATGGCTTGAACCGAAGCTGAAATTAGCAATATTAAACCATATAGTAAGTTATAAACTGAATAAATGTTACAAAGGTGTGCCAAAAGAATTGGAAGTAAGATAATTGAATTGTAATAACTCAGTTTCTATTTCAGCAATCGACATCAAATAATGTGGAAAGCCATTTTCTGAACAACTAATTTAAGTGTGTCAGGTCGCTTTGGTAATATGTCAAGAACAGAAGCTCAAATTAGAAATATTAAATCTCACTGCTCATTTATTAGGAAGTACGGTTGCTTAAATTTGTGTACATCATCGGTCATTTACGATGCAATTGTACTAAAAAAACGAGTATGTTTAGGTACTCATTTTTAAGTATATTTTTTTTACATTGTAGAGTGCTTCTAAAAGTCCCCTAGTCCAAAAAATGGATTTGATTTTTTTTTAGGGATGGGGGGAATACAATGTATTTATTTCTAAAAAAAAGCTAAGATAAATAGGATGTGAACAGTCCCTACTGTACCATAGGCTTGGATTGTAAATTCTTTGTACTCGTGCCTGCTCGGTCTACTCCGTCTTGTGTCTTAGGTAGGATCTAGGTATCTCCTCCTTTGTTATGCGTTTTGACTTCTTGGTATCATTTTGTGCTTCTGTAACTTCTCTTTTATACTTTTTGAATTTCCTATGCTGCAGTTAAAAAGAGTGATATTTTAGCTTCATAGTGAAATATTTTGCAAATCGTTCCATTCCACACACTTTTCACACAAATGGTTTAAACTGTCAACTAGTCAAATGTAATTCTAGAAATGTTCCCTTCAAATTAAGCACGCACTTTCCACTAGAACTGAAGTCACAGTGGTTAAATAGAAAGAATACACCGTAAAAAAAGGTGCTTAAAAATGAGTACATGAACGTACTTGTTTTACTTTGAGTACTCGAACTCGAAACGTACTCGTTTTACTTTGAGTACTCGAACTCGTAACGTACTCGTTTTACTTTGAGTACTCGAACTCGTAACGTACTCGTTTTACTTTGAGTACTCGAACTCGTAACGTACTCGTTTTACTTTGAGTACTCGAACTCGTAACGTACTCGTTTTACTTTGAGTACTCGAACTCGTAACGTACTCGTTTTACTTTGAGTACTCGAACTCGTAACGTACTCGTTTTACTTTGAGTACTCGAACTCGTAACGTACTCGTTTTACTTTGAGTACTCGAACTCGTAACGTACTCGTTTTACTTTGAGTACTCGAACTCGTAACGTACTCGTTTTACTTTGAGTACTCGAACTCGTAACGTACTCGTTTTACTTTGAGTACTCGAACTCGTAACGTACTCGTTTTACTTTGAGTACTCGAACTCGTAACGTACTCGTTTTACTTTGAGTACTCGAACTCGTAACGTACTCGTTTTACTTTGAGTACTCGAACTCGTAACGTACTCGTTTTACTTTGAGTACTCGAACTCGTAACGTACTCGTTTTACTTTGAGTACTCGAACTCGTAACGTACTCGTTTTACTTTGAGTACTCGAACTCGTAACGTACTCGTTTTACTTTGAGTACTCGAACTCGTAACGTACTCGTTTTACTTTGAGTACTCGAACTCGTAACGTACTCGTTTTACTTTGAGTACAATTGCATCGTCAATGAGTGATGACGTGCTGGAATTTAAGTAATCGTACTATCTCGAAATGAGCAGTGTGATTAAATATTGTTAATTTCAGCTTTTGTTCAAGCCATCTTAACAAAGCGACTTGACAGACTTAAAATAGGTGTTCAGAAGATGGTTTTCCACATTATATGATGTTGATTGCTTCAATGGAAACTGAGTTGTTACAACTCAATTATCTTACTTTCCGTTCTATTTTCACACCTTTTTAAAAAAAATTCTGTTTATGACTTCCTCACGATCACATCGCCCTAGTAGTACAACAGTTAAGGCACTGGACTGCGGCGACTTAGGGTCTGGGTTCGATTCCCGGTAAGTCTTGGTTGTAATTTTTAATATTTATTGAAAGTTATTAATGAAAGCAGTTTACTTCTTTTTACTCATTGTACTCATTTTTGAGTACATGTTTTTTCAAAAATGAAACTTACGTATTCGGAGCTATAATAACCATCGAATGTTCTCAAAAATAAGTACATTTCACATATTTTTGAGTATCTATTTTTAACAGTGCAGGCCTGAAGAAGGTTAAAGACAGCATTCCCTTCAAAACTAACCAATCCACAAAATAGTTACCTAACCCAACAACCCAAACCACGAATATAAACCCAACTCAAAGGGAGAACCTCCTATATTACGTTTACCCAACCTCCGTTATGCCCTCTAGCGATAACGCTCAAGATGAATCTCCGCTGTTAGGAACCCATAAAGAGCAAATACCCTCCCGAAAAACTTCTCTTTTGACACAGGAAAAGGGCGCCGCATTTCAACTGGTGCCGGGAATATTGACTTATAGACACGGGACGAGTTGGAGTGTGACGACTCTTATCGGCGGCCCTCTCTTCACGCCCTTCTCCTTGCCCTTGTACTGGAGTCCCTGAAGAGACAACTCTTACTGCCACTCTTTTATGTCCTCCTCAAGAAGAGATAAGGCGGGGTTAAGGACGGGGGGGGGGGGGTGGAAGATATATAATGCGAAGCCCCCCCCCTGCTATCCGAGAATTGTAAGGTGGTTCAGAGTGATGGGTGTATCTGCCATTACGGGGAGCTAGGGAGGAATATAAATAATGATGTGGGGGTGTTGGAAGGAGGTTTAAATTGGGTGATGTAGTGTGTTGAAAAAATTGTTAAATGGGGTAGGAATTGAAATGAAATATTTTTCGTTTGAGAATATACACTGTTAAAAAAAGTACTTAAGTATGAGTATTTGAACATACTCGTTTTTTAGTGCAATTGCATCGTAAATGAGTGGTGACGTACTCAAATTTCAGTATATCGTACTTTCTCAGAAATGAGCAGTGTGATTTAATATTGCTAATCTCAGCTTCTGTTCAAACCGTCTTAGCAAAGTAATCTGATTAACTTAAACTAGTTGTTCGGAAGATGGTTTTCCACGTTATTTGATGTCGATTGTGTAAATGGAAACCGAGTTATTACAGCTCAATTATCTTATTTCTCATTCTTTTGGCACACCTTTTTAACATTTATGTTTCTAACTTCTTCACGCCGCCCTGGTAGTACAACGGATAAGGTACTGGACTAAGCTGCCTTAGGATATGGGTTCGATTATCGATAAATCTTAGTTGTAATTGTTTATATTTATTGAAAGGGTTTAATGAAGGCAGCCTATGTAGGCAAGAAACTGCTCTTTTTACTTATTGTACTCATTTGAGTACATGTCTTTTTTCAGAAATCAAACTCATGCATTAAGAGCTATGATAAGCATCGAATGTATTCAAATATGAGTTCGTTTTACTTTTTTTTTGAGTACCTATTCCCAGACGCCTGTGATTGAACCTGACATAACATGCATGCTACGCCGATGCATTAACCATCGAACCAAAGCAATTACTCGAGAGAAAGAATTGGGTTTATAAAGTACAGTGCCTCCTTCTCAGTAAGTCGGACGGGGGAACTAATAAAAAGCTCCCACGGAGAGTTTTAAGTGGGCGATGAAAGCATGCAGTTGTGAAGATTGTGGTGGTAGAACCTGCGTTCAGGCTATGCCACCAATGGTTGCCATCACTGTGCGTGTTAACCGTTGCCAATAGCCTACTGTGCAGTTCTAGTGCGACGTTAATTCAACAAACCAACTATTGACATACCTCCGGAATTGAATCTGAGATGTTGTGCATGCTACACCTACGCTTTAGACGTCGATCTAAAGAAATTGCTCGATCTTGAGTGAAAGTATTGGGTATTTAAAGTTAATATTATAAATATTAGGAATTGTTCTTTCCTTGAGTTAAGGATATTTTTCGATATTGTAATATTTAGGTTAAAAAATTTATGTCTCAAACTATATCGTAGACGTGTAGCGTGAACCCGTTTCAAATTAGTTAATAAGTATTGACGTATACTTTAATATAATTATACGCAAGATTAAAGTATCTAACTTCAAGTTATAGTTACGAAAAGGTTTAAGTATTAGGTTAAAAAAAGTCATAAAAAACATTGTCGGGAAATGCTCGTTTATTATTTTAAAATTTTTACGTTCAATTTTAATTACATTATTTTAGAAAGATATTTATTTAAATTCATAATGTTTATAACACCATTTTTTAAATAACGTAGTTTCTATATATAAATGAGTAGGTGAGCGCAAAAATGGCCCAACCCACATTTTTTTTAAAACTCATTTTATGATACCAAACTTTTTTACAGAATACGAATTTACTGAAGCAATATCGGTCTAACCCATTTTCCCGCAATTTCCGCTAGAAAGCGTTCATAGTTCGTTTTTGACTTCAAATACTTCTTCGATGACAAAAATATTCAAGCTCCGTTTTCTAGGTAAAATATATTTGGGGGTTGGGCCATTCTTGCGCTCACCTACTCAAATATATAATTGAAATTACAAACATTATCAAATGTTTGACTAAATTTCTTTGGATTTATCAATGAAAATCAGTAAATATTTTTGATTATAAAAATATGTTTTAACTAAAAAAAATGTGCTCTTACATAAGCACAGAGGCCTCCGTGGCCGAGCGGTTAAGGCGATCAGCTGCTAATCCGAGGATTGGTGGTTCGAACCCGCGCGATGGACTTGACAAAGAAAAGTAAAAAAGTAGTGATCTTGTGATCGCAGGGTTGCCGGCTTCGCTACAAAAATACTAGAAAAGTCGTCCAGAATATCCGCAAAAAATAACGGCGTGTATACGAGACTGGTCACGATAAATCTGACCGGGGTCCAAAGTCCCGTTGTCTATTGAAGGCGTTGGGCGCCAGTTCAGGTGTTTCCTCGTCATCTGATCATGGTTCTAAAATAACGAGGTGCATGTATGAATGTGTGTGAATGTGTATGTGTTCCCGGGTCTTTCCTTCGAGATAGACCCCGAACCGTAGCCAATAGTCCACTGTGCAGCTCTAGTGCGACGTTATTCACCAAACCAAACCAAACCTTACATAAGCACATTCAACATACAATCTATTTCAGAAAAAATAAACCATTTATGGTAGGTTTAATAATGACAAGTTCAAAAGTATAAAATACAGGATAGCAAATAGCGATCATGGAACAAAAAACTGCATGTATAAAGAAAAAGAAGATTTATGGACCACGTTCCTACATGAAAGCTTTTTGGGAATGCTTTACAGTTACAATCCCATTGAATATGAAATCGAATATTTCTATTTTCGTCTTTTATGGAACTGACGCCTTTCCATTTTTCATAGAGGTAAACATATCAATTTCTTCGTTTTAGCCATGTTTCCTTTCGAACAAGAAGTCTTTTTAAACTGTCCAAAGGATATTTAAGTCTCAATAGCTGTTTGTATGAGAAACCGAAGCCTTTGAACTCAAATTCCTTTTAAGTTACTAAAACATTAATTATGTGCATTTGATCATTGGAAGTTTAAAATGTTTGCAAAAGTCTAATGGGAATTGAGAGGCCTCCGTGGCCGAGTGGTTAAAGGCGTCAGCTGGGAATCCGAGGATTCCTGGTTCGATCCTAGGCGACGGACTTGACAAAGAAAAGTAAAAAAGTAGTGATTTTGTGATCGGAGGATTGCCAGCTTCGCTACAAAATACTAGAAAAGTCGTCCAGAACATTCAAAAAAATTAACGGCGTGTATACGGAACTGGTGCACGATAAATCTGATCGGGGTCCAAAGTCCCGACGTCTATTGAAGCCGTTGGGTTCCATTTCAGGTGTAACCTCGTCATCTGACTATGGTTCTATAATAACGAGGTGCATGTATGAATGCGTATGTGTTCCCGGGTCTTTCCTTTTTTTTTCGTGATAGACCCTGAACCGTCGCCAATAGCGCACTATGTAGCTCTAGTGCGACGTTTATTAACCAAACCAAACTAATAAGAATTGAATCCGTCTAAATGAAGAGCAAGGACTCAAAACGTGTTTTGTCACGTTTAGGTGATTTGCGCACTTTTTTTAAAAAAAAGTACTTAAAAATGAGTACCTGAACTTACTTGTTTCCTGTTAGTACAATTGAATTGTAAATGAGAAAGTAGCGTACTCACATTTAAGTAACCGTACTTTCTCAAAAAATGAGCAGTGTTGTTTAATATTGCTAAATTCAGCTTCTGTTCAAGTTTAAACCAAAATAAAGTTCATTCATTTTATAATAACCCTTCTTATACTTATAGTATTTATATAATAACAACATTTTATCTGAATACCAGAAAAAACAATTTGAGAAGTAATCTAAAAAGGCCGAGAGAGCAACAATAAATATTTTATTAAATAAAATTAATATATTAATAAAAAATGAAAATAATATTTTTTATATACTTTCTGATTACCAATTTAATTAAAAATTAATCTTTTAAACTTTTATAACGAAATAATATACTTAGTTTTGGCATATATCTGAAATCTCACATCTGTAATACATTTATGTACTTTATAAATTTTAGTTCCATATCTTCAAATTCCTTTATTAAATTTTCAATTGGAATTTATATACTGAAAGTAAAGATTCAGTATATGTACAAAGCTGAACATTTCATTTCGTCTTGATTTAGTGATACAAAAGACAATTCATAATATTTACTTTCGCTGCATATATAGAGAATCTATTTTCCTTTTGTTCTGGTACCATTTGTTTTAAAGTTTGAGTTATTTGCTTGTTCATTCATTCTTACATATTTCTTTATGTGTCTTACCAAGTCACGTTACATTTTTATCACATGATATATTTTATCTTGGTGTTTCGTTTGTTGATATTCGTTTATTTTTTATCGGAAACTAAATTATTGCGCTCCAAAATTGTATTTATTTTCAATGAATATTTTACATACTTTACAATTTAAATCTTATTTAATATTTTTTATGTACCGTTTCTTGTTTCATTACACGTTTAATAAAACTTAATAAATCCATAAGCAAAAACTATTTTTTTAAATATCTTATTTCTAATTAATTATAACTTGTTTTCTAGTATTTATTCAGAAATAGTTGTATATGTTTTTGTAATGGAATCCATAAGGGAATTGCTTTTTTATATGAACTTTTTATTGTTCAACATATACTAGTTTTTAATGTGATAGTGATTTTTTAAACATACGTCATAATTATTGTTTTCAAATTTCAATAATCTGTTTGTAAAGTTGCATTTGAAACTATTTTTTATTTTTGAAAAGATGCTTTAACAAACAACAAAACTCTGTAAAAACAGTTTGTTAAAAACATTCTTTTGTTTATAAAAATGTAAAATTATTGTTTTTCAGAAATTATTTTCTTGACAAAATTTAAAAAGGTAACTTTTTTGTAATTTTTTATTTTTATAAAAAAAAGTTATAATTTATTTAAATACCTTTAAGATGTGATTATTTTAATATGCCTCCTTGCACACATGTGTGTAGAAATATTATTAATTTTCTACAATTTAATCTGTTTAATTTGCCAGCAAAATTAAAGAAAAAAAAAGTCAAATGTGTCCGATAATCTTCCCCTCCTTTAACCTTCTTTCATTTTTTTCTATGTATCTCAGTATTTTTATATTAAATTTTTTTTGTTATATATATATAAATTTTGTTATATATATGTAAAATATAAATAATAATTTTTCGCAATAGGACACAAAATCTCTAAAATTAAACCCTTATTTCATACCTCATGCTGTGACAGCATCTGTGTGGAAAATATTCTAATTTTTAAACACGACTGCTGAAGTGCAATTCTTAATGACTCTTCACAACCAAGACTCAGACCCCTGCCGAGTAACATATATGAGATCACCATTTCCATTGTATAATGTTAGAACAAAGAGATATAAGAACCGCAGTGTGACTGTTATGGTGTGTCCGCAGGACGAAGATAACGAATCAGAAAACAAGTCTGCCAAATTTGGCTGGAATTCGCCAAATGTAAAATCTGCAATAATGAAAATTTATTTATGTTTACTTTAGAGAATATAAGGAAATTAGGTGTGTAAAACCTCACACATAAAAAAATTCAATTGTTCAAAATTCTGCATAAAACCTTAGTCAAAATTGTAAAACTGAAGTTTTTATGCAGAAAACCTGAAGTTTTATTTAGGAAAAGTGAGGTTTTATGTAGAAATACTGAAGTTTCTATAAAGAAAAACTGCAGTTTTGTTTGAAGATTTATTAAATTAAAAGTCTGTTGAAAATTCCTTTACAAAACATATAAAAAAAACTTTAAACTAACAGGGCGACTTGATAAAGTTATGAAACTGAAATATTAAAAACGTACGGTAAAAGAATGGAAAGTAAGATAATTGAGTTGAAATAGCTGAGTTACCATTTATGCAAGTGACATCAAATAATGTGGAGAACCATCTTCTGAACACCTATTTTAAGTTTGTCAGGGAGCTTTGTTAAGATGGCTTGAACAGAAGCTGATATTACCAATATTAAATCACATCATTCATTATTGAGAAAGTACGGTTACTTCAATTTGAGTTCGTCAACGCTTTTTACTTCTACTTTTTTTGCAGTGTGCGACTGCCACTGTATCCGTGGTTTAGAATTTCATGGTTTGTGAATAAAGGCGACGATATTCAGAATTTCTTTAAACATCGAACAAGGTCTTATCTTTATTCAGCTATTTCGCCATCTTGGCAAACTCTGGAAGCCAGAATAAATTCGTGAAGCGATTCGAGTTCCGACTTCCGACCCGTGGGTGCCACGCTTTCTCGCACGAAATGACGGAAATCTTTCCTGGAGAGATTGAATAGAGACACTTCCTGCTCGTGGTTCAAGTGGGTTTGGGTGAGATTGGTCCGACGGACAGACGTCAGGGGGCGCGTGGGTCATTTTTCACTTACGCACAATGGGCTTTGACTAATGGTCCGAGAATAGAGCATTTGTGGGTTGGGTGAGTCAAGAAGTGGGTGGGGTTGGTTACCGGATTTGGTGTAGAATCCAAAACTGATTATTTTAGACGCATTCTGTGTGCTAATATTAAAACAATTGTACTGAAGAAAGTCAAAGTCATAAAATCCTAGGCATCCGTGGCCGAGCGGTTAAGGCGTTCAGCTGCTAATCAAAGGATTGGTGGTTCGAACCCGCGCGATGGACTTGACAAAAGAAACGTAAAAAAGTAGTGATCTTGTGATCGGAGGGTTGCCGGCTTCGCTACAAAAATACTAGAAAGTCGTCCAGAATATCCAGCAAATTATACTGGCGTGTATACGGGACTGTTGCACGATACATCTGATCGGGGTCCAAAGTCCCGACGTCTATTGAAGGCGTTGGGTGCCAGTTCAGGTGTTTCCTCGTCATCTGACCATGGTTCTAAAATAACGAGGTGCATGTATGAATGTGTGTGTGAATGGTTATGTGTTCCCGGGTCTTTTCTTCGAGATAGACCCCGAACCGTCGCCAATAGCCCACTGTGCAGCTGTAGTGCGACGTTAATTAACAAAACCAAACCAAACCATAATTTCCTAAATCATGAGCATCAAACCTTCAAAAAGTTGGTGATAATGCAAGTTTTTGACGTTTGCTTATGGTTTTCTTGTTGCACACCTACATTGTTTTGTATGATAAATGTCTAAAAATACTTTTTTTATCTATTATGAATCTAGAATTTAAATGAGATTACTTTAGGAATTTAACTAATTAATGGATTAATTCATTATAAATTTATTTCATGTTTCGAATAATTTAATTATCTGACCCAAAATGTATGTTAATTCGTTGAATTTTTAATAGAAACCAGTACAATACCCTACACCGTTGCCCAGGAATAACCTTCCTGAGCATAAATTATAATAGCTTGTCTGTTATTTCCACTGAACTAAATAAGAATTGGACAGTAGACTAATTTATATTCGCAAAAATGTTATTTATATGTAATAATGGTAATACAACGAATTATATTATAAGGCAAAAATCCGAACGCCAAGGTTTTGCCATATTTGAATTCTTACTTACAAGAAGAAGAAATAAATTATTAATTAATTAATCAAATATTTAAGACTGACACTACACGACTAACTGTGCAAAACCCAAGGTAGTCTTTTTTGTCTACCTTGTTTTCCGAACAGTATTCATCCGAACGCCACGGTAGCGCTTATTTATTTCCAATACGAATATTCTTTCCAGTTCTTATTTGGCTCAGTGGTTATTTAAAACAAAATGGATTATTTCTGAACACACTTTTATGTGTTTTAATATGTTGTTGTATCATCATATCTTGAAATTTGATTTTAAATATTGAATTTCATTTTGTATAGCAAAATTTAACAATCTGCAGCAATTTATCATCATAACAACGTAATGTAGGGAAACACATTTTATGAGAACATCGTCGGCTTAGAATGAAAAACCATTTATATTTAAACCACAGATTTAGGATTCCAATTAGAAGCTGCTTGGTGACAAAATCGAAGGTAAGATATTCGGATTTCTTCTAGTTTAAACAATTTCACGTTTATAAATAAATAGCTTGTATTTAGTCTTCAAGCATGAATGGTCTGTAGTAGAGAGAATATGACGTCATAATCCTGAAGCCCACATATCAGAGCAAAATACCCATATCACGTGCCATCTCTTCAAAATTATGAATTAAAAATTACTCGCGATTGGTTGATGAATTGAAAAATGTGTAACAGTGAAAATTTATGAACGGAATGATGAAAATGACGTACTTTACCACGTGTCTGAGGCCATACATGTTGGCTTCACTTTGATGTTAGCAAGATTGACGTCATGACTCCTCTACTACAAAAAATCCATGCTCGAATTATTTAGTTGCCAAGCAGCTGCCGATTCGGATGCTAAACCTGAGGTTTAAATATAGCTGGTTTTCATTCTAAGCCGACGATATTGCTATATATAAATGATGTGATTTCTACAGTTATATATGGCAAAATTTATGTTGTGTATTTAAAGATATACCCAATGTATACCTTATTACATAACGTGTATTTAGTACGTATATTTTGTATTTAGTGTAAGGAAACGTGTATTTACGTTTATACGTGTATTTTGTATTTAGTGTAAGGAAACGTGTATTTACGTTTATACGTGTATTTTGTATTTAGTGTAAGGAAACGTGTATTTACGTTTATACGTGTATTTTGTATTCAGTACGTGTATTTAGTATAAGGAAAGTACTTGCGAAATCCTATTAAAAATGTTTAGTGCCCATATAAATTTTTCGATCGTTTTCCCTGTTACCAGATATATGGTTGACTCCGCTTTCATCGAATCCTTTATATATTTGAATACAAGTTTAGTTTGCTTCTAAAGGTTCTCAAATGAATGTGATATCCATTTCCCTTAAAGGTCAACTAAAAACTAAAGCCCATTTTTTTCCCTTTAACACATTTAAATATAACTACAATTTCCACGAAGACTTCAACACACCAAAATTAGCGCTTCTAATATCTTTTTTCGGCCATTACTTAATCCCATCTCTGACGTACAGAACCTAATTAGCCAATCTCTCCGCAGAGGAATATCTTTTTTTTCTTCTCGCCAAACCATTCCATTCTTCTTTTCTTCAAGTGGGTACTTCAACAGCCCTCTCCGAATTCCACGTCTACTTAACCCCAAAGTCCCATCGCTGTCTTTGGAATGTCCATCCCTTGGAAACTGTCTCTGGAATCGTATTTCCCTCGTGGTACTCCGCAGTCAACTTTGATGGAGGTTCGCGATTCTGCAAGGGATGTTATGCAAAGAGCGGTATCGTGTTCCCCTTAAGAAAACCATTAAGACACCGATGTTTGAAAGAAAGAGGCATCCCGTGTGTCTAATCGATGCGGACAGCTGAGTCGTTCATTTCGTCAGGTGGAATGCACCACCAGTTGGAAATGGATACTTTTGGAATGCGTTTTTTGCTTAGATAATTTTTTTTAAGGGTTAGTATTTAATCCGGAGATTTCAATGTCGATGCATTTGAAATCTAGGGGGTCATCTTATTGACCTTTGATGTTATATTTGTTCGAATGATGTCTGATGTTTCAATGTCTTCTTTCCCACAAGCTGGTACTCTGTTTTTATAAAAAATGGTGTCATTAATCCCGTTCTTCTCACGTGTTAACATTTCTAGTTGCTTAAAGTTATTATTGAACAGTTAGTACACTGTTAAAAATAGGTACTGAAATATAAGTAAACTGTATTCATTTTTTATTACATTCGCTGCTTATCATGGCACCGAATACATAAGTTTCATTTTAAAAAAAAGATATGTACTCAAAACTGATTTCCGTGAGTAAAAATGAATAAAAGAGAGCAGTTTCTTGCCTGCATAGGCTGCCTTCATAAATCACTTTCAATAAATATGAACAGTTACAACTAAGACTTATCGGGAATTGCACCCATAACCTCAGCCTCATCCATACTACCATAGCGATGCAAAGAAGTGATCATCTCAAAAATGTTCATTTTGGGATAAAACGGTTTTAACATTCCTCATTTATAAGGAAATATATTTTTAAAATACTACTGATAGGTAAATTTAATATATATATATATATATATATATATATATATATATATATATACATATATATATATATATATATATATATATATATATATATATATATATATATATATATATATATATATATATATATATATTTATGTATAATGTGTATGTGTATGTATATATATATATACATGTGTATGTATATATATATATATATATATATATATATATATATATATATATATATATATATATAGTTCATTTATTTCAAGTAACTATTTGATTTTATTTAAATTTCAAAATAATTTTTCTTTGTTTTTTTATGGATAACAGTACCATTTGTCAAGGTTTTAAGGATTATTTCAAAAATATTTTTATACAAAACTGAAATGTAAGTCTACTATACATACTTTAATTAATTAAAGCATATCTGAAAATGTCGTGTAAATATTAACATAAATTGTTTTATCATTCCTCTTGGGAAAATGCACTCTAAGAAATATATTTTATAACACTACTAATAGGCAAATTTTCAAGAATAATATAAATGTTCTGGTTTATTTATTTAAAGTTTTATTAAAAAAAATACCCTTTTTTTGTTACTTTTCTTATAACGTTCTATGTATGGGCCCAACTGTTCCTACTTAAAAACATATCCACGTCCTTTTTTTTAATTTCCCAAATGAATATATCGAGCCTTATTATTTTTTCAAGAGTTCCTACAAAAGCAACTCTAAAAAAAATAGTAAATAATTTCTTTTTGGCTAAGTCTTTTGAGACGGTGCTCATGTAAGTACAAAAGGTAACCTTTTAAGTAGTTAGGTAAACGAGCTCTAGAAACATAAGTTCTTAAGCGCGTCAATGTTTTTATTTTTACTTAAGAGCATTTTTGTAAGTAAAAAAAAGATCTCAGGATTTCTGAAAAGTTTCGGTTTTCGTGAAGATTACATACGAAGTTCACAGGTCAAGCTGTCTGTTTTTTTAAGGGTGAGACTGAATGTCAAGAGGGCGTGGAACACCGTAGGCGTGTTTAGTTACCCGACTTATATATCGTAGTTGTAATTCAGTTATACGAGTTTAGCTGATTTAGTTGAAAAGGGAACATTTGCTTTTGAGCTTTGAGCAGAAAATCTTTGTTTGGATGTTTTAAATATTGCTAATTTTTTCGCTTGGTATAAATGCAGGTTTCATAATTTTGATTTTACAGTTTGTAATACGTGTTAATGTTAGAACGTACAGGCTAAAGTTCTGTCAGAAATAACAGTCCGGAAACACTTTTCTATATGGCCTAATACCAATTACTGTGTTCTTGTAAAAAAAAGGAATATTTGATTTTTAGTTTTTAAGCGAAAAACATCGTTTTGGTGTTACAAATATTGCTAATTTTTTCACATGGTATAAATGCAGGTTTCAGTATTTTTTTTTACAGTTTGGAATACGTGTTAATGTTAGAACGTACATAGTAAAGGGGTAAAGTTCTGTCAGAAAGAACAGTCCGGAAACGTTTTTCTACATAGCCTCATACCAATTACTGTGTTCTTGTAAAAAAAGGAATATTTGATTTTTAGTTTTTAAGCGAAAAACATTATTTTGGTGTTACAAATATTGCTAATTTTTTCACATGGTATAAATGCAGGTTTCAGTAATTTTTTTTACAGTTTAGAATACGTGTTAATGTTAGAACGTATAGGCTAAAGTTCTGTTAGAAAGAACAGTCCGGAAAAAAATTTATACATAGCCTCATACCGATTACTGTGTTCTTGTAAAAAAAAAGGACTATTTGATTTTTAGTTTTGAAGCGAAAAACATTGTTTCGGTGTTTTTTTACAAGAAATAAATGCAGGTTTCAGTAAATTTTTATTACAGTTTGGAATACGTGTTAATGTTAGAACTACAGGGTACAGTTCTGTCAGAAAGAACAGTCCGGAAACGTTTTTCTACATTACCTAATACCAATTACTGTGTTCTTGTAAAACAAAAGGATATTTGAATTTTAGTTTCAAAGAGAAAAACATTGTTTTGGTGTTTCAAATATTGCTAATGCTAAAATTGCAAATATTGCTAAATATTGCTATTCAAATATTGCAAATAATGCAGGTTTAAGTAAATATTTATTACAGTTTCGAATACATGTTAGAACGTACAAGATGAAGTCCAGTCAGGAAGGACATTCCGTAAACACTTTTCTACATGGCCTCCTACGTAAAACGTTCCTTTTTTTATTCATTGGTCTTTCCGCCAGTACTTTGTAGGACCACACAAAGTGGGTTTTACAAGCCGAGCTTACATGTGTTAGGTAATAAGTCTCCAAATTTTAAACTTCTTGTAAAAAATGTTTCAGTCGGAAATTTTAAACTGTTTTTTTGCTCAAACTCAGAATTTTCTGCTGGTAGTGCCGGTCGTCCTACTAGAAGGACATTCTGGAAGTACTTTTCTACATGGCCTCCTACCGATTACTGTGTCCTGCTGTGTTTTGTATTCATTGGTCCTGCCGAAAGGACGTCTGTCCTTTGACCATTTCTTAGTAGGACTACACGCAGTGGGTATTACCAGAGAGTTGTAATATTAAATAGAGAGCGCCTTCAATGCCAGACTCTCGTAAGGCCGCGGTGTCAACATTGAAAAGAAAAACCAACATCACGTGGTTTTAGCGCTGCCACATTTGGCGTTCAGACATCTGCAGGAGTTCCAAATTTGGAGCACTTTCTTCTTTTTGGTGATAAGACGTTCTGTCTGTATTCAACTTCTGAACATATATGTAGGTATTTACTTATTTTCAAACAATTTGAGCTAAATATTTCCTCTTCATGAACGAAACGAAAATATCATTTTCTTTGAGGTCAATACTCGAAGAAACGAAACTCTTTATATTTCTCAGGTTTTATTGTTCATATTTTCTAATTGCACTATACAAAATCACAATTGAAAGAATTTCGCTTATGGTAAATTTTTTTACATAAAAACGTAAGGCAATTATTTCAAAAGTACAAAGTAAGAAAAATCTCTTTAATATATCTGTTAAACTCCCTTAAATTGTGCCACTCGTTCAAAAAACGATATTTAAATACAAAATTAAACACAAAACCATATTCCAATACTTCGATCTCGTTTAGTTCTGAAAGTCGCCAAGGCCCGCCAAGTAAAATTGGCTCATGAATGAATTGGCGCATAATGAATTTAGTATTAAAAACCTTACAAAAAACAAAATTTTACATTTATCAAACATCGAATTTGCTACCTACAGGGATACGAAATTGTAGTTTAATTTTCTATAAAAATTTACTCAATTGAAATGCATTATCAATACTTATATATAAGAATGGAGTGTCTGTCAGTGGAATCGAACAAAACCCCTCATTTTGAGTTTTCTCCACGAATTAGGATACACTGATTCCGAAAATCACATTAAAATTTTTTTTGTCTGTCTGTCTGTCTGTTTGTCCGGATTTAACTCAAAAACTACTGCACTGATTTTTATGAAACTTGCACCATGTGAACAAACTTTTCTTAGTTTAAAATATGCACTTTGTTTCATGTGGATATCTGCAACCATTCAAAAGTTATAGAACTTTTTTCATTTTCTCTAACATTACGCCTATGGGAAATTTACATCTCGATCTTCCCCTCATAACATATTGTTAAAAATCACCTTGACGACCAAAAATATTTTTCGACAATACTGGGATTAACGATTTATTTTGATTGGCTCATGAGTAAATGTCGCCAAATGAATTAAAAATGTCGCCAAATAAATGAAAAATGTTGCCAAATGAATTAAAAATGTAGCCAAATGATTAAGAAAAGTCGCCAGATATTGGAGAACGCATTAAAAATGTTGCCAAATGAATTAAAATGTCACCAAATTAATAAAAAATGTCTCCAACTCCTATGGGAAATTTACATCTCGATCTTCCCTTCATAACATTAGTGTTAAAAATCACCTTGGCGACCAAAAATATGTTTAGACAATACTGGGATAAACGATTCATTTTGATTGGCTGATGAGTAAATGTCGCAAAATGGATTAAAAATGTCGCCAAATGATCCAAAAACGTTACCAAATGAATTAAAAATGTCGCCAAATGAATAATAAAAGTCGCCAAATATAGAAAAATGAATTAAAATGTCGCGAAATGAATAATAAAAGTCGCCAAATAAAAAAAAATTAATTAAAAATGTCGCCAAATGAATTAGGTAAGTCGCCAAATATTGAAGATGAATTCAAAATGTCGCCAAATAAATTCAAAATGTCGCCAAATTAATAAAAAAAATTCTCCAATTGAATAAAAATGTTGCCAAATGAGCTAAAATAGAGGTCCTATATTTAAAAATATCATCACAATGGAGAAATTAGTGTCCAAATAACAAAAATAACGTCGTTAACAAAAACCTCGCCAACCGAAGGAGGGAATTAAACCAGCTCTTTCGACTGACGCCATGTGTATTCATGTTCCGAACAACTTAACTTTATGACAATAGTGCTATTTGTTACGGAGTGGAATATTACTATGGTGTTGAAATGGGCCACCCTAAAAGTTTAACTTAAAGTTTTATGTATTTATACCTCCATGTAGCTTATTTTTAAATTATCGCCTCAAAAACATATTATTGGAATTCAAAAATAAATATTTGATAATTAATTTTTTTAAGAAATATTGTCCGTAAATATTGACCCATATGAAATTATGTTGAAAGAGGGATATATAGACTGCGGTCGCCAATTGGCACAACAAAAAAAACTTCACCAAATACAATAAATTATTTTGATTTAGAAGAATGCAATATTGTTTCTTTGATATATTATTGCGTCGCCAATATTAAAACTAATGTATGTGAAGTTTACTACATCGGTTTATTGTCACTAAATGGTTAATTTTTATACTAAAAATATGCAATTTAAAAAAAATGTTAGGAATTTTTATTTCACAACAAGAAACATTTTACAAAAACATAAGTTTAAATAGTAGGTAGTCGCAATAGCATGTAAAGTCGTGAACATAAAAATAGATTTAAGTATCTCAAAAAATACTCAAAGTAATTTAATAAATCTGGATTTGGATAAAGTTTATTTTTCACAGTGCACAGAGAGTGATATGCCATGGCTACGCTGACAAGACAAAATCGCGCAGCTCTTACTGCGCAAAGTGACCACGAGCAACGCCGGGCCATATTGCTAGTATTAATAAAAATTAAGAAAATAATTCGTACATCTCATCTTAAACAAAATACATTGTGATTTTTTTACATAATTTTATAATTTGTTTTGAATTAATATGTTCTCGAAAACTTAACCAATGGAATGTACACGGTCTTATTTCGATTTTTTTCCCCTAACGACGCACTGACAGCCATTTTTCTGTGATATTTTGTTTGCGATGGCTGTGAACCATCGCCTGTCCTATTGGAAATCTATTAAAGGGAAATAACTTTTTCGCATAGGCGAGACACATTTTCCACATATCACGTGGTTTCAATGATGCACACACGGAAACCAGCATTTATATTCCTCTATTTCTATTATTACTCTATGGGTATTACAAGCTAAGTTTACATTTCTTGGTTAACAAACTTGGAATTTTCGAATTCTCGTAAATTTTTTTACATTTGGACATTTTAAACTATTTTTTGCGCTAATTGAGTATTTTCATCTAGTAGTACCGGCCGTTCTGTCGGAAGGAAGGAAATTTTGTAAGCGATCGTAAAGGGGAGGCCTACCGGCAGAACACCGCGTCCTTCTTTCCGTTAAATACAATCTATCAAATCTAAAACAGTGTCGTCGATTAAGGGTGACACGAGCGGGGACAAGTGCTACTCCACTATTTGAAAATATATAAAAAATATACATTGTTAATTGTTAACAAATTGGGTATATATTTCAGACCATATCCAATAGTCGATTTTATAGTTCTAATTCGACGTTTTTTCAACCAACCAAAGATTTTTAAACATATTTTCTTACATGTAGATTTAGATGATTATTTTATAGACATAGTTTGTAGGTATTGATCAAAATTAAAGCAAAACTTTTATGTTGATCGATATTTTATAAACTTTTAAAATTTGTGCTAGCTGATTTTAAATTTATGATAGAATTTATATTGTCTTACATTGATTGCAAGAATAGAGATGTTTATTTCTTAGCAAGTATAACTCTGAATCGAAGTTTTAAAATAATTGTTATTTTTAGTTTAAGGACACCGAACGCAAAATATCGAATAGTTTAAAATAATTTTCGTTATTCGAACTGCTTTAACTAGAAACTTAATAAAGCTTTTGTGGTGAACGATTATTTATAAACTTTTAAAACTTTTGCAAACTGATTTTAAATTTATGATAGAATTTATATTGTCTTACATTGATTAAAAGAATAGAGTTGCTTATTTCTTAGCAAGTATAACTTTGGATCGAAGTTTTAAAATAATTGTTATTTTTATCTTAAAGACACCGAACGCGAAATATCGAATAGTTTAAAATAATTTTCAGTATTCGAACTATTTTAACTAGGAAGCTTAATAAATTATTTTTGTTTATAATTATGAGTTATTGCACTGTACTTCTGGGTGATATGTAGTAATTAAGGAGAAATGTAGTAACTAAGTTCCAATACTCTTCATACTATACAATAGCATTTATCAATATTTCGAACTAAACAATTCGATAGTAAAACGCAAACCCAAGTTCTTCTCCAGAAGTTCCATGAACGAACTCAACAGCTCACATTCAAAGAATGCAAACAATAACAATTAAGCCGAACCTAATCATTAACTACAGGCAATTTTCAAAGCTCGGCCTGAACAAACGACCCAAGAGATTTGTCACAACTGCTTTCTAATTCTTAAAAGCATTCTTCCGTCGTCCATTAATTTGATTACCACGAATGAAATTCTACGGAGAAGAGTAAATTCTTTCCGTTTCTTTGATGTATTTACTGACTGAGCATATGCAAATATTGGATCACGCTGTTTACTTTGACGCTGCTTCTTAAAAGGTTCGGAGTTGGATTTGAATTATGATGTCTTCGTTTTCGGCTGGGAGACGGGAAGTTTTGCGAAAGGAGTTATGTGCTTTAGAGATGAAATGGATTCTGAAGTAATTATAAGGTGAATTAGTTATTTAGAAAATATAATTGTAAAAATATATTTTTAAAGAGTTGGGATGAGTAGATATTACTTATGTAAAAGATTTGTTTGTTGTGGTTAGCAGCTGTGTCATTTATTTCAATATTTACTAGATGAAGTAAAGTCAGTATTACTTTTTTAATCAACTTAAAAGCTCGCCAACGAATTTCAGAAGCGCGTCGAAAGAGAGATTATCAATTCGACTGTTATGTATTTTTATTTTGTATGTTCGCGTAAGATGTTTGTTCAAATTCAAATATTTGGTCATTTTTTTGTTGGATAGGGGAAGTTTAACTTAGGCATCTTTTGAAAATAATATCCGGTTATCCTGCATTTAACTATCCGGAATTCTCAATTAATCGGACTGTTTGAAAAAAAATATTTTCCGATTTTGAATTTTTTTTGGATAGAGAAAAATTCCCTTTGTCAAAAACTGAAAAATAAATAATTGGTTAAAAGCTTTTTATTTATCCGGAAATGTGGATTAACCGATTTTTTTTGTAAAATTTTCTCCGATTTCAAAATATTTTCATTGCTGGATAGAGGTTGTACAACAATGAAATTTCTTTTGCTCAGCAATTATGTAACCGGATATTCTCAAAAAACACTATCCGTGGTATTGAAAGGAGTGAGTAACAATTTTAATTTCCTGGTGAATGATAGCAGGGGGTGAAACCCATAGAGTAAGGATACAAATAGAGGAATAAAAATGCTGATTTCCGTGTGTCCATCATTGAAACCACGTGATATGTGGAAATGCCAATTCATTCATTTGCCAATATTACTTGGCAGGCCTTGGCGACTTTCAGAACTGAGCGAGATCGAAGTATTGTAATATGGTTTTGTGTTTAATTTTGTATTTAAATATCGTTTTTTTTTTAACGAGTGGCACAATTAAGGGAGTTTAACAGATATATTAAGGATATTTTTCTTACTTTGTAGTTTTTAAATAATTGCATTACGTTTTTATGTAAAAAATTTACCATAAGCGAAGTTCTTTCAATTGTTATTTTGTATATTTCAATAAGAAAATATGAACAATAAAACCTGAGAAATATAAAGAGTTTCGCTTCTTCGTGTATTGAACCCAAATAAAATATTTTCGTTTCGTTAATGAAGCGGAAATATTTAGCGCATATTGTTTGAAAATAAGTAAATACGTACATATATGTTAAGAAGTTGAGTACAGACAGAACTCCGTATCACCAAAAAAGAAGAAAGTGCGCCAAATTTGAAACTCCTGCAGATGTCTGTACGCCAAATGTGGCAGCACTATAACCACGTGATGTTGGTTTTTCTTTCCAATGTTGACAACACGGCCTCATGAGAGTCTGGTATTGAAGGCGCTCTCTATTTAATATTACAACTCTCTGGTGAAACACCTTGAAAAATTTGAAACTAAAGAGGAAAAAAATTAAATAATTTTTTTAAAAAAAGAAGGAAAACTGAAATTAAAAAAAAATGCTCTAAAAAGTAAAAAAAATTGATAAAGTTGAAAAAATTTAATTATTTAAAATCAATTTTATACTCATTGCAACTTTTTCAAAATTGCTGCCACTTTATAAAAAACATACTTAAATTTTGGCGCCGATTTCAAAACGTGGAAATAAGCATAAAATTTATATTTAATAATTAAATATTTTCAATTTGTTCGTAAGATTTAAAATTATTTTTTACTTTTTAGCGCAATTTTCATAAAGTCGGTTTTTGTTTTTAATTTTTTTTTTATATTAAAGTTTATTTATAGTACACTATTTAAAAAAATTCTATGAAATGGAAAGTACAATGGCAACTCAGACATCACCATGCGTACGAAAACTTTTAACATTTCTATTATAGTAGTCATTAGGATTTTGTGAAATCATAATACTTTTTTTATTGATCGGCAAATATTTGGAACAGATGTAGTATAGGACAGTTGGCGCGTTTTTTTTTTGGCGACGAAAAAAGTCGGACGATAACGCAGCACGATAACGTCATAAGGTTGCCAGATTGAAAGTCGCTACAATAACATGAATATACCAACAATGTCAGTTGGGTTTGCCATACTATAAATTTATCACCCCTATAAAACACGCCAAAAAATAACTCGCGCAAAATATCCTATAATACATCTGAATCAAATATTTTATCTAAATTTATCTTTTATTGCAAAATTTTGTACTGCCAATTGGTGACATACACTTTCATAAATCTTTAACATTATTAGCAGCAGTAAAAGTTTAAAATAAATTTAGAAGCATTCCATATTTATGTTCTTTACTGCTTAATATCTGAATATAACCATCCCAATTTACTTTATAACACATAAATAACACGAACACAACAACTTCCATATATGAAAGAGAAATAAGATGATAGTGCAAGGCCCTTTCAAAATCAAATTACACTTAAATCGCTCTATAATAAAGACAAAAAAAGTTCTTTCACATCCCGACATTTCTTCAGAAAGCCCTCATAGCTAGACTTTCACCAAACATTTCATCCTGTAAATTGGCGACCAGATGCAGCTCCCAGCCGTGTTACTGGAAACTGCATAGGAATAAATGGAATTGACTCTATTTTCAAGACAGAGGCTGCTCGTTACTTCCAGTGTCCTGTGACACCAATTGTTAGGTTGAGTTTTTTTTTCCGTCTCACAACAACCCAGAGATCTTTTTCCCATCATTTCGTTATTCCTAATTGAACTGGCGCCGGTTCCTATCTCACAGTTCCTGCAGATCGCGCCAGCTTGCTGAAATTGGTTTCGGTTCGTTAGGTTAACAGGATTTGTAGAGGAGGAACGGGCACTTGGCGATATTAAGTTTGAATTTGAATGATTTTTCCTATTCGATATTTTCTTTATTTGAAAGTATTTTCATAATCTATTTGTCGTTGGTAGTAATTGTTTGAAACTATTTCGTTTTTCACTAAATCTATGGAGTGTGATGGATTTGCTGTGAAGGATTTGCATACCTTTATTTATCTTTTCAATTCCCAATGAATATGATATGGAATACATTAAGGATTTTACACACAAAAATACGATTTTCAAATATTTTTTCTTTGTATTTGTATCGTTTATTTTAGAAACCAGTCAACAGACATTTTCTGGAATTGTGATTTTTTTTATAGAATCGGAATCTCATATGGCATTCACATATTTTTGTACATAATCCATCCAATTTTCATTCCGTTTTATGGGTTATTTTTCACAGTGAATGTTGAAATTTGAAAAAAGCGCTGCTGCCCAGCAAAAAAGGTCAGCATAAAACCTTCATAAATTTTTTGAAATTGAAGGTTTTATGCAGGAAAACTACAGTTTTTTTGAAGATCTATAAAATTAAAGGTTTTTGTTTCAATGTCCTTCATAAAAACTGCAAAAAACCTTAATAAAAGCCTGCAAAAAACCTTCAAGTTTTAATCATGAAAGGAAAATGCAGATATTTTAAAGATTGTATGCATGAAAATTAAATGTGAAAGGATGTATATCACTGAAAGTAAAATAGTTAGTTACAAACTGTGTTTATATTATACAGGACTTCCTTCAGGGGTGTGCGACGCGTGCCATCGCAACGCACAAAATAAAAATGTTAGATTAATCTTATTTATAGTTTTTTATATGAAACGTCTTTAAAACCAACTATATCACGATATAAACCGAATTATGAGATTTTAAAGTAATTCCTTACGACACTAATTCCGTGAAAAATAGTTCGATTTAAATAAATTTAGTCTCATTTGATCAGGATATAGGTTTATTTTTGATCTTCGATAAAACGGAACAAAATAATGCAGAGAATTTATGTAAAAAATTATCTAATAAACAGTATATGCAATTGAAACATAGATCTAATATTTGTAGTACCGTACCTAACATTTGTATTTGATTGTCAACTGACATTTGTTGAAAATCTGACAAACTTATCAATAAGTTTAATAATTCATAATTTGTATTTAAACATTGGCTTTCATGGGCTTGAAAAATAATTTACCTTCTTCTTGGTCTGTTTGCTGCTTATTTATTCCATTAATAACTGAAAAAGGCGAAATGTGTGTTCATAATATGCAAAATCATTTTTATTCGTCAATTATTCAACATATTGAATGACAAAATTTAAATGGTCGTCAACCGTGGGGTCAAATGGCTCTTTAACCTCTAGGATATTATTTGTTAAAAAAACTGTTCGTTAGAATGATGTATTACTGTAATAGTTATTTTTAGACAATACACTTAAATACTGATTCATTTTAATTCTTCAAATAAAAAAAATGAGGGGGAGAATTATATTTAAATCTATAAATACATTTTTGAAACTTGCTTAACAGCGTTTTTTAAACATAAACTTTGATATTAAATTAAAAATATATATACTATCAGGGCAAAGTCTAATACAGCTTTTGACCACATATACCGGTTTACTTATAAAAATAATTTTTTTACTTTAAAATTAATTTTTTTTAGAAGTTTGAAATTAGATACAGTGGGCAAGACTAACATAGAACCTTGATGAATTCATAACCATGCTTAACTTCTACATGTTAACTACACTATCTCCGCATTGCAATTAACGAGAAAAGTCCCATACTCGCGAAAGTCTAATTATCAGTCCGTGATTATAACAACTGTAATAACACAACCCAGCCTCGCTTACTATATTCACCCACTAACCACACTAATTCATTACCAAATTCAATTTGTTAACGCTATTAGTATATTCCTAAAGTCCATCACAAGAGCAATTCTCAAAATGCTAACCCTTTTCAACATTCCGTGCCTTCTGACCGCTTCGTTCACAGGCAAATATGAAGAACCGAAAGTCAATCAATTCTTGACCTAATTTAGTTTCGAGGCAGTGCAACTGTAGCTACTCCACCGTATCACCCTTCATCCATTAACGAAATATCACCATTCACGGAAGGCTTCTAGGTGTAATGTTAATGTTCCTAACTATGTAGTTCTGTTACATTAGCAATGGGGGAAGATCGCATTAGCATGGAGTCCAATATTTCCCAGAATGTTCATGCTTGATGGTCCGTTGGGATGTTCATTCTTTCGCGTGCTTGATTGGATTTCTGCGTGTCGTTCGCATGCTGAAATTAATTGAATTTAGACAATGGGGGTTGGTGAAATGTTATTATCTTGGAATTGGGAAGCAGAGTTGGAAGTGGGGCGTTTGGTTTCAAAACTAGATAGATCACTTTGGGAATATTTGTCATGAGAAGCAATAAACTAGTTAATCACATTATTAAAGGAAGAACTTTCTATCCTTTTTTTACACTGTTAAAATCGCTGGTTTGCGATGTAATTGTAATCAAAGAAAAACGAGTAGGTTCAGGTACTCAATTTTAAGTAAATTTTTTTTACAGAGAGAGAAAGAGAGAAATAGGGAAAGAGATAGAGAGAAAGAGAGAGAGAGAAGAGAAATAGAGAAAAAGAGAGAGAGAAAGAAAGATAGAGAGAAGAGGAAGAGAGAGAAAGTAAGAGATTAAGAGAGAGAGAAAGAAAGATAGAGAGAAGAGGAAGAGAAAGAGAGAGAAAGTAAGAGATAAAGAAAAAGAGAGAGAAAAAGAGAGCGAGAGAGAGAGAGATAAACAATTGAATATATCTACCACGCTATGGGATCCATCTGGTTTTGTGGAAAAAAGCTGTGGGATGTAGCTCAACTACTGCGCTAGAATCGGTGCGCAGTAACCTACACGCATCTTGATCTAACTGTTTTTGAAAATGATTTCTTTACTTATCTGGTTTTGCAACCAACTGCCACTTTCACACTGTAGAATTAATTTTATCTAGCTGCTGTGAAATATATTACTATCATAATCAATGCTAATATCATAAAAAAATATAGGGCCTGTATCGAGTATGTAGCCTCAGTAGGGTACATGAAACGTCTTTTGCGTACTGCAGTGTGTATGAGCACTAAGATACAGAAATGACGTAACCAAATACACATCTTACATTTATTCACGCATTACAAAGCTTACATGCTTAACTGACGTTTGTGCGAGTCTCCCTATGGAGTTTTCTAACATTTATTATTAGGTAACACTAGTTTTAAACATTTATGTGACGTCATGTGACACTTCCGTATAGCCAAGGACGAATGTTTTCTCAACCTTTTTTCCGAAATGTATGCATCCGCGCGGCACGGCCAACCTAATTCGACTCTAGCGACTGAACGGTGACTCATTTTAAAAAAAGTGTAAATTGCATTGTTGTCGGAAATTACTTGAAAAATAATTTTACTATTGGAATGTTTTCTCTGCAATTAATACATAAAGAGATAACTGCAAAAAACTGATTTTGGGCGCCATTTTTCCAAGATGGTGGCCAACGCCGGAATGGTGGAGGGGTGCAAAATTAATATATCGTACAGGACACGTTTTGGAAGAGATTAAAATAGTTTTCAGTTTTCCCCTATTTTTTTCCGAATTGAACCCTTTGCTGACTGGACTATTATAGTTATATTATATATTCTAGCTCAGTGTTAAAGATTGACACCCGCGCATGCGCACATTAGTGCCCTTAGAAATTAGACGCCTTCCTTGTTGGAAGTCACGTGATGGGGGTTTTACGATCTCTTTGGGTAAAACACAATTTTTTACCATATTGCATCTCCAGGTGTGGTTTAACCTTATAAAATATAGAGCTTATTTTTCATTCGATTGTTTACATTCCTTCTAATACATCACTCAAGATATAAACCAACTTTGAAAGCTCCTACATCCCATCTATGCATCTAGAATCACAAAGATATCCCGGATTTTATACGCGAATGTATCAATTTCAGAAATATATTTTTTTACCAGAAAAATAAAAACAATAAAATAAAATATCTGAATGAAACTTCCAGATGTATATTACTTTCCCAGAAGTATAACTTTTTATTTATGTTCGACTCTTCCAATTTTTCATCTCCAAGAGGCTTATTTTTTCGAAATGCTACTTTCTATTCACTTGAAAGAGTATCGAGAATAAGATATACCAACTTTAAAATATTTTCTTCACCTTTTACTTGATTTGAATTCGGTAGATTATTATATGTGTCCCATTTGCGAGGAGCATTTCTGTTCCTGGATATTTCTGTTATTCTAAGAGCACAGTTCGAATTTTATCGAAATGTAAAATTGAAAAATAGGGATGGGAAAATTGAAAGGTGATTTAAGATTAAATTCTTTGTGGGCCTTCAACATTGAAGTTTATTCAAGAGGAGGTTAGAATTTACATACAATAAATTTGTAACTTGGAGAAAAGGAGATTTTTCAAAGCTCCTGTTTTATCCTTTTTCAAACAAATGTCTCGACTTTGGAAGTAATGAAACAAAAAGCTGTGTATTAAACAGTTGTAATATAGTTATGGAACAAAAATAAAGTGGTTTTCAATTCAGGAATAAATACAATAATACAAAATTTAAATTTAAAAATAAATACAAGAAACGTGTAGTTATAGCAATTCCGATACAATGGTATATCTCTAATGTAAATAAAAGTTACTGTTACTGTCCTCGTGATGTTTTGACTGTATATACACTTCCATTTTTTGACTCTCATACCTCAAGCAGTAACTTTCAGATGGGCCCTCGGTAGCCCAGTGCATAAAGGCGTTCAGCTGGTAATCAGAGGATTGCTGGTTCGAATACGTATGGCGGACTTGACAAAGAAAAGTAAAAAAAAAGTAGTGATCTTGTGATCGGTGGGTTGCCAGCTTCGCTACTGGAATACTAGAAAGTCGTTCAGAACATCCAACAAATTATACCGCCGTGTATACGGGACTGGTGCACGATAAATCTGATCGGGGTACAAAGTAATAACAACGCTTATTGAAGGCGTGGTGTCTTTGGTACCAGCTCAGGTGTTTCCTCGTCATCTGATCTTGGTTCTAAAATAATGAGGTGCAAGCATGAATGTGTGTGTGAATGTGTATGTGGCTGTAATTAGTATTAATACAAGAACAGAAATAGGCATCCGGAAAACCTATTAATCAAACCAAACTATCAGGTAGTTACAAATTTAACTGAGTTTGTTTAGAATTGTTTGGAAAATTCGAAAACATTTTTTAATAGGACAACTTATATTGGTATCTATATTTTATATTAAAATTGAATAAAAAGGAACATAAACGACGTCGTGGATGCGGTTAAACGCATAAAAAAACAATGTGCACAATTATTTTTTGGTAGAATGTTAACTATATAACTTAATTTGTACCTATTCCTTTGTTTTTAGAGCAAATAGTTAGTTTTTAGGTTATACAATTTTAAAACTTCGCTTAACTTTCGGCCGTATTCTCTTAATCGCAATAAATATCTAAAACAGATTTTTATGTTAATAGCAATCATGATATGGCTTAGAACTAGAATCTATTCTAATGAGATTTAGCTCATTTAAAATGTCGACAGCACATCACAAACATTACACATCAATCCTAAATCAACTTAGATATTCCAAATTCTTAACCCCTAGATCTTCCGTGGCACACACGATATCCGTAAAAGTCTTGGATGAAAAAAAGCAGGAATCGAATTTCGATAGACAGATGAAAGATTCCCGCCCTTCGATCCGCCAGGTGGCTTGGTATCGGACAGATATAAAAAATAAAGAATGGAACCTCAGTGGAAAAACACCTATTACGAAAAATATAACTTGAGAAATAATTTTCTTTTTGTTGTTCTGGTGAAAGTCACAGATGGCCGATGCCCAAACGTGATGTTAAGTCCTCTAATGTGCAATGAGGATATTAGCAGTGCCTATATATATATATACATATATATATATATGCACATGCACATGCACACGCACACGTGTACGTGTATGTGTATGTGTATGTATATATATATATATATATATTTATCCATAAAGTATGGTATATAATGTTCTATAACTTTTATTTGCTGGCAATACTTACATGATTTCAGTTTCACAATCAAAAGGTCTTATTTCCACTTAAAATTTATAATTTTTTTCTAGCATATACAATTAAAAAAATTAAATAAATTAAAAATTTTAATAAAATATAATGTTTTGATAAAATAAAAATTTTGATAAAATAAAATTTCAATAAAATAAAAAATTTAATGAAAACAAGAATAAATTTAGTCAAACATCTTTAAAATATCGTCTTTATCCTCATGTTTTATTATTAGCATTAAGTTATAGAAAATTACTATTAAGTTATAGAACGTTATATTATAGAATACTTTCGGATCTAAGATGGGCTGCAGCACCTATCCGTGAAATGTTTTATGTGCAAATAAAACCCTACAATTAAAATAAAATGTCTTAAATCCAGTGGCGTAGCCAGGATTTGTCAATGGGGGGGGTCGAAATTTTTTTTTAGGTCAGTTCAAAAGTATTTATTTTCTTTATATTTAATTAGTCAATTAATTTATTTTAATTATAATTATTTTAATATAATTATGTGATATAAGTGTAAAAATGAGTAAAATGGGTAATATAATTAAGTGATATTGTTATATTAGTTTTAAATTTAACAGTATTTTCGAATGTAAACTTCAGTCATTTTCTAATTCTATTTTGCTCATTGTTCGTCATCTTCAATCGGCATCGAATTGTATGGTGTGTGGGTTTTGATATTACTATTCGAAAGCATTAATAATAATCTTGAAGTGCGTATGTAAAATATGCTAATTGGTATGTTATCAATACATTTTTGTTGATAGTAAATACAAATGAGCCGCAAAAAAGTAAGACTTGAACAAGTTCTATAATAAGACATTTATGAAAACAACACTTAGGTAATATATACGTCATAGTCTGAAATTTAGTCGTCTTGGCTTATTCGAAAATATTTCTAACACATCTGTTGGTGTAACCTTGATGTCACGATGAATAGTTAGTAGAGCCAAGCCATTTAGTCGGCTTTCGGATGTAGAGTTTCTCAAATATACTTTCAATCGTTTTAAAGTGGAAAACGATCTTTCACTTGAAGCAGTAGTTACAGGGAGGGAGGAGAAAATTTTTAAGAGTGAGTAGATGGCAGGTAACTTTTGTTCGTCACACAAAAGGAGAGCTTCAAAGGCTCCTGTAGGTTTTTTTTGTGAGGCAAGGAAGCCATACCATACAGACATCTCTCCTAGTGCGCTAGCCTCACTGCATCCTACATCTTCATGATATGTTCGCCTCAAAATCTTCAAACTACACTCGTCCTCATCGCTCGGGATTGTTTTATTCTGGCAGGGCAAAAGGCACATAAATGATTTTAAAATTGTTTTGTGTTTTGTAAAACGATCATCTAGTTGATTTAAAAAATTGTCTAAAAATGGCGAATACAACGACACTCTATAATATTCCTCTGGACTTTTAGTTTGGATATTGCATCTTTGTGTTTGATGACGAGCTATGCGTGGTACACCAATCTGAACTTCTAAGAAAGAAGCCTTTTCCAGTGCCTGTTCGAAAATCTTTTTAAATTCGTTTTCGGAATTACTTCGAAGAGTTGAAAGGCGTTCTTCAACAATCGCAGCATAGTTTAGAGCCTTAGCTAGGTCAATTTCTTCACTTTGAAAAAAACGGCTCAACGGAGCACTTATACTAAACACTTTATTTAGTACATGAATTCCTACTAGAAATTCTGAATTTCGGATTGCACACAGCAACTGGTGGGCATTGGTGGATGTATCTTTATCACACCACTGACATACAACTTCTAGACTGACAACGACTGCATCAAAAAGCTCTAAAAATACACATATTGCATCATGCCTCTCTACCCAACGAGTTGGGCATAAGGATTTGAGACGCGTTTTGTCACATTCTGGAACATTATTTTGAATAGATTCTTTTAGTACATTTAAACGTTTGGGATATCTGAAGAATGTACAAATATTTCCTACAACACCCATACAATTTCTTATTCCCTGCACGGAACACGCATCTGTGATGGCGAGGTTTAATACGTGCGAGCTGCAGTGCATGTATAAAGCCAGTGGATGTTCTTCCCTGATGGCAGCTTGCACACCATTAAACTGGCCGCTCATTGTGCTGGCCCCATCATATCCTTGGCCCCTGAGGTACTTCAACTCCACTCCAATATTTTCTAATGTTGTAACAATTGTTGCAGCCAATCCTCTTCCAGTAACGTCAGTAACTGGAATAAATTGCAAAAAGTCTTCTCTAATTTTTTTGACTTCGGTATCGATATACCTTATGCAAAGTGACATTTGCTCTATTCCCGCTATATCAGTAGTTTCGTCGGCTATTACAGTAAAACATCGAGCCTTGTTTGCCCTGCGTACTATAGTGTTTAGTATATACTCGTTACATGCATAAATTATCTCATTTTGCGTTTCTGGAGAAATGTACATGGCGTTCAGACTCCCCGTCTCAAGATGTTTCTGTAGATCTTTATCTCCAGCTTTTACGCGAAAACGCAGCAGAGTACGGAAATTGCCATCGTTTTCTACTGGCTCTCCTTCGTTTAGTTCAATTGGTCCGTGGTCTCGGTGTCCCCTAAGTGCCATGCCTTGACGACCCAACGTCATTATCGTTTCAATTACAGGTAAAATCTTCTTTCTGTTTTCTTCAACTTGTTTTTTTATTCCTGAATCCATTTGCACATCAATTGGGTCTTGTTTCCTGGTGATCACAAGCTCAAATTGCGTTGCTGAAAGAATACTATTTCTGTGATATTCATTTTTTTCATGTCTATTAAACTCTTCCACAGCATGTTTCCAAGAGTTAAACTTGGTTTTTACTAGTTTTCCTAATGGCTGGTGACCAACCCCAGCTCCATCTGAAGAAAACAGAACGCAATATTTGCAGAATGCTCCATCTTCAATTTGAGAGTAGGTCAGCCACTTCCATCTGTTTAACCAATTCCATTGAAATTTGAGGTTTCTTTTCCCACTTGTAGGGAATTTGAAATTACAATCTGGCGCCCAAACTTCATATAAGATCATTTTTCTCATGTTCGAATCCACCTGGTAGTTAAAAAAACACACACTTTAAATGGATGTTTTCTATGCATATCTTTTGTAAAGAAATTTCATTTATCATGCAATTTTTCTAACTTATTAATAACTCCATCTAAAATCTCTAAATTTGTGTAACTTTCTTTTTACAAAATAACATTGTATAGATCGGATATACAATATGTTTAATTAAAGGGGTCAACTCTTACAAAATTTATCAAAGTGTAGAAGGTTCCTAAAATTTTAATACATTCAAAAATAGTTAACTATAAATAATTTAATTTAAATCATATTGTTTGCAAAAGCTCTTTCATAACGCACTAATTTTATATAGTTATACATTATCCAGCATTAAACACATCTTGTTAGTGATAATCCATCACACTTTATATTTAATTATTTATGTTAGTTAGCTTTGGAAACCAGCTTTTAACATGTAGACATTTTTAAAATACTATTACAAAAGCTTGCCTAAAACCCACTTTTTCATTTTCAGTATATCTCCGAATGCAAAAGTAAAAACTGACTGGTATATTTTCTCAAAGAAGAATTATATGAGAATTTACTTAAACCGAAGCGTTAAAATGTTATATATAATTCAAAATTTAATTTAAAATATACATTAAAAAAGACCACTCAATTAGTTTTAGATGTGATTATTTTAAATTTTATAATATAATTTCAGTAAAAGATAAAATCCGTCAAGCACATAATACCATATAAATTGTAATAAATAAATTGAGTCCTTCCGAAAAAAAAAATGAGCAATGGTTTTTCAATTGATGATGATGATTATATGAAATCATCTTACCTTTCCGGATGTAGTAGCAATACTGCCAATGTCTTTAATATTCCCCCCACGACAAGAAGATTCAGACTGAATGGAAGGTGTTTCTTCGGGGATTCGTGGATCCTCATTCGTA
Source organism: Troglohyphantes excavatus (assembly GCA_963932185.1). NCBI lineage: Eukaryota > Metazoa > Arthropoda > Arachnida > Araneae > Linyphiidae > Troglohyphantes > Troglohyphantes excavatus. Next base: position 68,726,162 of record OZ010669.1, read on the forward strand.
GAATTTTCATCATTTTTGCTTTTTTTTACAAAAAACGCAGCCAAAGTCGATTGTTTCTTACGTTTATCCATACTCTCCAAGCAAGTTCAAAGACTGCCAAGAGCTCCTCTTTTAAAATCTTCTTCACATTAGAACAGAGATTGAACAAAGAAAAAGTGACGTGTAACCAATAATATAATTTAAACTATTGTATCTGCTTTTAAGCGTAGCGTACTAGAAAGCATCTAGTTTGCGATTGCGAAAGGAGTGAGAGGATAATAGGAAGCTTTTTGTAGGAAGGTGGCATTCGCGCATGCGTGGGCATTTCTTGTATCAACGCACCCATCCTCTTTTTGTTTGCATTCCAATTAGAAGCTTCAAAAACCCCAAGCTTTCGCAGAAAATAAAAAAAATTGGAATGGACTCGCCCTATCTCTCTGGAATAAAGATCCCATCAAAAGTTCTCGAAGTTTCTATTAGGAATCAATAAAAACTAGAAAAAATATAAAGAAAACCAAGAAAACGCATGCGTCAACGTTACAAAACATGGGATTGATTCCACCAACCAATCACAAAACGAAGCAAGAAAAACAATCCTAGACACGAGACGAAAATTTAGTACAGGACTGTCGCTGTCGCTTTGAATTATGTTCGAAAGAAATTTTACATTGTGGAGGGCAGAACAAATAGGGTTATGTGAAACAGAAGTTTTCGAATAAAAGGGAAAGGATTTTGATTTAGACAATTACCTAAAACATTTAAATAGAGAAGTTATTTTCTCTAAGAGTTAGTTATTCTCTCTTGCTCTCGCGTAAAGAGCAACGCCACATAACTATTATTTGTACAAAGTATATGTCATTTGTATTTTATCAATAAAATTTAAATTAAGCAGAAGTAGCACAATTGCTTTAATTGAGGATGGTGCAAGCAAAATGAACATATCATAAATTCGCAAATCGATTAAAACAGCAAAAAGGTTTGGTTCTATTTATTTCTATAGACAGATCTCTGGATTTTTCAAGTTTTAAAATGAAAGCAATAGTTTGTGAAAAAAAAAATTTCTTCTGAAAACGGATATAGATTATCTTTTTTTTTTTTTACAAAATTCAATGCTAATATAATTTTTTTTTACATGTTATGTTTTGCACGCTCACCTCTTTTAAATAAGCATATATGGAAATTGACAATAGGACTGAAACATTAAAAAAGATTTTTTAAAAACTAATTTAAAGATTAATTTTTTTTAAACTACAAACCGAGGGGGGGGGGGGGGACTAGACCCGCCCAGGTCTAGTCTTTTTACCATATGGCGACTTTGGTCAGGCCTTTGGCAGGATATTTAGGCTATTTAGAGTCGTCTTGGACCTGTGTGGTCACTAGTTATACCTAGATAGAGCCTACTCATACAATTTTTAATCAAGACGCAATAGCTGTGGGAATATTTGAAAAATTTCATTTTGAAAAAAAAAAAATCTTTAAATTTTTGTACATTAAATCCCTTCCCCATCACATCCATTTTGATTTTTAACAAAATAAAAAATGTGTATGGGGGGGGGGGGGTTCTAACCCAAATCTGGCTACACCACTGTGGGGTAGACCAGGAAATGCGACGTGTGTTTTCTCTATAAAAATCAGAGAATTTTTTTTTTTTTTTTTTTTGCATTTGTTATTTAAAAAAAAAAAAAAATTGAAACTGGCTATGGGGGGGGTTCTAACCCAAAGTAACCCAATGCTGGATACGCCACTGCTTAAATCACAAATTTAAATAAAGCCCGAAATTAAAACATCCCCCAACGAATTCAAGAATCTTATTATTTAAATCCCAACTTTAAACAAAGTTCAAATTAACAAACAAATTAAATCATACGGTCGTACACCATCCCTTCCCAGACAGTTCCCCCAAACACCAATGATTGATTGCGCAAACACATTTAAAACCCTTTAAGATCTCCTGCATCAAAATCCCGAAGGATCTAAAACAGACACAACTCTCCCCTTAATCAAAATTTATACTTCCAGCAGCCTTCATTATCAACACCTTCACTTAAAGAAGGGCCTTTCCAGGCCCTTTCGAAATTGCGTCCCGGCTTTTGCGTCCGGGCCCTTGCGTCCGTGTCAATACGCAAAGTCAATGGAAGAAGAGGGAAGATCGGTTTACTTTTGACGTCTCTTTCTTGGTGACGTCTCCTTGACGTGGCTTACTGCATAATGGATGATCTGGAGCTACGAGATCTCCTTTCTAGGGGTGGGGGGTGAAGAGATTGTGGGAGGTCTTTTATTTCGTTTTACGCTTTTCAGGTTGTTTTTGGGTTGAGATAAAGGTGAATTGCTCACCCCTTTTATGTTTTGTGATACTTTCCCAGCTATAAAAAGTCAGTAAAAGCCTTCCCAATAGGACCAAAAGGATCCGTAGCCTCCAGGTTCCGTCATCGGGCTAGCAACCAGAGGGTTGCTACGGCTGATACAAGAGACTTGACGAAAAATGTTAAAATGCAGTGAACTTGGTTGGTTTGGTTTAGTTTGGTTTATTAACGTCGCATTAGAGCTGCACGGTGGGCTATTGGCGACGGTTAGGGGCATATGGAAGGTTTGGTTTTTGTTAATTAACGTCGCACTAGAGCTGCTCAGTGGGCTATTGGCGACGGTTCGGGGTCAATCTTGAAGGAAAGACCCGGGAATACATACACATTCACACACACATTCATACACACATTCATACATGCACCTCGTTATTTTAGAACCATGGTCAGATGACGAGGAAACACCTGAACTGGCACCCAACGCCTTCAATAGACGTCGGGACTTTGGACTCCGATCAGATTTATCGTGCACCAGTCAAGTATACACGCCGTTATAATTTGTTGGATATTCTGGACGACTTTCTAGTATTTTTGTAGCGAAGCTGGCAACCCTCCGATCGCAAGATCACTACTTTTTTACTTTTCTATGTCAAGTCCATTTCACGGATTCGAACCACCAACCCTCTGATTAGTAGCTGAACGCCTTTAGTATTGAACGCATTAAAGTATTGCTTTTGGCTGAGTTTTTTTTCTATTTTCTTTTGGAACCCATTTTAAATGCAGTGAGCTGTTAAAATAGAAAATCATTTGCAAGTCAAAGTCGAAGTAGATAAAAAGCAAGAGCAAAAACTATTTGTTTGGTAATATAAAAATTCATTCTATAAGAAGGAAATTTAATATTTATATACATTTAATATTTCCACAATGCTATGGTAATAAAAAACACCACTAAATCACTTTAAAAAAATATTGGGACACAGCAAGGCTGCTTTCAATTGGCTTCAACGCGCTCATAGAGGAAACAAGGTTTGAGCTTTACAACAGTTACAGTTAGAGTTCAGTGCGAATTTTTTTAAAATGCAGTGAACTTGTGATCGGAGGGTTACCAGATTCGCTGCAAAGTAACAATACGTCCCGAGCATATCTCCAATTTCTACAGCGTGGTGTACGTTAAATCTGATAGGGGTCCAATGTCCAAGGAATTAAATGGAAGAAAACGACTAGTTATTCAATTCCATTTCATAGTTGACAGTTTAAATATTTGAGTGGAAATTGCGTGGAGTGGAAAATGACTAGTTACGCATGTTAAATCTGTCTAGGTCCAAACGGTCTCACGTCTACGTTAGGTGCGTGGGGTGCCAGCTCAAGTATTGTCCTTCGAGTATTTCCATGGTTCAAAATTACAAGGCACAGTTCTCGGGTCTTACCTTCGGGAAATATCTCTAATAGTCTCCAATATTCTATTACGTTAATTCAACCAAGCATCAGCGAGAGTCCAACCAACCACGAAGAGTGACGTAAAACCTGTAGATTTTTGCTGAAAACTGTTAGAAATCTCATTTTCAGATCATCCAGAATGATTAATTATTCGAGAAATGAGCAGCTGGCGCGCTGTCAGGAGTTATTTATGACAGCTTTTAATTCTGTAACTCTTTAACACATCAGCACGATTTCTTTTCTTGGCGAGAAACGTCATTTCCTCTTTTTAATGATCGCAGTGGATGACTTCATATGAAGAAAAAAAATAACAGAGGTAAACTGGCTTTTGTCATATTGCTCCTTAGGTCACAGCGGTAGGTGAATGATTTCAGATTTAACAATGGCGATTATTTTTAATTATTTCACGGCACGTGCGTATAAGTGCTTTGATTTTTTTTTCTATTTCCCTTGAAGAAATATAGGGTAATGAAATTATTTCTTTTTTAAGTTAATTTTTTTTACAGTTTCTGCACAGTCTTGGGACCAATGAGTCCAAAAATGTGTTGGTTAAATAATAAGGGAGTACTGCGCCAAGGCGTTAAAATGAGTGTCGCCAAATATGATTTCAGTTAGAATTGGCGACTCTGGCTAATACTTGCGTAATATGTCTTAAACTCATTTGCTTTGGTTTGGTTTGTTTAAATTAGCGACGGTTCGGGGCCTATCTCGAAGGAAAGACCCGGGAACGATGCCTCGTATTTTTGAACCATGGTCAGATGACGAGGACAACACCTGAGCTGGCACCCGACGCAACCTCAATAGGCGTCAGGACATTGGACCCTGATCAGATTTATCGTGCACCAGTCCCGTATACACGCCAGTAAAATTTGTTGGATGTTCTGGACGACTTTCTAGTATTTTTATAGCGAAGCTGGCAACTCTCCGATCGCAAGATCACTACTTTTTTTACTTTTCTTTGTCAAGTCCATCGCACGGATTCGAACCACCAATCCTCTGATTATTCCATTCTATATGTTTAACATAGGTTTAATCTACAGATAGTAGCTCCACCCAATTGTTTAAGTGATTTCGATATATCGGCATATGCGAATCCAGAAATAATTTGTGTGTGTGGGGGGGGGGGGCACATTACAAAGACTTACTTTGTGTGTGTGTGTGGGGGGGGGGGGGGGGGGTTGGAGGTGTACATGTGGGCATGATCTGAACCCCTCCCGTAGTAAATGTTAAACAATTTTCTTTTCATAAAGATTAGGTCCTTAATTATTTATTTTAATTCAGTAAGATGTATAATTAATCATTTAATTAAGGCAACAATATGTATAATTAGTTACCTAATTAGCATTAATTTCGTAAAATTCTTAACATTTTTAGATTACTTTTCAATAGTTAATAGTTTTATTAAATATTTCCCACCTGTACCCCCTTCGAAATGAATTTGAACTTTACCGAGAATTTGCCTTTATGTAGGGCTAACATTACCGGTGAAATATACCAGAATTGTCAATTTAGAAAGTCATTAGTCAAACAAAGGGGACCACCAGAGAAATACAAGGTGGACATCTATCCTATAGTAAAGACATGACTGACACACACCGGACTATCTACCTCAAACGTTGATGGTCATCGCTACCGTGAGGTGGAGGGTGGCTGGTATGTATATATAAAGACATTGTGATTATTTCAGAGGAGAGAGATCATTACATGATAGACTGATTTAGTAGTCTAAAGGTTGTTAATGCTTGACTTCCTGATTTTGCAGAACAGGACAAAAACTGTGCTATATTTTTAGTTGTATTTTTTAGAAAAATTGTTGATGGTGCGCGGCTACACTCGAATTGGAATTTGTTTAATGTTTTCTTATATCCTTCCATTGTTAAAACCGCTATTTGTATCGCCTGTTATAGGAATTCTAATACTATGCCGTGACCTTATAAATAGTATAGAATTTTCCCAACAATTGTAAGTTATAACAATATTCATACTTGTAACTTTGTTCAACGATTGAAACATTTTGATTTTGTTTAAACGTATTTTTAAGCCATCAACAAGCATTCTTCCAAAAGCAACTGGGATCATTATTGGTGGTTATACATGTTTCGTAAACGAAGGAAAATATGCGAGCTTCAAGATTTATTTTTCTTATTCTTCAAGATTTATTATACTTATTTTTCTTATTATATGGGTGATTTTAAAAGGCTTATAATAATGTTCAATGAATATTATTAAATCATTATCAAAAGAATATCATAAATTTGAAATGCCATATCTCCGCAACTCATAACGTTAGAACGCTGTTCTACAAATAATTCTGTAAAGGACAGCCTGAAGTTTCAATTGGATAACGAGAGATGTCTCTAGTAATTTTTTTATCACAATTTCAATTAGATATTTTGATTTTGCAAAGGCACCCTCTTTTTCACTAAATGGACAAAACTTAACTACGATGCTCCAACATGATCCCTTTCTGCAATGCAACTGTCATCTCAACGGGCAATCAACAACAAACCCTTCTGTAATGTAACGAAGACATTTCTTGCCAAACAAATAAAACTTTAGATCGTAGCACTCTAAGGTTATTCGTTGCAGAGATATAGCCTTTCAAAATTGTTATATTCTCTTTTGTAATGACCAATTTTTTTTATCAATAATCACCGATATTTTTCCAAATAATATTATTTTGTATTTTCAATATTTATTATAGTGCAGTTTAATCCTTAACTTCCGTCCAAAGCACTATGGTCACCTGGTATCGAAAATAAATGTAGAGGTAGATACATAGGGTCTGATTTAGAGAGTTCAGTACTATAGGCACAATATTACTGGGGACACTTCGATTAAATATAGTCCTGAAAAATAAAAAAATAAATTGTCCACTAAGCTTATTATTCATAAAATAATTATAAAGTTTTCGGAAAAATTGCATATAAGTTATGAAAACTTGAATATAAGTTATGAAAACTTGAATATAAGTTATAAAAAATTGCATATAAGTTATGAAAAATTGTAATAATAATAACAACATTTCAAAGTATAATGCCACTTTTATGCACTTTATGTACAATTAAATAATAGCTGGGGCCATAAAGCCGGGGGCCCTACGTCAGGCCAAATGTGCCAATAGTAAAGCAGGCCCTGGAGACATAAAGAACAGCTTTTACATTTGTAAAGAATAACTCTCGAAAATGCTGTTTTCTCCACTAGATAACGTCCCGTGCATAAAGTTTATTATAAGCACCATAATTTTAATAGAAAAAATTAATTATATATAAAAACATAATGGAAGTATTATCGTATCTTAGATCTACAGGGACGCACTGAAGAAAAAAAACCTTCTGAACATCTTTTCCCAATCCAGGAACATAATCCCACCAACTTCTACAGTTAAACTTCTGTTTTCCATTAATCAAACAACTGAAATTCTCTCTTAACTTAACGAAATTTTTTTCCTTAGTTCTCCCAATAAATCCAAGAGGGCGGAAACAAGCTCAACTACATCGACATTAGTCGTATAAAATGCTAAACTAAAAGACAAAAAAAAAAAAAAAAAGTCTTCTATCTACTTTTCCAATCAAAAACCAATTTGTCTTTCGCATTGACAGCCCGAATTAAAGTCTCACTTCAGAATCAACTAGGAACGCGCGAAAACAAAATTGAGTTGTTTTGCTCCTTCCGAGCATGTAAAGTGTTGCCTGCTTGATTGGATTGTTAAATACTTAAAGCTACCTGCAGATTGGGGAGATTGATGAAGTGAAGTGAAATCACTGCGACCTAATTACATTATGCTGGAGTAAGTAATCTGTTGTTTACTTAGCGCGTCGTCGCTTTTATTTATGTAGGCGCTTAGTTTGAATTAATCTTGGATTGTGTAGAGAGTTCGATTATTTGGGAGGGTTGTTTGTGAATACTTCGAAGGAAATTACCTTAGAGTTGGGAGAAAAGTTTTGAAGGAGATTTAAATTAATTAGTTTTTTTTCCGAACGACCATCACTTTGTGAAAGAATCGTTAAAGTTCTTGTTTGTGTAGCTTAATATGTATTATGAACCACAAGTTTAAGTTGTGGTTAAACTAAGTCGTTTAGCTGATTTTTTAACCAATTCAAAAGCGCACCAATTTACACCTCCAAAGCGCGCCAAAAAGAAGAGAAGTTACCAATTCGACTGTTATTTTTTATTATATGCTTGCGAAAGATTTTTGTTATAATTCAGCTGTTTAGAAAATTCTTTTTTTTTGGATAAGAGATGTCTGACTTAGGCACCTATTTAAAAAGTATCGAGTTAACCGACATTTAACATCCAGAATTCTCAATTTACCGGACAATTTAAAAGAAAGATATTGCGCGATTTAAAAAAAAATTCTATTTGTTATAAAAAAAATACTCTTGCATTTTTTTAAAAAAAATCGGTTTTTACAGGCTGTTATATATCCGTAAATATCGATTAACCGGACTTTTTGTTCCAAATTTATTTATACAACCTGCATAAAAAAATACAATTTTGATTAAGTTTTTATGCTGACGTTTTTTGTTGGGAAGACTGATTACATTTTTAAATTTTGTTCTCAATTTGAAACATAAGATGCAGAAGTTGTTACACGCGATGAAATTGTTCTATAAAACAATTATACTTTAATCGTCTGTCAGTACCCATTTCTTACAGTGTACCGAAATAGATTTATTTCCGCTGTAAAAGCCATGCTCAACAAATCTCCAGGTCCCTCTGTTTCTTTTGCAATAGAACCATCCCTTTCCGGGCAATAAAACATTCCAATGCAATAAAAATAAGAATTCCATTTCATTCCTCCCCTTATTTTTTCAATCTCGAAAGATGCGATGAATAAAAATCCCTCCCCATTGTTCGAGAAACCCATAAATCCAGCGAAATGGAAAATAAACCCTTACCCCCCACGCTTTGAATATCTCATTAAACGGGCAGATTAGATTAAAGGGACGGTTCGTAGTTCGTCAGGAAGGCCGAGTACATTAACACGATCTTCCGCCGACCTTCCTGCGATATCGAGAAAACTGTGTTGGGCTGTCGATGTTATTTATCGATCCACGGTGATTAAGAAAGCCATCGATCTAAAAGGCAAAAGGACGAGCGCGAGACGCTGACAAGGAAAATTAACTGACATCGGGACAGCTGGGGACACAGTAAAATACCGATATTCGGAATGTCTTTTTTCTTCTTCCTGGTTCCTGTCACTGGGCCTGGTTCCGAAAAGGAGCTGTGGACAGATTGGGAAACTTTGGGGTTTCCTTTTTTTTTTTAAAATAGGGGGATTTTTGTCATTTAATTTTTCGTGATGTGTCTCCCTTTTTTATAATTTATTTGAAAGGCGTCGTGATGTATTGAAGTTTGTCAAATTTATTTCCAGTGTATAAATACATATTTCTGTTTAAGTAAATCATTTATTTTCGTTGATGTCCTCGTCTTGTAGGTAATGTGTTGGTTGTGAACTGATCTTGTTGGTTCAGCTGGGTTTTGACTGGGTTGTCTTTGTCTGATAAGTAGTCTGTTGAGTATTGTCATTTATTCTGATAAGATGGGGAAGGAAGGGTAAGTGTACGCAGTCGGCAAAGAGTACGCAGTGACTTTTCAGACGTTGGTAACACTACAGGGAATATATGTTGTGACTTCTTAGTGTGTCTACAGCAGCAGAAGAACACACTGTATTTTCATTAGTCTGGTACATTTTGTCTAAATTTTACAAGTGAAAATATACTTATACTACTTTTATATGTCATAGTATTTACAACTTATAACGTAGGAGTTTTAGAGTACAGTATATTAGTTTATATTTCTTGCTCTAGTATAGAAAAGTATAGTTTACTAGCAACAGAATGGGGGGGGGGGGGGGGGGGTCAGAATTCTGTATCTGCACTGCACTGTAAAAAAAATTACTTTAAAATAAGTTTCTGAATATTCTCGTTTTCTTTTCAGTACAATTGCATCGTAAATGAGGGATGACGTACTAAAATATAAGTAACCGTACTTTCTCAAAAATGAGCAGTGGGATTTAATATTGATTGTCTTAGCTTCTGATCAAGCCATTTTAACAAAGCGACCTGACAAACTTAAAATAGTTGTTCACCAAATGGTTTTCAACATTATTTGATGCCGATTGCTTAAATAGAAACTGAGTTATTTAGACTCAATTGTCTTCCTTTCCATTCTCTTGGCATTTCTTCATTTTCCAAACTTTGCAATTTCATGAAACTAAGATCTCCAATTCAAACCCTATACAGTAAATTCCGTTTATAACGATACGCCGTATATAACATTGTAAAATGCAAAGAAAGTTTGGATTTCTATATAGCAGTCTATGTTAATTTTTCCGGATATTACGATGCCGGTTATAACAATAATCCACACGTAACGATTGAGTTTCCCCCGTCTTATGCCAATAAAAACCGCTTATAACGATGAAGAAGAAGGGAGAGATGGCCGTTTGCGCAACAAACAACTGTCAGGTGAATAGCACGTGAACAATAATGTCCGAAATTTGCGAGTGATCTCCAATTCTTCTACAATGTTAACAAGAATAAGAAATTTTATGAACATTTCCTATTACAATGTCAAATATAAGCAAACAAACTTACTGACCATTCCACATCAAAATTAGCAGTTTATATAAATAACTTTATCTAACTAGTATATGTTGTCGATAAAATAATTAATCAGTACATAAAATATATTTATATTCAACTGCCATGTATGTATGAGTAATATACTTTCTTATTAAGCGATATTTTTATGATTCGGATATAACGATTTCCGGATATAACGAACCTTGAACATCGCTATAAGCGGTTTTTACTGTATATATATTCAAAAAGTGTAAAGGTTCCCCTAATACCAAGTAAATGAATTCCCAAGTGGAGAATTCCATTAAAAATCTCACACTCACAAGAAATGTATATCTTCGTTGACAGAGTTAAAAATATCAACTTGAAAATACAATGATAATATGACTCGACGCACAATACATCGCAATCCACGCATATCTCGATGACAGATACTGTCTCTTTTTTAAAAAATAACAATAAAAAAGATGGGTGGTCTTTTTTATATTTTTAATGAAGTTACAGAGAGTGAAAAACGGACATGTCACGCTAGAAAAAGGGGATGGTATTAGATCTTGAGACTTGGTGGGCGGCGCATGTGTGTGTTGAAGAGGTAATTACACCATCGCCAAAGCGTGTCAGATTTTTATCACGAAACCGACACCGAGATCCTCCCACTGATGGCTGAGGACATTATTCCTGGATTTGAGCCATTGTCATCTTGCGGTTTTTAGTTTTGTGTTTTTTATGTAGTGAAGGCCTTTGCTTGGGAAAGGCCTCAAAAAGGATACACTCGATTGATTTGGTAAAATTAACAATTCCTTATAATAAAAATTTAATTTAATTAAACGTGTTTTGGTGAGCTGTTTAAAATATGGCCTCTTGTTTTGTTTAGTTGTATTTTTAAGCTTAATACGTTTTTGATATTTTTTTTTTGGCCTGTGAATTTAAGACAAAAGAAGGTCGTGAATAATCTGCAATTAAAATTTATAAAAAGTTTTAGTCAATGACTGTTTTTGCTGCTGATTCAAATGGTATAGAATATGATAAAACATGTCATAAATACCATGCTGACCGAGTAGGAGTGCTTCTGTTTGTTAATAAGTTTTCACAAAAGAATATAATGCTTTTTATTTATGTTAAGTTAACAACATCGAGAATTCGCTTGTAACGTATTTTTTTTGTCTTCAATGGATAACATAGATTCATGTTATTTAAGGAATTTTTGAACGAGTTGCTTTATTTCCACTGATTCCTTGAATACTTTGTGATAACCATAAGTGCAGTTTAGATTAGAACAACTTTTATTTAATATATAAAAAAATATTTAGTCTTGGATATTAAAATTGTCAGTTTGCATTTAAACGCACATGTATACACTAAACGGTTCATATACAAGAAAGTATCCAGTTTTCAGGTTTCTGTAAAGCAAAGTGTTTTATTTTCATTAAAACCAAGGTTTTTGTTTGTGTATAATACATTTTTAAAAGTGTTAAAATAGTTTGGAATGAAAAAACGAAAAATATATGCAGTGTGTTACATATAATGTTTTTTTAATATTCATTGAACAGAACATTGTACATATATGATTAAGGATGGTGCTGAATTAATAATTTTAAACCATTGCAAGTGATATTTAAAACTTAATCAAACAATTGATTATTTAACACTGAATCAAACAATCGATTACGATTGACATTTAAAACCTATTCAAACAATCGATTACAATTGAGATTTAAAACTTAATCAAACAATCGATTACAATTGATATTTAAAACTTAATCAAACAATCAATTACAATTTATATTTAAAACTTAATCAAACAATCGATTACAATTTATATTTAAAACTTAATCAAACAATCGGTAACAATTGATATTTAAAACTTAATCAAACAATCGATAACAATTGATATTTAAAACTTAATCAAACAATCGATTACAATTGATATTTAAAACTTAATCAGACAATCGATTACAATTGATATTATTTAAAACTCAATCAAACAGTCGATTACAATTGATATTTAAAACTTAATCAAACAATCAATTACGATTGATATTTAAAACCTAATGAAACACTCGATTACAATTGATATTTAAAACTTAATCAAACAAATCGATTACAATTGATATATAAAGTTAATAAAATTTCTTTCACTTAATGTGTAATATATATTAGAAGTCTAGATGAAAATTTTCCTATTAGGTTTTTAAATCTAGACACATTACCTGTAACACACACAAAGCTGTAATACTCAGTTTTTATACAAATTATTACATATGTTTTTAAACGTATACATTCAAAGCAATAACTTATAACTTTTCGTTTATACTAGCATGGCAATATTATTACGAGCAAATTGTAAAGATGTTCAACCAACATTCTCATTTATCAGAAAACACAAATTCAATAAATCGCGGAACTCAAATCCAGTTAACTTAAGTGAAACAGAGCACGCAACCTGAAAATGCTTTTGTTTGCAACCGAAATCCCGAGCATCTACGGTTTTTCCATGAAAATCAACACCTGCTGCTTAAAGCGCAAGTTATTAAAGGAAATTCTAATATAACCTTCCCTGTCCTTTTCTTCATTATTCTTCTGTTTTGTTCGTGGCATCACCTCATTAAAGTTTACATCTCGTCTGGCACGACGACGAGCTGCCATTTTTGAATTCGACCGCCACATCCTGAGCTGAAGAGAACACCCCTTTCAAAAAATGGGACCAATCCAAAAGGATCTGTATAACGGCGGAAACATAGAAACTTAAAATTATATTATTTACCATTTTGCCGGGATGATGAAATTGTACATCGTCGTCAGAAATTGTTGGGCAATAGTCAATGTTTTCTGTATCATGTATTAGTATAATAAAACGTTATTTTTAGCCAATTTCTACGCTTATATTTTAAACGATTAGCCACGTAATTAAAGTGAAATAAAAAGAATGGTTTATTATATGTAGTTTAACAGCCAAACAATGATCAGGCCCAACAATGTGTGACTCCATGTATAAAAGATAAACCTATCACTAACTCATTATTTACAACCCATGTGACACGTGAGTATATATATATATATATATATATATATATATATATATATATATATATATATATATATATATATATATATATATATATATATATATACACAATATATAAGGAAGAGTGTCTGAGTGTATGTATTTCTATTGTATGTTAATTTCTATTTTATACAAATCTACAGTTTTATTCCAATCTTGATAAAATTTCGCACACTCGACCTCCAAACAAGAGAAATTTCACGGTTTACATGAAATTTCGAACATTCTCTACCACCTTCCCACCACTCAACTTGCTTAACCCCTTGATTTCTTACTAAAACCTATTTATAATAATGTAATGCTGTAACAATGCAATATTTGAACATTGTAACAATGTAACATATCTTACATAGTTAGGCTTTGAGGATGGATAAACAATGTATTCTGATTGGCTGATGAAGAAATATTGCCTATATACTGGCAAAATGTCGCCAAATGAATGAAAATGTCGCCAACTAAATAAAAAAAAGTAATGCCAAATGAATAAAAAATGTGGTCAAATGAATAAAAATATCACCAAATGAACTAAAATGTAGTCATATATGTAAAAATATTATAAAAATGGCGAAGTTAGTGTCAAAATGATAAAATTTCTATCAAAATGGGGAATATAAGTTTTAAAAAAATGTTGAATTTAGCGGAAAAACAGCAAAAATAATATTTAAATTATCAAAATCTGATAAATTATGCGAAAATGTTATATAACATATTTAATGAAATTTTTCACAAACACTGTTGTAAAGCTGTATATAAGCAAAGAAAAGTATCTGCACGTTTGTTTTTTATACAAATCTACAGTTTTATTTCAAGACAACAGTTTTCCCCCCGGCAACTCCGGGCACTTCAGCTAGTTACTTATAAAGTATACATGTGATTTTTTTTTCATAACAACTTATTTAATTTCATGTAACCTAATGTCAGACGCCAAGTCTCGTGAATAAATACGCAATCCTTCATTTGGCGTATAGTTATTTACAAATTTCGCTACATGAAATTTGGAGACATTTTATGTGTCACCTATAGTCCAATGGTTTCGCAAAAAAGACTCTGAAAGTGGGATTGTCTAAAATTTCCTAAAATTTATTAATTAAATATCTTGACTAATTTCGTTTTAATAAAAACTTTCATTATGAATATATTATAACCACAACATTATAACTTTTACATCATGACACCTTTGTTTTTTCCAGTAATCAAGTCCTTCGTTTTACCCATCGTCACGTATTTTGTAAACGCCCCCTTGTGTTAAAAAGAAGATGCTTATGACCAGTGCGTGATATGCCATGCTTTGCTCTAGAGATTACTCTATGCTCTTCTTTTTTGTTTTTGGCCATTAATGACTTTAAAGATCGGTGTAATTAAAGGGCAAGAGCATATTAATACATTTTTCCTAGTAGGAAAATATTCACAATAATGCGCCATATAAGGTGATTTAAAACATCGGTTACATCGGTATTGGATTTTATTATCGTTTAAAAGTGCATAATATCCCCATTTAAGAAGCTAGATGAATTTGTGGATGTTTTGTTAATAATGAAGCAGAAAATATTATTAAAACTTACTTTTTACATTGATGAATTCCTTTTGATGTTCTGTTTTCTTATTGTGATGTAAAGAAGTGCAATTTCTCATTTACTTTTCATTACAATGAGAAATTGCACTTCTTCTCTTGCAATCGTCTCTCTATCTTCACCTGAAATTAAAGTATTTTAAATGATATCCGAAATAATAGTATTAAAAAAATATTATTCAAACTTACTTTTTACATTGATGAATTCCTTTTGATGTTCTGTCTTCTTATTATGATGAAAAAAAGGAAAAAGAATTTTATATGTAGAAACAAGTTACAACACTACATGAATAAAGTTAATTGCAGAAGCCGCGACATAAAATGGGCAGTCATAAAATTTAATAAGTTTGACAATAAATTTCGTGATTTTAAAAGTAAAAATATAATTGAAGGAGTGGAAGCAGGAAACTAGACAGATGAACTTTTTTATGATTTACACTTTTTCACTTATTTTTATAAAAAAATTCTGCAATCGATTGGTGCAAGAACTAGACATCTTAATCAATGGCTATAGAAACATAAAGGAAAATGAGCTGTAATTTTATATCATACGATGCAAGAAATTAAATGAATTGTGTTCAACTGACCAGTCCTAAGTGACAAATGTTTCACCAGGGGCATCTAGGCCGTTGCGACAGCAGTACCGCTCAGCACTAGAGTTCGGATTTTATTTTAGTTCTATTTAATTTCAATTTTAGTTTCCCTAACTGGTCGATTGCTTTCTTAAATAAGTTCAAATTACAGGTTTCCTACTATTATTTTTACGTTACATGAAGCGCTGTATAATTTACAATACGTTTTCCATTACTATTGATTTTACACATTTTGATTAAAAGGCACTACTTAGCGCTGCTGGAGCACACAATACAAGCAACAAAATACAATGCACAAATATTTAACATATATAAAATTTCATTATTTATGAAATAACTAATAAAGAAATGAAATGTTTTTCGCCCGTCCTGGATATTTATGAAAACTTGAGCTGTCCGGTTCTTAAACCAACGTCCGCAATTTAAAATTTGAATAGTCGCAATTTTTCGGTGTAATTGATGATGTGGGTGGAAGAACAAGACAGCTCCATTTTTTTCTGATTTATTCTTTTTAACTTATTCCTATAAAGAAAAATAGAGATATTAAGGAAATAGCTGTATTGTTGTCACATACGGGGCAAGAAACGTACAGCTCCAGGAATTGTCTTGTTTTTGCACCGTATTAGTTCAACGCTTGGTCGCTTGGTTGGACGCTTTCCGTGTTGCATCAGCCAGTCGTTTTCCAAACTCGTTTGTTGAAAGTGTGTTGTTTGTTTAACCAACTAAATGGTGCGTTACATATTCGAAATTCTATTAAAGGGGTGTAATTCAGGGCTAGACTATATTTATAGGTAGTTTATTATGCAATCCTTATATGAAACGAATATTCTTTGCTGTTTGAAGTTCAAAGTCGCATTGATGATTTCGGAGAAGTACCTATAAGGTTTTAATTGGCAAGATGAACTGGAGAGAGAAAAATACGAATATATAAAATTTATTGGTTTCAAATTACATAATTCAAATTTAATAATTAAATAATTTTAATAATTAAACTTTACATATATTTCGTGAAATCTTTGTTGGGAAAAGTAGTTGGAAAGTTGGACTCAAGCAATACTCATTCAAATTTACTTTTGCATTTATGAATTACTTTTTGATGTTATATATTCTTATTGTGATGTAAATAAGTGCAATTTCCCATTTCCTTTTCATTACAATGATAAATTGCACTTCTTTTCTTGCAATCGTCTCTATATCTTGACCTGAAATAAAAGTATTTTAAATGATATTAGAAATAATAGTATTAAAAAATATTATTCAAACTTACTTTTTACATTGATGAATTCCTTTCCATGTTCTGTCTTCTTATTGTGATGTAAAGAAGTGCAATTTCTCATTTCCTTTTCATTACAATGAGAAATTGCACTTCTTTTCTTGCAATCGTCTCTCTATCTTGACCTGAAATAAAAGTATTTTAAATGATATTAGAAATAATAGTATTAAAAAAGTATTATTCAAACTTACTTTTTACATTGATGAATTGCTTTTCATGTTCTGTCTTCTTATTGTGATGTAAATAAGTGCAATTTCTCATTTCCTTTTCATTACAATGAGAAATTGCACTTCTTTTCTTGCAATCGTCTCTATATCTTGACCTGAAATAAAAGTATTTTAAATGATATTAGAAATAATAGTATTAAAAAATATTATTCAAACTTACTTTTTACATTGATGAATTCCTTTCCATGTTCTGTCTTCTTATTGTGATGTAAAGAAGTGCAATTTCTCATTTCCTTTTCATCACAATGAGAAATTGCACTTCTTTTCTTGCAATCGTCTCTCTATCTTGACCTGAAATAAAAGTATTTTAAATGATATTAGAAATAATAGTATTAAAAAAGTATTATTCAAACTTACTTTTTACATTGATGAATTGCTTTTCATGTTCTGTCTTCTTATTGTGATGTAAAGAAGTGCAATTTCTCATTTCCTTTTCATTACAATGAGAAATTGCACTTCTTTTCTTGCAATCGTCTCTCTATCTTGACCTGAAATAAAAGTATTTTAATAATATTAGAAATATTAGTATTAAAAAAATATTATTCAAACTGACTTTTCACAATGATGAATTCCTTTTGATGTTCTGGCTTCTTATTATGATGAAAAAAAGGGATATTTCTTATTTTCCCTTCATTACAATGATATATTTTATTTATTTTCTTGCAATCGTTTCTCCACCTCGACCTGGAATAAATAGATGTTATTTATCAGAAATAACAGTATTAAAAAGCACTTTTATTCAAACTTACTTATTGCATTGACTTGCATTTACTTTGATGTTCTGTATTCTTATAGTGATGAAAATAAGTGAAATTTCTCATTTTCCCTTCATGACAATGAGAAACTGCACTTCCTCTTTGGAAATCATCTCTCAAACTAGAGCTGTAATACAATTATGTTAGTTGATATTAGAAATATTGATGTTAAAAAATTATTACTGAAACTTAATTTTTGCAATGATGAATTAATTTTTGATATCCTATCTTCTTATTGTGATGAATAATTTATATTTATAATTTTTTAATTTCCTACATATTTATTTCATAACATGTTTCTTACAAAATCATATTCTATATAGAAAATTTATAAAACCACTTTATAATAAATATCAAATATTTGATGTTTTTTTCAATAATAGTTTAAATACATTTCAAGGGTTAATGAATGTAAAGTTCACAAAAACTTTTTTAGGGACGTTTTCACAATCACAAAACAAAATAATTGTAATAAAAATAATGAAATTAAATGATATATGCATTAAAATACTCCTAAATAGTAATTGAAAAGAACAATTGATGGGTAAACATAATAGACATGCTCCAACGAAAATATGAGTCACATATAACGATGCAGATAAGGAAATTAGTGTTAAGAAACTTATTTAGATGTTTCAATATTTACTAGACAGAGATTTTTAGATTTTATATCCTTTTAATAATGTTATTTGCTTAAGTAAAAAAAAGTTGTCTTCATCAAAACGGAATAATTTTATGTTTCCAAAGATGTTTCCAAACCTTTTTCAAAATGGCGTCCGAATATGAGAAATTTCAACAAAAGATTTAACGTAATAAAAATTCAATGTTTTAAAATAATATTACCAATCATTGTTACAGTATTAATTATCTGATATCAAAAGTATTATTGAAGACGTGTATGCAAGAACCAGACAGCTCCATTTCTTTATATTTTAAACTTTTTTACTTATTCGTATAAAGAAAAAAAATCTCTATCGATTCGTGTAAGGTTTAGACAGCTCTATGCAACGGCTTATACAGGAAAAGGATATGTACACTTATATTACACGATACAAAAACATATTTTTTTTAATTAAATAGTACACAAAGGAAATGCTATTAAATATGTTAATGTGGCAAATGCAATAGGAAATGGGTATTGTATTTTGGCAATGTTTAACTCTACAAATAATTTTGAAAGAATTACTTGTGCTAGTGAGCTTGATAAATATTAAATAATTATTGTAAATTATAAGTAGAATTATTGATTACATAATGTGCTATAAAACTTAGTGACTTGCATTTGCATTTTGTAACCATCGCCGAGTTCAATTTTAAGGACTGTTCTACATTTTCGTAATAATTAAAAATATATTTTCTTAATTGATAAAGTGTGTTTCAATTCTAACGTTATAATCTAAATCAATTTATTTGCTGTGAGTTCCACTAACTGACAAGTAAATTTCAACAACAAAGTTTAATATTTGGGATGCTTAGTAATATTATACTCTTTCTCAGACGTTACATTTAAAGTAAATTTTTAAAATGAACAGTTTCGAAGTCGAATTCTAACTTAATGTTCATTTGTATAGTGTGGTACAATAACGTATAAATTTTAATAATATTAAATGTTATTTAACCCACTGACGGAGCTCAACAATTTAAGTCGTCTTTAATGAATTTCCAGTTTTTCTAGTAATACACATAAACTGTAAATTTATAAAAATATTCGATTTTTAAGTATTTTTTATATCAAAAGCGCTTGGGTATTACTTAGAAGTTATAACTACTATCACACACACGCACATGCACACGCTAACGCACACGTACACGCACAATGACGCACATGCTCACGCTCACACTGACGCTCACGCTCACACTGACGCACACGCTCACGCTCGCGCACACGCTTACGCACACGCACACGCTGACGCACACGCTGACGCACACGCTGACGCACACGCTGACGCACACGCTGACGCACACGCTCACGCACAAGATGACGCACACGCTGATGCACACGCTGACGCACACGCTGACGCTCACGCTGACGCTCACGCTGACGCTCACGCTGACGCACACGCTGACGCACACGCTGACGCACACGCTGACGCACACGCTGACGCACACGCTCACGCTTACGCACACGCAACGCTCTCGCACACGCTCCCACACACGCACACGCTCACACTTACGCTTACGCTCACGCCCACGCACACGTACACGCTCACGCACACTATATGCATTGGAAATATAAAGTAAACTATTTCAAAAAGAAAACAACTTTACAATGTATCCTTTTTCTAACCGGTCAGAGGGTTGACTCAAATTAAAAATGGAGGACTGAAAATAGAATATTTTTTTCAAATGTAGACACATTTTCAGGTCTTTAATAGAGAAATATTTCTCAGATAATATTTGTAAATTCTTTAAAATTTAAAATATAGCAACTGTTCTACTAACGTTGAAAAGTAGTATCCTTATTTAAATATACTAATTACATTTTGAAGATAAGAAAGCCAGTATTAGTTATCTTATTCTTTTGTTTATGCTCAAAAAGAATCTTATTTTTCTATAAATAAATTTTTTTTACTTACATAAGTAAAACAAGAAGTCCACATCAGATTTAGGAAAACGGAATAAGTTTATTCGTTCGAAATTTCTTCAAAATGGCGTCCAAATGAACGAACTTTCAACTATGGTGTAACCTAAAGAAAATACATTGTTCTATTATAACAATACCAAGCATTATTGAAACTATTAATGTCTGGATATTATAAGTATGTTTGATGTTAACAGTAAGTTTTCTTCTTTCTTTCAGTATAATATATAAAAAAAGCATTGTTGTATAACAATCTGTTTAAAGAATATCTAACAATGATAATAACAATGTATAACAATCTGTTTCAAGAATATCTAGATGAAAAAGTATCTTTATAAAAAAAAACGACTTTTAAAAAAAAGCGATAAAAAGTATAAATAATTTTTAATTTCACAAACAAATTGAAACGCTGAACTATTTATTATTTATTTATACTTATTACAACGTTTTGTAAATGGGAGAAACAATTTATGTATGTTTTTTGTAAATTGGCACCATCTTCAAAAATTTGGTATAAATATAAAATTAATATTAAATTGTTAATTTTTTCAACTTGTTCGTAAAATTAAAATATTTTTTTTTACTTTTTAGCGCTGTTTTTTTTTATTAAAGTCGGTTTTCTTTTTTTAATAAAGACTATTTTATTTTTATCTTTTCAGAGGGGTCATCTTTCCCAAGAAATTCAAGCTATTAATCGAATGTAACCAAACCCCGGACAGTATATTTTGGGAGTTTCTGTTTTAATAAATGCTGGTAAACAAAAGAAGGGTACACTGTTAAAATAAGGTACTCAAAAATAAGTAAAATGTACTCATTTTTAAGTACATTCGATACTTATCATGGCTCTGAATGCATAAGTTTCAATTTTGTTTCATTTACTCCAAAATATATAGATGGTTCGAACTCGGATCCTCACGCACCGTAGTCCAGTGCCTTATCAGTTAAACAACCCTAGACGTTATTAAACAATTATAAACAGAAGAAATGTTAAAATGTGTGCTAAAAAATGAGAAGTAAAATAATTGAGTTGTAATAACTCAGTTTCTTTTTAAGCAATTGGCATCAAATAACGTTGAAAATCATCTTCTGAACAGCTATTCTAAGTTTGTTAGGCTTTATTAAGATTTTATAAGATTTATAATTTTATAATAATGTATATTTCTTTTTAAATGAAAAAAAAATCTTCTAAAATCGTTATAAATTTATTTAAAAATTAATTTAAAGGTAATTTTAATATTCCGAATTTCAGGTGCACATCTTGAGAATGGATGGTATGTATACATAAATGTTTAGTATTTTATACGCAAAGGAAGTGAAGTACGTTTTAAGATCGCTTGAACAGAATCTGAGATTAGAAATATTAAATATCATGCTCATTTTCGAAGATATATGATTACTTAAATTTGAGTACGTCACCGTTCATTTACGATGCAATTATACTCAAACAAGAACAAGTAGGTTTAGTTACTCATTTTGAAGTACTTTTTTTTTACAATGAAAACATAGAAAAATAGAACAGTACTTCGGGTTTTATAAAAACGTTCAAAAATTTATAATATAAGTTTATGTTTAGGTACTTCAAAGATTTATTTAAATCAATTTAAATGTTCATTTGTAGCGTTAGTCTTACGTAGAAATGACCTATTATGAAAAAAAAAAACATAAAAAAATAAATGACTAAAGTGAACCTCTAACTAATACGCAATTTTTTTCTAAATGGAAAAATCCATATCGTTTAAAAAGTAATCTAAGTGTAATGAACGTTTTTGGGCGTTGTGGTCGTAAAAGTCAATAAGTTACAGAACTTTAATGACCACAAAAAGCATTTTTGTTCTTTGTAATTACATTTTATTTGTAATTGATCTTAGAAAATACAATGTTCAAAGACCGTTAAAACAGTTCCAGAATTTGGGTTTAGAAGATTAATATCGCTGTGTACGCTGCAATACGTAGAAACTATATTTATTAATTATGATATATTCTTTAAAATAACCTTCTAATCGTTGTAGGAAATTTCCGTTACTACATATTGTTTTGGTTTTGTTAATTAACGTCGCACTAGAGCTGCACAGTGGGCTATTGGCGACGGTTCGGGGTCAATTTTGAAGGAAAGACCCGGGAACACATACACATACACACACACATTCATACATGCACTTCGTTATTTTAGAACCATGGTCAGATGACGAGGAAACACCTGAACTGGCACCCAACGCCTTCAATAGAC
Source organism: Troglohyphantes excavatus (assembly GCA_963932185.1). NCBI lineage: Eukaryota > Metazoa > Arthropoda > Arachnida > Araneae > Linyphiidae > Troglohyphantes > Troglohyphantes excavatus. The sequence goes on from OZ010669.1 coordinate 68,748,755, forward strand.
GTCGGGACTTTGGACCCCGATCAGATGTATCGTGCACCAGTCCCGTACACACGCCAGTATAATTTGTTGGGTATTCTGGACGACTTTCTAGTATTTTTGTAGTGAAGCTGACAACCCTCCGATCGCAAGATCACTTCTTTTTTACTTTTCTATGTCAAGTCCATTTCCCGGATTCGACCCACAAATCCTCTGATTAGTAGCTGAACGCCTTACCAACTGAGCAACTGGGGCTCATACTACATATTGTATTTTTTAAGCTGTGTATAATCTACGTTATTTAAGTTTACACAGAACAAATCTTCCACAACTGCCTGTTTCCAATAAAATAAGGAGTCCCAGTTGCTCAGTGTATAAGGTGTTCAGCTACTAATAAGAGGATGGGTGGTTCGAATCCGTGCGATGGACTTGACAAAGAAACGTAAAAAAAGTAGTGATCTTGCGATCGGAGGGTTGCCAGCTTCGCTACAAAAATACTAGAAAGTCGTCCAGAACATCCAACAAATTATACTGGCGTGTATACGGGACTGGTACACGATAAATCTGATCGGGGTCCAATGTCTTGACGCCTATTGAGGTTGCCTCAGGTGTTGTTCTCGTCATCTGACCATGTTTCAAAAATACGAGGCATCGTTCCCGGGTCTTTCCTTCGAGATAGGCCTCGAACCGTCGCCAATAGCACACTGTACAGCGCTAGTGCGACGTTAATTAAATAAACCAAGCCAATAAAATAAAATGAGAAAGTTTCGGAGCTCCCCCAAAAATCAAGGGCCTTCGTGGTCCAGTGGATAAGGACGTCAGCTGGGAATTAAATATTCCTGGTTCGATCCTGTGCGACGGACTTGACAAGGAATAGTAAAAAAGTAGTGATCTTGTGATCGGAGGGTTGCCAGCTTCTCTACATCAACAAAAATTATCGGCGTGTACACTTGACTGTTGCCCGATAAATCTGATCATAGTCCAACGTTCCGACGTCTATTGAAGGCGTTGGGTGCTAGCTCAGGTGTTTCCCTCGTCATCTGACCGTGGTTCAAAAATACAAGGCATCGTTTCCGGGTCTTTCTTTCGAGATAGGCCCCGAACCGTCGCCAACAGATTATGAAGTTCAAGTGCGACGTTAATTAACCAAGCAAAACCAAAAAATGGTTAGTAATCTCTACCCTCACACAAGAACGCGGAAACAAAAGACCTAAAAATCCACCATATCGAACCGTCGCCAATAGCCCACTCTGCAATTGTAGTGCGTAGTTACCCACCAAACCAAACCTGATCGGGATCCAATGTCCTGACACCTATTGAGGTTGCGTCGGGTGCCTGCTTAAGTGTTGTCCTCGTCATCTGATCATGGTTAAAAAATACGAGGCATCTTTCCTTCGAGATAGGCCCGAACCGTCGCCAATCGCCCACTTGCGCAGCTCTAGTGCGACGTTAATTAACCAAACCAAAAACTGCCTAGTAATCCCTACCCTCATACAAGAAATGCGGAAACAAAAGAACTGAACATCCACCATATCATCCGCGTTTTCTCTGGAGCACGAATATAATTCAGTCCCATCACGTCCCAGAACATTCTAATTACCATCCCCCCACCAATCCCCCCCAACTGTGCTCAGCACACGCAGATCTTCTTTTTACCCCGGAATAGATGCCGTCCGACCTTTTGCAAAAGGAGTCTGTTTTCCAAAAAGGGTTTTCCTTAATTCAATTAGACTTTCGTTTTAATTAGCACGTTTCACACGAAGCGACATGCTGCGGGAACCGTGGGAAGTTTTGTTGCGGATTCCGGATGATGGTTCTGGGTTAACCTCGATCCTGTCTTCCCGGTCCGTCACGCGTTGGAATTGCCCGTGTAATTAACACTTTGGGGATGGTTGCGTCCAAGGCTGCTGGAGATGTGTTTTACGTTCGGGTTTAGTAAGTTATGCAGATTTGAGAATTGTTTGTTTTGTATCGGTTATTAGTGGGAATGAGGTATGAATAAGTTTTGTTTTGGATATTTATTTAAGACGATGGATATATTAGGATGGGAGTAGGGAATTTATTTTGTGGTATTGGGAAGTTTATTAATTAGGGAATACTTTATTTGGTGTTTTGTAATTTAGTACAATCCGGTTTGCGAACTAAATGTTAAATTAATATTTAAATTCGTGAATTGGTAATAGATTCTCCATAATTCATGGGTAAGTCTGAATTTTTTTTCTCTCAGGTACCCCTTGATGAAATTTTTCATTTATCCAGTATCCTTCTCTTGTTACCCTTCCCATTCATCAATCTAGGCCTTTGGTCTAACTGTAACTTCTGGCCTGGGCAAGACATTTTGCTGAGTTGAAGTCAATTGAATGGGTAACAACTATACACCACCTTCATCGCTTTCGAAATATTTTGTATATTTTTCATGTTAAAATCACTGAACTCTAACTGTAACTGATGGAAGACTCAAACTTTGTTTCCTCCATGTGCGCGTTGAAGCTAATTGAAAGCAGCCATGCTGTGCCCCAATATTTTTTAAAAGTGATTTTGTGGAATGTTGCCAGCTTCGCTACAAAATACTAGAAATGTCGTCCAGAACATCAGCAAAAATTAACGTCGTGTATACGGGACTGGTGTACAATACATCTGATCGGGGTCTACGACGTCCCGACGTCTATTGAAGGCGTTGGGTGCCAGTTCAGGTGTTTCCTCGTCATCTGACCATGGTTCTAAAATAACGAGGTGCATGTATGAATGTGAGATTGATGGAAGGCCGGTAAAAACGTGATTCCGTTAGATTTTTCTGGCAGGACTTTGTCCTGTACGTTCCATCATTACGCTTCAGTGAATAAAACAAACAAATTCAACGACAAAACTCAATTCATCAAAAGTATTTGAATTCCTTTTACTTTATAAAGTCCATTTACAAATACACTTCAGTCGTTACTCATTTCCACGATATTCTCCGACTCAACAGATATTTGATCTAAAAGTTGATGGAAGATATTGATGGAAGGCCATGTACAAATGATCCTTCTGGCAGGACGTTGGCGGCCTGTACCTGCCATCATTACGCTTCAGTGAATAAAACAAACAAATTCAACGACAAAACTATCTCAATTTATCAAAAATTTGAATTAATTCCTTTTACTTTATAAAGTCCATTTACAAATGCATTTCAGCCATTGCTCATTTCCACGATATTCGCCCCCCCCCCAACACATATTTGACCTAAAAGTTGATAGAAGGCCATGTACAAACGATCCTTCTGGCAAGACTTTGGCTTGTACGTGCCACCATTACGCTTCAGTGAATAAAACAAACAAATTCAACGACAAAACTCAATTTATAAAAAGTATTTGAATTCCTTTTACTTTATAAAGTCCATTTACAAATACACTTCAGCCATTACTTATTTCCACGATACTCTCCAACCCAACATATATTTGACTTAAAAGTTGATTGAAGATATTAGTGGAAGTCCTGCACAACCGCTTCTGGTAGGACTTTGGCCTGTACGTTCCATCATTACGCTTCAGTGAATAAAACAAACAAATTCCAAGACAAAACTCAATTTATCAAAAGTATTTCAATTCCTTATACTTTATAAAGTCCATTTACAAATAAATTTCAGCCATTACTCATGTCCACGATATTCCCTGTAACTTATATTATGCAACAGCAACATCCACAACGTCCCAAGCTGAGGGAATACCACCGATCCCTTCTAACCAAATCACTCATTTACCAACCCCCAAGTAGTCGCCGTGCACCAGAAACTCTTTCCGCGCCCCATCACCTGGAGATAAAATCCGGATAGCATTTTCCGGTTTTCCTGACGCATCGCTTCCCGATTCCCGGACACATAATAGGTCTCCCGGGCGATTCCCGGAATAATCAGGATGATAGCGCTGACTTGATGATAGCAATTGTTATCTTCCCAGATGGAACATAAATTCGCGTTCTTTTTTTTTTGATGGCAGACATTCTGGGCTTAATGTGGCGTGCATTAAGATTTATGGTGACTGCATTTGTTTCTGATTTGTCAATAGGATGGAATGTTATAAGCGTTAAATAAATTTGTTGCTTTTATATCTCCCAGATGGGGGTTGGATTTAAAGGTTAAATGGTAATGGTAGATATCGATATGTTTGATATTGTTTTAGATTTTGCGTCCTGTATTCAGTATTGTTTATTTGTTGAAAGTTTGGCTTATTCCATTTTTGTTCTTTCATACGAAAGCGACTGATACAGATTTCATAAAATTTTAAAACATGTAAAATGAAAAATTTTTTTTATGTTTTTAAAACAATTTTAAAACATATATGATAAAAAATATCTTTATTGATATAATTTTCAAATTTAAAGCATTAGGAGGACTTTTGAAAACATTCTCTATTAATATAATTATAAAAACATATTTTTGCAAAAAAAAAGGAATGTGTTGAAAATATAAATCAATCATTACTGCAGTGAAAACAAGCCTACAGATTTCAAAATGTAATTATCCGTCACAGGGCTAGAGGACTTACATCTCAACATTCATAAATTTTTAGAGATGGAATATATATGATTTTGGAAATCGAAAGTAACCTTAGAGCGTGGCTACAATTGTGTAAATTCAATCAATATTTATAAATCATGAACGAGAATAACATGAAAAGTACATGCATTTCATAAAAGTAAAAATTGTGTAAAGGACAAACATAATATTTATTTAACAATTTTTTAAATTTTTTATAATTTTTATTTGTTTTTCTGTTTTTTTATTTATTTTATACACAAATTTTATATGAGATACCTGACCACCAGGCCCGTCTTACCAGGGAGGGGGGGAGAGCACGACTCTCCCAATAACCTAAAAACCCTGAAAGTTGGGTATTTCAAGTTTTAAAAATTCCGAGACGGGAAAATTTATGCTTGAATAAAATTTATATCATTAACAAATGAAATCTAGGAAAGATTAGAAATTGCCCAACTAGTAAGATTACATTTAAATTAGACCTCAGAATGAACACTGCATTGGAACATGCGTGCAACAAATCAATACCTAGATAATTGTTTAATATTATCTATGTTGATTTCATTTGTTAATGATATAAATTTTATTCAAGCATAAATTTTCCCGTCTCGGAATTTTTAAAACTTGAAATACCCAACTTTCAGGGTTTTTAGGTTATTGGGAGAGTCGTGCTCTCCCCCCCTCCCTGGTAAGACGGGCCTGGTGGTCAGGTATCTCATATAAAATTTGTGTATAAAATAAATAAAAAAACAGAAAAACAAATAAAAATTATAAAAAATTAAAAAAATTGTTAAATAAATATTATGTTTGTCCTTTACACAATTTTTACTTTTATGAAATGCATGTACTTTTCATGTTATTCTTATATATAAGAAACCATGAAAGGTGCCGATAAGTTGGAATTGAGAATTTTCAGCACTGTTGAGTTGGGAATCGTTAAGTTGGGAAATTTCTTGTTTCAACCCCTCAATTTTTTTTGTGTAACGGCACTGCTGGCCATTCTCTAAAGTGTAAGCTGTTGGATATGACTTTGAATTATAGTTACACAGTTTAAACTATAAACTAGCACAATAAAACCGGTATCATTTAAATAAAATATTCATTCAAAGGCAGATAAAAAAAAAACCGAAACAACTTAGAATTGAAAAACTCAACTTTGCATCGCCAACAACACTTACAAAAAAGAATTTTATTCCCATTTCAACGCCAAAAAACGAGAAAGGAAAACATTCTTCTATGAAACTAGATTACATGCCAGAGTCGCGTTGAAATATAAAACAGCCTGAGTCGCATCAAAGTATAATGTGACAGAGAAGTCGGCAGTAGTGCGAGACAAATTGTTTATAAGCCCCCCCTCTAGCAGAGAAGCATGATATCGGAACAACAGGCTACGGTATCTGGCGCTTTTCGAATGTATATATTAGAAGGCGGCTATTAGCGCGGAAGTTTTTTTGCAAACGAGACTGGAAATAATAATCACGTGGGAAAAAGGGAAAAAAAATGGGGGAAAAGGGAATAAGATATGAAAAAAGGAAAAAGATGAAGGGAAAAGGGAAAAGTATGGGGGAAAAGGGAATAAGATGGGGGGAAAGGGAATAAGATGGGGGAAAAGGGAATAAGATGGGGGAAAAGGGAATAAGATGGGGGAAAAGGGAATAAGATGGAGAAAAGGGAATAAGATGGGAAAAAAGGGAATAAGATGGGGGAAAAGATAAATATTGGAGAAGCACGGTTTGCTTTCTGTTTTCTGGACAGTTAGGAACACAGATGGAGTTTTCGGACGCAAAGAAAGACAAGCAAAGTGATGTGAATTCAGTGAATTATTTTATCTATTTTAACCCTTTGCACTCCAAGAACATATTTGACATTTGCGTCCTTTCAATTAACAGTTATTCCAATTTCTGTTCTTTTCCCCAGAATTTTTTTATTCTCATAGAGGCAGTGGCGGTGGTTCGGGGTATCTTCATAAATAACTTTCAATAAATATCGTCAAGACTTACTGCGAATCGAACCCAGATTCTCAGGCACCGCTGTATAGAGTCTTATCCGTTGTACTACCAGGACGACTTGAAGAAGTTATAAACAAAAGTAATATTAAAAAGGCGTGTCAAAAGAATTGGAAATAAGATGATTGAATTGTAATAACTCAGTTTCCATTGAAGCAATCGACATCAAATAATGTGGAAAACCATCTTCTGAACAAATATTTAAAATTTTTCAGGTCGCTTTATTAAGATGGCATGAACAGAAGCTGCGATTAGCAATATTAAATCACGATGCTCATTTTTAAGTAAGCCCGATTACTTAAATTTGAGTGCGTCTTCGTTCATTTACGATGCAATTGTATTCAAAGAAATCCGAGTAGGTTCATGTACTCATTTTTAAGTACCTTTTTTTTTACAGTGCGTTCAAAAGTTGGCGTTGAGAAATGCCTTTATTGGACACCATGTATTTAATATCAATAAGTACAAAAATTATTCATCCATCTAAAAATAATAAACAAAAATTTAGGATGGTATTTCGGAATTAAAATACAAGGAATATTGGATCGAAGAAGAATGTTTCACGCAACATTTAATTTTTTATTGAAGAACTCTCGAGATATAAAGGACACAACTTGTTTAATACCACTTGACTTTTGCTGTTGTAATATCTTCGGCATCCATGAGGAAGTATTATTTTTCTCGTAGAAAAATTGATTATACCTTAATCTTTTAGAAAACAATTGAACGGATATAAAACTTCGGTTTTGTTACTTTTATTACTTTGGGCATTGGAGAGAATGTCAGTTCTTTCGACTTTCAGGCGGAATGAAAAGTTTTTGACAGAAATAAACTTTTATATCTTTTCATAATCCATTTTTCAAAGTTTCGACAATAATCTTATCAAATATTATCTTACATTGAGAATATATATGGTATTATATTAACGTTATTATACGTTTAAATTCTTTTTTAAAAACGATCTCGAAACGATTAAATAAAGTATATTTTAAAACGATACAAATAGTACAAATGGTATTTTAAGCATTTGTACTATTTATATCGTTTTAGAATATACTTTATTTAATCGTTTTAAATTCTTTCTTAAAAACGATCTCGAAACGATTAAATAAAATATAATTTAAATCGATATAAATAGTACAAATGCTTAAAATAAAATAATACATTTTAAAAATTTCCAAAGTCCCGTTACCGACTTCCTTATGGATTTTCTAGCTAGATATTAGAAATATTTTTTTGAAAAACGTTTCTTTCTGCAATTATTCTTTTAAAAGCATTTTTAAAACAAACCGTTTACATTTACAAAAGAACGTACATTTTGTTTATGTTTCGGGAAATTATTATCTTTTGATAATTCACTTATTAAGATAAGTTGCATTTAAGAAACGTAAAAGAGATATACACTATAGAAATAATATATATTATATAAAATATTAATTATGGGTTTTTGTACAGTTCTTTTAACGATAAACGTTTAATAGTAAACAATTAATTTCCATTATGTTCCTTAAAGTATCTAAAACTATCAAACAACGATTTCTGTTTCCAAATGATTATGATTTCCAAACGATTATGATTTCCAAATGATTATGATTTCCAAATGATTATGATTTCCAAACGATTATGATTTCCAAACGATTATGATTTTCAAATGATTATGATTTTTTATGATTAATATTTAATTTGGAAACAAAAATGCATGAGAAAATAAATTATTTTTAATTAAACGCACGTTATCAATTAAGAAGAAAGAATTAAATTTAGAAAGTATCTTGAAAAGAAATTATTCTTCGTTATATTTTCTTTCGATTAGTTTACATTCGTTCGATAATTACTACACATTTGAATTTTTAAATTAACTTAATTCGAAATTACATGAATTTTTGTAAGTTGAAGAGGCCGTTTAGGATTCTTAAAATTACATTTTTATACATATTCAAAAGATAAAAATGGTATAGGAATGGTAAAAAGATAAAAATTTCTATAGGAATAAATATTATTTCGAAAAATGTTTAGATCAGGGGATGTTTTTGAATACATCTTAAAAGTCTACTAAGATTTTCATTCTGAGATAATTATGCAATTGATTCAGACATTAAAATGGAATATTTGAATTCTGCGATGTCTTGAAAATACACTGTTAGAAATAGGTATTCAAAAATAAGTAAAATGTTCTAATTTTTGAATATATTCTATGTTTATCATGGCTTCGAATGCATAAGTTTTAATTTTGAAAAAGACATGTACTTAAAAATGAGTACAATGGGTAAAAATGAATAAACAGAGCAGATGCTAGCATACATAACCCGCGTTCATAAATCACTTTCAATAAATATCAACAATTACAACCCAAGACTTACCGGGAATCAATCCCACATCTGCAGGCACCGCTGTCCAGAGCCTTATCTGTTAAGCTATCATGGCGACGTGACGAAGTTATAAACAGAAGTAATGTTAAAAAGGTGTGCCAAAAGAACGAGAAGTTGAGTTGTAATAACTCAGTTTCCATTTAAGCAATTGACATCAAATAAAGTGAAAAACCATCTTTTGAACGAATATTTTAAGTTTGTCAGGTCGCTTTGTTAAGATGTCTTGAACAGAAGCTGAGATTATCAATATTAAATCACACTGCTCATTTTTGAGAAAGTACGATTACTTAAATTTGAGTACGTCATCGCTCATCGAAGATGCAATTGTACTCAAACAAAAACGAGTACGTTCATGTACTCATTTTTAAGCATCTTTTTTACTCTGTAACTTCTGGATTAGGCAAGGCAGTTTGTTGACTTGAAGCCAATTGACAGTTAAAAAAGTGTACTCCACTTCCATTTCTACCTCTATATTTTGCATATAGTTTATGCCGAATTGTAGTGCTATTGGCTATTTTTTTAAAAAAAAAATTCCATTTAAACCCATTTTGATTGCTTATTCTTTGGAATCCATTTTAACCAATAAAAAGTGGATAAGCAGCAAAAAGAAAAACTATAATTTTGGAGATATACAAATTGTTTCTACATGTAAAAATAAAATATCTAAAAATATTAAAATTTCTTTAACGGTTTGAGAAGAAAAAACCCCACAAAGTTACACTGTTAACAATAGGTACTCAAAAATAGGTAAAATGTACTCATTTTTTAGTACGTTCGATGCTTATCATGGGTGCGAATACATAAGTTTCAATTTTGAAAAAGACATGCACTCACAAATGAGTACAATGAATAAAAAAAAGCAGATTCTTGCCTATGTAGGCTGCCTTCATAAATCACTTTCAATAAATATCAACAATTACAACCAGGACTATTACACCGCAGTCCAGTGCCTTATTCGTTGTTCTACTAAGGCGACGTGAAGAAGTAATGTTAAAAAAGTGGTGCCAAAAGAATAGGAAGTAAGATAATTGAATCGTAATAACTAAGTTACCATTTCAGGAATCGACATAAAAAAAATGTGTAAAATCATTTGCTGAACAACTATTTAAATTTGTCAGGTCGCTTTGCTAAGATATCTTGAACAGAAGCTGAAATTCGCAATATTAAATCGCACTGCTCATTTTTGAGAAAGTACGATTAGTTAAATTTGAGTACGTCATCGCTCATTTACGATGTAATTGTACTGAAAGAAAAGCGAGTATTTTCATGTACTCATTTTTAAGTACATTTTTTCTTACTGTGTACTGTTTAAAATTAGTTGGGGTACAGTGTGGCTACTTCCAGAATGGCTTCAACCGCTCCCATAGAGGGAACTGGTTATGAGCGATCCAGAAGTTACAGTTAGAGTTCAGTGATGGAAGCACACCACTCTTCCACAGATTTCGACACAACTCCAAGTCCCGAGATATCCGCAGTTAAAAACGACAGCCAGTACCTTCTTCCCGCAGATACCCTATTTCGCAGGCCAGTGCGTGACTGTCACGGAACGGGACAAAAAATAAAACAACAAGAGTAAACACCCGCCGAGGAAGGGACGTGAGTTTTCTCCCTTTTTCCAGTTTTTTTTTCCGAGAAAAAAAATGTTCATTGTTTATTTATTTATTCACACTTCTTCTTTGGATGGGTGTCAGGTGCGAAGACTGCAGAGTGGATTCCCAGAGTTATATTTTTTGTTCTTTTTTATTTTTTAAAGCAAAAATATAGAAGCCCCCTCCCTGCTTTTTACTCAAGCGAAATGGGGTTTGGTCGGCTGTTGAATATTTTAGTTGAAGTAAGTCCTCGGTTCCGAAATGTGGTGCCTGTGCTGATTGTTAAAAAGCGCGGGAGTTTGCGTTGAGTAAAGGGGGCTTTATATATTTTAAACACTTATGTTTCTGTCTTGAAGAACAGCAGACGATTTGGCTTTGGTGCTTGTTATGGAACGTCGAGTTTACATCTGATTAAAATCAACAGATGGAACTTTACTGTAAAAAAAAAGTTTCTTAAAAGTGAGTACATGAGCGTACTCGTTTTTCTTTGAGTATAATTGCATCGTAAATGGGCGATGGCGTACTCAAATTTAAGTAATCGAACTTTCGCAAAAAAGAGCAGAGTGTTTTAATATTGCTAATCTCAGCTTCTGTTCAAGCCATTTTAACAAAGCGACCTGGCAAACTTAAAATAGTTGTTCGGAAGATGGTTTTCTCCCAAGGATAGTGGAGACTATATATAAAAGGTGTGCTGGTACTCGCTCTTGCTGATGGAGGGCGGGGAAAAGGATTCTTTTGACGTCATAGTGACGCCTTCCTCCGCCTTTAACTGTCTGTGGGCGTGTCTAATGCTCTCGACAGTCGTTTTAAGAGTAATTGTCGCTATTATCAAGGAGTACTTAATTTAACAAGAATTCTTGTTTTTAACTAATCATGAATTTATTTAAAAGAAAACTGTTAAAATTTGCTTCAAAAAACAATTTGAATCGATTTCCAAAGTCGTTTCGTTATTAAAATATAAGTAGCAATGCTTGAAACACACAGCCAATGAGAATTATCAAAAACCCATAGTAAGGCGGAGCTAAAATGACGTCAAAAGAATTCTTTCCTTGCCCCTTTCAAAAAGCGAAACACGAGCACACCTTATATATATATATATGGTCTTCACTATCCTTGGTTTTCTCTGCATTATTTGATGTCGATTGCGTAGATGAAAATCGAGTTATTACAATTCAATTACTTTACTTCTCATTCTTTTTCTACACCTTTTTAACATTTCTTCTGTTTACATGTTCCTTAAGTCGCCCTGGTAGTTTAATAGATAATGCACTGGACTGCGGTGCCCGATGATCTGGGTTCTGGTAAGTCATGGTTGTAATGATTGATATCTATTGTAAGTAATTTGTGAAGGCAGCCTATGTAGGCAAGCATGTGCTCTTTTTATTCATTTTTACTCATTGTCGTACACAATTTTGACCACATCCTTTTCAAAGTTGAAACGTATGTATTCGAAGCCATTGTAATCATCGAATCGAATGTACTCAAAAATGTGCACATTTGACTTATTTTTGAGTATCTATTTTTAACAGCCCAGGTATGAATTATAACACCTGTCTTCAATTTTGAACAGATTTTGTATTAAATTTCTAAAATATAATTACCCCATAGGTTAGGATATAAACCATCAACAAGATGCCAAATTAGTTACCACTCAGCCACCAGATGGTTTAAAATTTAGGAGACTTGATTACATTCACACACTGAACTGTAACTGCTGGAAGGCTCAAACCTTGTGTCCTCTATGAGCGCGTTGAAGCTAATTGAAAGTTGCAATGCTGTGCCCCAATATTTTTTTAAAGTGATTTAGTGGTGTTTTTTATTACCATAGCATTGTAGAAATATTAAATGTATATAAATATTATATTTATTTCTTATAGAATGAATTTTTATATTGCCAAACAAATAGTTTTTGCTCTTGCCTTTTATCTACTTCGACTTTGAATTGCAATGGACTTTCTATTTTAATTGCAGATTGCATTTAAAATGGGTTTAAAAAGGAAATAGAAAAAAACTCAGCCAAAAGGCTTATTTTAACATGAAAAATATACGAAATATTGTGGTAGCAAAGAAAGTGGGGCACATCAGGGCTGCCTCTACATCGGCTTCAAGTCAACAAAATATCTTGTCCTATCCAGAAGTTACAGTTAGAGATCTGTGCATTCACACGGTCATATGAATTGCTTCAATTTGGAGCGAATAAAATACATACCCTAAACAACACCTAATAATCGTATTTCACCTTTCTGCGAAATTCTCCCAATTTCGCCAAACGCGAGCCAAGAATCCATTTGGCGACGCAATTCCCACATTATGTAAATAATTTCCACGCTCTTCTGTTTAAACAAATTACTGCGATTCTTCGTATTTACATCTTTTATGAGGCCTAATTTCGCAACCTCGTCTTGAGAGGCGGACATGGGAAAATAACTGGGATATTTGTTAACTTAATGTGTCGTTCCTGAAAGTTAATTTAGACGGACAAAATAATTAGAAGGTTTCGCGGAATGAGTTTCTGGATTGCTTGAAGTCTCTCAAAGAGATGTCAGCCAATTTTTGTCTAGTCTGACTGCAGATTGCTAAGTCAAGGGACACTTCAATTAGATTGGAAATGGTGTCAGTTGAGTTTTAACTGTTTTGTCTTATACAGGAACTACACAGTTTCGGTGTGGAGAGTTGTAACACTTTAGTTAACTTTTGTTTATCGGTTTCAGTCAGACACAACTATAAAAAACTTTGTTAATTAACCCATATCGTCTTTTCTGACTAATTATTTCATGGAGATCTTGATTACTAAATATGCCGATTGTATATAAGTAAATTACACTGTAAAAAAAGGCACTTAAAAATGAGTACCTGAAAACACTCGTTTTTCTTTGAGTACAATTGCACCGTAAATGAGCGATGACGTACTCAAATTTAATGAGCAGTGTGATTTAATATTGCTGATTTCAGCTTCTGTTTAAGCCATATTAACAAAGCGACTTGATAATAGTTGTTCAGAAGATGGTTTTCCACATTATTTGACGTGGATTGCTTATGTGGAAATTGAGTTATTAAAACTCAATTATCTTACTTTCCATTCTTTTGGTACATCCTTTTAACATTTCTTCAGTTTATAACTTCTTCACGTCGCCCTGATAGTACAACGGAAAAGACACTGGACTGTGTGGGTTCGATTCCCGTTAAGTCATGGTTGAAATTGTTGATATTTATTGAAAGTGATTTATGAAGGCAGCCTATGTAGGCAATCACATAGGCTGCTCTTTTTACCCACAGTACTCATTTTTAAGTAAATGTCTATTTAAAAAAATGAAACGTATTCGGAGCTATTATAACCATCGAATGTAATCAAAAAGGAGTACATTTTACTTATTTTTGAGTACATATTTTTAACAGTACTGGATGAACTACTTTTGTTAGAATATATTAATGGAATAATAAGGTTTCATGGAATAATACAACTTTATGATATGCTTGAAGTGTCCAATATTATTATGTGCGTCTTTAACGACGTTATTTTAACGTCAGATATAACACCACACTCTTCATTAAGTGGTAACCATAAGGATTACTGAGATAACGCTTCATGGAATATTGCCTCCAGTATATTCTACTAATATAGTATACTCGGCTTAGCTATTCTCATCCCAATTGCATTATACTTTAACTGTTGTGGAACATGCATTTTGGTATACTAAGAATACGAAAATGTTTATTGACTGATCTTTTAGAACTCTGGTCCATCTATCCAGAGTTTAAACTCTGTTGGAGATATTGGGTTGGGGACTTAAAGATAGATGTCAGTTTATTGGAGTTCGTAATAATATCCTGTGAACTCTGTCTTGGTTTAGGGATAAGAGTTCGGTGTGTTTGGAGTAAAGTTGGGTGTTTGATTAACATAATTCGAGTTTAGGAGAGATGGTGTAATCTGTGAGTATATTTTAAGGTAATTATAGAGGTTGTGAATTCAATAGTTGTAAATCTAAGTTTCCGTGTGTAGAGTTGTTTGGTGTAAAGTAAATGTCATGACTAAAATGTATTTACGTTGTTTGTGGTGTGGAAGTTTGAAGAGTGGGGTGGTAATTCGAGTGCTGTCCTCTTCATCTGACTATCGTTCCAAGTAACAAATCAGTGTGAATCCGGATAACCGGATATTATTTTCAAAAGGTGCACAAGTGAAACGTCCCTTATCCAACAAAAAAAAATGTTAAAATACCTGAATTTAAACAAAATCTTGCACAAACGTGCATAATATACATAAAAAATACATAACAGTCGGAATGGATAACCTCTCTCCTTGGCGGTTTTAATTTAAAGTTTCTGGCAGTTTTATTTGAAAGTTTTGGTTGGCGCGGTGTTCAGTCGGTTAAAAAGGAGATATGTGCTGTGTTAAATTTATGAAACTTATCCTTTTTTTTATATTTCGATTAAATTATGCCTTACCGGAGAATCTAACTTATTAGCTTACATTCGGAGATGTACCCGGAGATGCCGGAACAATAAACCAGTGATTTGGCTTTCGAGGAAATAAAAGAGAAGGAATAAATCGGGAGCACGAACCAATGTGGTGAATGTTTTTCACGATTGTGAAATATTGGGTAGCAGCTAGTAACCCAATATACAGCTTCATATGCAGCTCTAGTGCGACATTTTTTCAACCAACCAAACATGCATACCACTATTTTTTATAATAATATGATTTTGATAATATATTATTTGAATTTTAAAGGGTTTTTGCCATTAAAAAAATATCTGATATTACTTAATACTTATTAATAAATACAAATATGCCCCTGCAAGAGGAACTTTCAAAAGTATATGTTTTCGTATACGAATGTATCTGAGACACAGTTTCGATTTTTTCGATTCAAGTTTCTCAAAAGTAAAAGCCCAAAACTCATGATGTACAACTCACAAAGAGGTATATACCTATATTTGAATAGATCAAGCCCCATCCCTTGAGATGTGCGCCGACTCAAGCAAAGAAATATGTCACATAAAACACGGAAATCCCATTTCCTTTACCACTGTTCTTTTACAAAGATACCATTTTTTAAAAAAAATACGCATACATACTCAGTGAAGCAACCTTATATTCTCTTTAAGAAGAGCTGCACGAATGCATATTGCCTTAAACAGAAATACCTGGGATTTCTGAAGGGCTATGGAATCTTGAAACTAGCGCGTACAACAATGCTGCCTTTTTCCAAGCTGCTTTGATCGCTTCACAATACTTCGGCTAACTTCCAAAGCCAATATAAAAATGATGCAAAGAGATGAAGTCTAGGTTTTAAAAATAAAAATATTTTATTGATCTTCGTTTGAGCTTTTCTTTGCGGCTTTTGCAAGTCGAAATTGTCTTTGTTTTTACATTTGCATAATCTGTGAGAATGTAGAGGATTTTGTTGCGTCCGAATTTTTTTTTAGGATTAAAGTAAGTGGTATCCTTTTTTTATATATAGGAAGTGTTTATCAGATTTATGAAAAACGGCACAATATACTTTTTTTTACAGTACTTGGGAAAATGTGATACAATTCAATGTGCTAAACGTGTCAACCAGCTCTATGTTCGACTATTGATGCAAAGATTTAACTTAGGTTTCAAGGATATGTATGTACGAATGTATGTATTTATGCAGTGTGTATGTATGCATGTATGTATGTATGTAGAATGTGGATTTGTTTTTGAAACAAATATACATTTTATTCCAAGCTTTATAAAATTTTGAACACTTGACCCTCAAAACAAGAAAAAGGTCAATGTCTTCATGAGATTTCGAAAATCCCCCCCTTACCACCCTTTAAAGCAGAAATGACATCTTTCTAAAACCGCTAGATGGCGCCTCGGTGAAAAAAATCGGCTAACACTCTGTGTAAAGCCCAATAAAAGCCGGGTACTTTAGCTACACTAGTAGTATAAGGAATCGAAACTCTTCATTTCATCAAAATAAATTATATTTTAAGCAACATACACTGTTAAAGAAAGGAACTTACAAATGAGTAACTGAACCTACTCGTTTTTCTTTGAGTACAATTGAATCGTAAATGAGCGATGACGTATTCAAATTTAAGTAATCGTACTTCCTCAAAAACGAGCAGTGTGATTTAATATTGCTCATCTCAGCATCTGTTCAAGCCACCTTAACAAAGCGACCTGGAAAACTTAAAATAGTTGTTCATAAAATAGTTTTCCGCATCATTTGATGTCGATTGCTTAAATGGGAACTAAATTATTACAACTCAATTAATTTACTTCCCATTCTGTTGGCACACCTTTTTTTACATTTCTTCTGTTTACGACTTCTTTAAGGCTCCCTGCTATGACACTTGTTATGGCACTGGACTGCGGTACCTTAGGATATGGGTAAGTCATGGTTGTAATTATCCATATTTATTGAAAGTGATGTAATCAGTCTATGTAGGCTAATATCTACTCTTTGTATTCATTGTACTCATTTTAGAGTTCGTGTCTTTTTCAATCTTTTATGTCTTTTATGATATGTATCGAATGTACTCAAAATTAAATTGAGTACTTTTTACTTATTTTTGAGTGCCTATTTTTAACAGTATAAAATTCATATGAAATATACTTCGAGCATGAATGGACTGTAGTATAGCGAATATGACGTCATCATCGTGATGCAAACATCTCAGACCTGGTGGCACCAGGCACGTGACTTCCTTTCAAAATTTATGAATGAAAAAACGTTCGCGATTGACATGTGATTTGGAAATAATAGTAAATGTGTTTACTTCATGAAGTACAGGATATTTTTCTGACTGAACTAGAAAAAATTTATGAATGGATGACGTAGTAAACCACGTGTCTGAGGCCATACATGTTGGCCTCACTTTGATGTTAGCGACATTATAACCTAATGATTTCTCAACTATGAGGGATCCATGCTCGAAGGAAATATACGCATTTTATTCAGTATTTAACCACACAACCACGAGACAATTTCAGTCCTCTAACCACACAAAAGTACACAATTGTGTATATCTTTGTGAAATGCTTTTGCATCCTCCAACGGAACAAGCAAACTACAAGACTCGCTCTTCCCTGGCATCTTTTATTTACTTATATTATTCTCAAAAGCAAACAGAACTTCCCCTGCGTTCGTTCGCCGGTCTGTTAGGAATGCTAAGAAAAGAATAAAACTTCCCGTGGTCGGGAATGGAATGGCAGAAATGGAACGTTGCTCGTCGAGAACAAAACTGGAAACCAAACATAAATATTTCCTTCTCTCCGTTGTGGCTTTTATTTCTCATTACCAATGCATAAGGGAAATAGATAACGCTGTTCACAATGTCTGGTAACTGATATAGGAGATTTAAGCGTTGGAGAGGACAGTGCGCTAAGTCAGATTTAAGATCGGTTTATGTCTTTTAACCATTTGGGGACCAAAGCGCCCCAAAACGATCAAGAGTATATTTCTCATGTCATGTCTGCTGTCATGACCTTTTGAATTATTTTAATTATTAACCTTCTGATGGAAAGACTTAAATCGTTCATAGATTTCCAGTTTTTCTACGCTGTAGCAAAAAAGGTACTTACAAATGAGTACCTGAATCTACTCGTTTTTCTTTGAGTACAATTGCATCGTAAATGAGCGATGACGTACTCAAATTTCAGTAACATTACTTTCTCAAAAATGAGCAGTGTGATTTAATACTACTGAACTCAACTTTTGTTTAAGCCATCTTAACAAAGCGACCTGGCAAACTTAAAATGTTTGTTCATAAGATGGTTTCCCACATTATTTGATGTCGATTGCTTAAATGGAAACTGAGTTATTACAACTCAAGTATTTTACTTCTCATTCTTTTTCCACGCCATTTTAACATTACTTCTGTTTATAACTTCGTCACGTAGCTTTCGTAGTACAGGTTATGGCCCTGGACTTCGGTGCGGACCTTCGAGCATCGATCCTTCATAGTAGAGAAAACATAATGTTATAATCTTGCTAACATCAAAGTGAGGCCAAAATGTATGACCTCAGACACGTGGTTAATTACGTCATTCCATTCATAAATTTTCATTGTTACACATTTCCCAATTCATCAGCCAATCGCGAGTATTTTTTCATTCATAATTTTGAAAAGAAGTCACGTGCCTGAGGCCATTCGGTCTGAGATGTTGGTTTCACGATTATGACGTCATATTCTCTCTATTACAGTATATTCATGCTCGAAGGTGCGGACGACATCAGGTAGGTTTATGAAGACAGCATATGAAGGCAAGGAGCTGCTATTTTCATGCGTTTTTACAGACTTTTGAGTACATTTATTTTTCAAAAATGAAACTTATTTATTCGGAGCTATGATAAGCATCGAATGTACTCAAAAATGAGTACATTTCACTTATTTATAAGCATCTATTTTTAACAGTACCAACAAAAAGACATCGCAATTTTTCTAAGCTGCAAACCGGAATCAAAATCTAATTTCATGCCTTGCAAATACGAATTTAGAATAAGCTTCTCCAAAGATAAATTTAAACTAAACATACCGCCCGGCGTTCAAAAGTCGCCAGGAAGGAGGCAATGCACGAAGGGCTTTCGCATTTGACCGCCCTTTTAGTTCCCGAGTCACGGACTGATCTTCAGTGGCCCTGTCCCTTTTCGGAAGACAGAATAAAATTCAAAACGTGGAAAATTGGCTCGTTCGGCCGTAGCCGATGTATTCGGAGCTTAAGTGAAATGTTTTAAGGTTTTTTCTGGTTTAGTTTTAAGGGGGTCCGATACCCAAAATTCGCAAAAAAAGTCATTTTTTTTTATATTTAAAAAATAATATTCAAACTTATCTTAATAACTCACAAAAAACTGCTTCAAAAAATTCATATTACTTTTTTAGTTATAAATGTTTTAATGATGTGTTCCTATAACATAGTTGTATCATATGTAAACTTTAAAAGCAAATATCTCTGTTCGTGGTTTTGAAATTTAATGAACACTAAAAATGCTAAGGCTTTTTTACTATTATACTTAAAATCATAATTTTTTGTGTGTATAGCAAGATAAATATATTTTAAATAGATGTATGCATTCCGATTTCCTATTTTTACCATAATTTGTTTTTTAAAACCACTTAAAATGGAATTTTATTTTTTTCGTCAATTTTTTTTCCAAAATTTCTAATATATTTTATTTTTTTAAAGTGATGTGTCTGAATCAAAATTTGAATGCATACATCTATTTACATATTATTCAAGATCCTAAATAAAAAAAATTGCTTCAAAATATTGAAAAACAAAAAAGGAGTAGGAATTTTAAAATTGTTAAAAAATGTACTAAAATTTTAATTTAAAAATAAATGTGCAATTTAAAAAAAAAATTGAGCGTCTTAAAATGGTTTTTTATGCATATTTCGAAAGAGAAAAAAAATTGGATTGTACAAGTATAAAAATAAAGAAAAAAAATGTCGAAGGTATCGGACCCCCTTAAGCGTTGGAGAGGACAGTGTGCTAAGTCAGATTTAAGACCGGTTTATGTCTTTTAACCATTTGGGGACCAAAGCGCCCCAAAACGATCAAGAGTATATTTCTCATGTCATGTCTGCTGTCACGACCTTTTGAATTATTTTAATTATTAACCTTCTGATGGAATTGGGCGACTTAAATCGTTCATGGATTTCCAGTTTTTCTACGCTGTAGCAAAAAAGGTACTTACAAATGAGTACCTGAATCTACTCGTTTTTCTTTGAGTACAATTGCATCGTAAATGAGCGATGGCATACTCAAATTTAAGTAATATTACTTTCTCAAAAATTAACAGTGTGATTTAATACTGCTGATCTCAACTTATGTTTAAGCCATCTTAACAAAGCGACCTGGCAAACTTAAAATAGTTGTTTATAAGATGGTTTTCCCCATTATTTGATGTCGATAGCTTAAATGGAAATTGAGTTATTACAACTCAATTATCTTACTACTCATTCTTTTTCCACGCCTTTTTAACGTTACTTCTGTTTATAACTTCTTCACGTATCTCTCGTAGTACAGGTTATGGGCCCTGGAATTCGGTGCGGACCTTCGAGCATGGATCCTTCATTGTAGAGAAAACATAATGTTATAATCTTGCTAACATCAAAGTGAGGCCAACATGTATGGCCTCAGACACGTGGTTAATAACGTCATTCCATTCATAAATTTGCACTGTTACACATTTCCCAAGTCATCAGCCAATCGCGAGTATTTTTTAATTCATAATTTTGAAAAGAAGTCACGTGTCTGAGGCCATTTGGTCTGAGATGCTGGTTTCACGATTATGACGTCATATTTGCTCTATTCATGCTCGAAGGTGCGGACGACATCAGGTAGGCGGATTGGGTTCGATTCCCGGTAAGTCCTGGTTGTAATTGTTGAGATTTATTGAAAGCTATTTATGAAGACAGCATATGAAGGCAGACAGCATATGAAGGCAAGGAGCTGCTATTTTCATGCGTTTTTACAGACTTTTGAGTACATTTCTTTTTCAAAAATGAAACTTATTTATTCGGAGCTATGATAAGCATCGAATGTACTAAAAAATGAGTACATTTCACTTATTTATAAGCACCTATTTTTAACAGTACCAACAAAAAGACATCGCAATTTTTCTAAGTTGCAAACCGGAATCAAAATCTAATTTCATGCCTTGCAAATACGAATTTGGAATAAGCTTCTCCAAAGATAAATTTAAACAGAACATACCGCCCGGCGTTCAAAAGTCTCCAGGAAGGAGGCAATGCACGAAGGGCTTTCGCATTTGACCGCCCTTTTAGTTCCCGAGTCACGGACTGATCTTCAGTGGCCCTGTCCCTTTTCGGAAGAGAGAATAAAATTCAAAACGTGGAAAATTGGCTCGTTCGGCCGTAGCCGATGTATTCGGAGCTTAAGTGAAATGTTTTAAGGTTTTTTCTGGTTTAGTTTTAAGGGGGTCCGATACCCAAAATTCGCAAAAAAAGTCATTTTTTTTTTATATTTAAAAAATAATATTCAAACTTATCTTAATAACTCACAAAAAACTGCTTCAAAAAATTCATATTACTTTTTTAGTTATAAATGTTTTAATGATGTGTTCCTATAACATAGTTGTATCATATGTAAACTTTAAAAGCAAATATCTCTGTTCGTGGTTTTGAAATTTAATGAACATTAAAAATGCTAAGGCTTTTTTACTATTATACTTAAAATCATAATTTTTTGTGTGTATAGCAAGATAAATATATTTTAAATAGATGTATGCATTCAGATTTCCTATTTTTACCATAATTTGTTTTTTAAAACCACTTAAAATGGAATTTTATTTTTTTTCGTCAATTTTTTTTCAAAAATTTCTAATATATTTTATTTTTTTAAAGTGATGTATCTGAATCAAAATTTGAATGCATACATCTATTTAAATATTATTCAAGATCCTAAATAAAAAAAATTGCTTCAAAATATTGAAAAACAAAAAAGGAGTAGGAATTTTAAAATTGTTAAAAAATTTACTAAAATTTTAATTTAAAAATAAATGTGCAATTTTAAAAAAAAATGAGCGTCTTAAAATGGTTTTTTATGCATATTTAGAAAAAGAAAAAAAATTGGATTGTACAAGTATAAAAAAAAAATGTCGAAGGTATCGGACCCCCTTAAATATTTTGTGTGGGTTGTGTTATTTATTTTAAGTGATTTCTGTAAAGGGTGTAATAATGATCTTCATGTTGAACTCTTTAGTATTTGTGTACACTATTAAAATAGGTACTTAAAAATAAGTAACATGTACTCCTTTTTGAGTACATTCGATTATTATTATAGCTCTGAATACATGAGTTTCATTTTTGAAAAAGATATGTACTAAAAAAACAGCACAATGAATAAAAAGTGCAGTTACTTGCCTACATAGCCTGCCTTCATAAATCACTTTCAATAAATATCCACAATTGCAACAAAGACACTGGGAATCGAACCCAGATTCTCAGGCACAGCAGTCGAAAGCCTTAACCGTTAAACTACCAGGGCGACGTGGAGAAGTTCAAAACAGAAATAATGTTAAAAAAATGTGCTAAAAAAAAGCAATGGCAAGTAAGATAATTGAGCTATAATAACCAAGTCTTCGTTTAAGCAATCGATATAAAATAATGTGGAAAACCACCTTCTGAACAATTATTTTAAGTGTGTCAGGTTCCCTTGTTAAGATGGCTTGAGCAGAAGCTGAGGTTAGCAATATTAAATCACACTGCTCATTTTTGCGAAAGTACGGTTGCTTAAATTTGAGTACGACGTCGTTCATTTACGATGCAATTGTACTCAAAGAAAAACAAGTATGTTCAGGTATTCATTTTTAAGTACCTTTTATTTACAGTGTAGCCATTAATTATAATGCACAGACCAAATATTAATTATTTATTGCTTATTAAAGTTTAAAAATTACGTAATATTATTATTTTGCATTGTTTGTTTTTGCACTTTAAAATATCACTAAAACGATAAACACATTTAACTAAACTGCCGTAGACCATTTATTTTTGAAACCAAAAGCACAATTCCCTTTCCTTCCCATTTCCTATTCCACTACTAATAGTTTGACTTTTAAAAATAAAATATATATTAACCAGCTTCCTTTTTATGCGTTTCCAACTTACGATCCAAATTAAAACGTCTAGTCAACACAATCCGAAAAACAACAAGAAGAAAAACAAAACAATCTTTCATTCCACTGCTAACAGCGCTCATTTAAAATCTTTCCTTAGCATATACTCCAGAGATCTCCTTATAACTAAACCTCTCCTTACGCTCCACAGCAGAGTCCTTTGTTTGCTTAAAACAAAGGATTGAAGAAATCCTCATTTTCGTTTCCCTTAAAAACGCACGAGGGGGAAATGCCGCTAACTGCAGAGGGTATTATTGCGAAGGGAAACCATTTTGGAGAAAGGAAACAAAAAAGAGTTTTCCGAGTAGGTTCAGGTACCCATTTTTAAGTACTTTTGTTTACAGTGTAGATATAAATTAAGAAGTTGATGTGATGTGCAATATATGGAAATAGATAAAAATTTCCCCGATACATGTACGTGTTTATGATGAAAAACATAGATTAATAACGTCTGTGATATTTATAAAATAATTATATTTTCCGATAAGAGTTTTAACAACATGCGATACGAATATATTTTTCGCAGAAATTACGTTTTTGTAATAAAAAATTGAAAACTTATTTAAGCTTATTATTTATCGACATTTTTATTATTATTTAAAAATGGGAATACTACGTAAAAACTTATTATTAAAAATCACTTATTTCCGTTTCAACTGAAGGCAATGTTAAAAACAGGTACTTAAAAATAAGTAAAATGTACTCATATTTGATTACTTTCGATGCTTATCATAGATCTGAATACATAAGTTTCATTTTTGAAAAAGTGATGTACTCAAAAATGAGTAAAATGAATAAAAAAACAGTTGTTTTCCTCCATAAATCACTTTCAACAATATTACAACCAGGACTTGCCGGGAATCGCCTCCAAGCCGTCTACCTGATGTCGTCCGCACCGAAGTCCAGTGCCATATATCCGATATACTACCACAGCGATGTGAATAAGTTTTAAATAAAAGTAATGTTAGAAAGGCGTGGCAAAATATTGGAAAGTAAAATTATTTAGTTTGACAAGTCGCTTTGTTAACATGGCTTGTAAAGAAACTGATATGAGCAATATTAAACATATTGCTCATTTTTGCGAAAGTACGATTACTGAAATTCGAGTACGTCATCGCTCATTTACGATGCAATTGTACTCAAAGAAAAACGAGTACGTCCATGTACTCAATTTTAAGCATATATTTTTTTACAGTGAGGGGGAGTAAAATAAAAACAATATGTTTAAGAGTGATTCATTCCCACACTGTAACTCACTAATAAATAGTGCGGTAAAACATGAATCTGGTATCTTTAGCTATAGGAAATTAGGTGACTATGCGTATAAAATCTCGGAAGTAAAGCAAAATAAATAGAAGAGGAGGGTCCCCCGCTCAATTCGTTGGTAACTGATTTCTATTTATATAATCATTTACATAAATAAATTTTTCCGTAAAATCTGCCATGATCAGAATTTCATTACTTTCTCAAGCAGTCTACAAATACCGTAATAAAAATATTATTTTGAAATGTAAATAATTTAATTTTAGTAATAAGCAGTAAATTAATTAAAATGTATATTTTCTCTGCTTGTAATTCTTAATGTATGGCTCATGATTTATTCAATTTAGAATTCGAATTTAATTTGACCAAATACTTTATTTTTAGTGTGTCTGCGATTACATTAGGGAACTCTTCGAGGCGGCCATTTACATCGTTTCTGTAACGTACTATTTTAAAATTGTTTCCTTAGAGACAGATTCAAATAGCTTTTGCTTCCAGAAGTAAAACTCATTATTGTTTCTAACCTACTTTCCAGCCTTTTGTTTTATTTACTGAAAACGAATCAAGATTTTCGCATTTCTAAGCAATGCAAGAAAAATAAACTTCGTTTCTAGTAAAAAATGGTATTAGGAGAAAAAATCATCAAAAATATCCAAAAATATTTTATTGCTTTAAAAAAAATTCATTTTGTTTTGAATATAACGACATCACAATTGTATTTATAAGTAATACATTATATTTTTAAGTAAAACATTGTATTTTTAAGTACAAAATTATATTTTTAAGTACAAAATTATATTTTTAAGTAAAAAATTATATTTTTAAGTACAAAATTATATTTTTAAGTAAAAAATTATATTTTTAAGTACAAAATCATATTTTTAAGTACTAATTTATATTTTAAGTACAAACTTATATTTTTAAGTACAAAATCATATTTTTAAGTAAAAATTTATATTTTTAAGTACAAACTTATATTTTTAAGTACAAAATCATATTTTTAAGTACAAATTTATATTTTTAAGTACAAACTTATAATTTAAGCACAAAATTATATTTTTAAGTACAAACTTATATTTTTAAGTACAAGATTATATTTTAAGTACAATTAATTATTTAATGCGATCAATATTAAGCTTTGGTGCAAGATTTCTTGAATATTTGACTTTGAACTCATTTTTAGATAGGATGAAATTATTAGAAAAAAAATCAAGATAATTCTAACTATAGATTTAGTTTTAAAAGTTTATCTGGAGACCAAAGGTTGACGTTAAAGGGGGTGGGGGGGGGGGGGGGGGGAGGTATAGGACATATTACCATCAATAATATCCAAATATATTTTATTGCTTAAAACAATAATTTATTTTATTTTAAATCAAAGGACACCAAACTTATATTTCTACGCTAAGTACAACTAAAGATTTTTCGATTCAATATTAAGCTTTGGTGTAAGATTCCCTGAATATTTGACTTTCAACTCATTTTTCTGAAAGATGACTTTTATCATGTTTAATAAGATTTAAAATGATATATATAATTTCAGATTTATTTGAAGAAACTTGTCAAAAATTGTTATGGTGTGTTTTCAAACATATTACTTTAATTTGTCTTTAGGGGTTAGTAATATATAGAAAATATTTTAAAAGTATTTTTTTAAATAATTTGATTAACAAAATAGGTGTTTTTTTCAATTATATTTTTAAAACAATTATTTGGCAAATATCAAAAATCTGCAAAGACAGTTTGTTAAACATATATTTTTGTTTATAAAAATTACAGGTTTTTAAAAAATATTGTTTGACAACTATAAAAAAATAAAAAAGATCACTTTAATGTGTTTAATTATGAATTTTTTTAAGTGTTTGACCATGGGATTATGATGCTAATATGCTTTGCATAAACATGTGAAAATGTTAATATGCTTTGCACTCATATGTGAAAATGTCAATGCGCTTTGCACACCCACGTAAAAATTTTAATATGCCTTGCACACATATGTGAAAATGTTAATATGCTTTGCACTCATATGTGAAAATGTCAATGCGCTTTGCACACCCACGTAAAAATTTTAATATGCCTTGCACACATATGTGAAAATGTTAATATGCTTTGCACTCATATGTGAAAATGTCAATGCGCTTTGCACACCCACGTAAAAATTTTAATATGGCTTGCACACATATGTGAAAATGTTAATATGCTTTGCACACATATGTGATAAAAATTAGCAAAATTAAGAAAAGGTGAAATGTATCCCACCCTCCTAACGCGCATTGGCGTAAATTTTCCTATTGAAAGAAACCAAATTTATGTTAATCATGCTATTTGTCACCTTTATATTTGCGGAATTTAATCACCATAAAAGCTTATTATGTTTGTCTATGCTGATTCCCCATGTAGCTGATTTTAAAGTTGTTTCACGTCAAAAAATGGTATAAAATTATATAACTAAAAAGAAATAAAGATTTAATCTTCATTCAATTTACAAATAATTATTTGTTTCTGAGAATTAATTGAAAATTACAACTTGAGATAAATACACGCATTGATATTCTTTACTTATTTTAAAAACTAATTAACGGCCTGAAACAAACCCTTAAATAAATCTTAAAACTAATGAAATGCAAACTGGATATGTAAAATCTTGAAATGCAATCCTTAACAAAATTGAAATAATGCAATTTTTAATTAAAATATTTAATTAATAATATTTAATTAAAAGTACACACCCAATTTATTAAATTAGATTCCGTCATTAATTTGGTTTTCTAATTAACTTAACATTCATTTCATCAATGTTCCAACACCTAAAGAGATTTGGTGATTACCGACATCTATTGAAATTACTGTTCGTATATTTAAAATATAAAAATATTTTCATTCTGCATTCCTTATGCAAATTGGGATTTAATTTACGGAGCAGAGCGATCGGATTTAGGAATTGTAGTCTAATGCTGCTACAAGCAACATTTCTGGTTTTCAAACTATCCTGCATTTATTTTTCAAGTAGTATGTTGAACTTCGAATTGTTTATACGAAATGTCAAAGCGCGTAATAAATTCGTATTGCAAATTATTTAATTTATGCCAGTCATTTGCAGAATGTTTGGAATGGCAAGATGACATTCATAAGGTTATATTGCATGGTTAGAATGTGGAGAATGTAAACAATATATTTATTCTATATATTGGAAAGTTTCTAAAGCTAATTTATATATTTATATTTATATATTTGGTGTCCTTTGATTTAAAATAAAATAAACTATTGTTTAAAGCAATAAAATATATTTAGATATTATTGATGATAATATGTTCTATACCTCCCCCCCCCCCCTCTCCTTTAACGTCAACCTTTGGTCTCCAGATAAATATTTAAAACTAAAACTATAGTTAGAATTATCTTGATTTTTTTTCTAATAGTTTCATCTTATTTAAAAATGAGTTCAAAGTCAAATATTCAAGAAATCTTGCACCAAAGCTTAATATTGATCGCATTAAATAATTAATTGTACTTAAAAATATAATTTTCTACTTAAAAATATAAGTTTGTACTTAAAAATATAATTTTGTGCTTAAAATATAAGTTTGTACTTAAAAATATAAATTTGTACTTAAAAATATGATTTCGTACTTAAAAATATAATTTTGTACTTAAAAATATAAGTTTGTACTTAAAAATATAATTTTGTTCTTAAAAATATAATGTTCTACTTAAAAATATAAATTTGTACTTAAAAATATGATTTCGTACTTAAAAATATAATTTTGTACTTAAAATATAATGTTGTACTTAAAAATATAATTTTGTACTTAAAAATATATACTTTAAAATACTTAAAAATATATTTGAATAAATAACTCAGGTTATTTCGGTAATTTAAGAAAATGTCTGTTAGCATTAGTACATTATTCGTTATCAATATCTACATCATTCATTCTTGTTACATATTGTGCTGTCTGAAGTCTAACTAGCAAAATATGAATTCACACTTGTCCGTTAAAACAATGAACACAAACTAAAAAAAATCTTTAATTGTTTTTATTAATCACGGTTTCGTTTAAATAAAGATTAGCTTAATATAAATAAATATATTGGGTTTTAAAGTAAACGGAATTAATTAAATATCTATTTTCAATTTTGTTCTTTGATTATTTCAGGTAGTGCATTTGAGTTATGTTTAAAAGTGAATAGTTTTTCACTAAATACAAATATTGTCGACCACCTATAAGATTAGGCCCGTCGCACCGGGGAGGGAAGGGTTGGGGGGGGGGGAGTGGGGGAGGAAAAATAATCTGGAAACCCTGAAAGTTGGGAATTTCAACTTCTAAAAACCCCGAGTTGGGAAAATGTATGCCTGAAGAAAATTAACATTATTAACAAATGAAAGCTAGGGAAGATTAAAAATTACACAACTTGTAAGATTACATTTAAATTATACATCAGAACGGACACTGCATTGGAATATGGGTGCAACAAATGAATGCTTATGAGACAACTGTTTAACATTACCTAAAATATATAGAAAAAAAGATGAAAAATGTCGATAAGTTGGAACTGGTAATTTGACTTTGGAATTTCGAATAGTTGCGTTGAGAATTTCGAATAGTTAAGTTGGGAAATTTCTTATTTCAACCCCCACACCCAAATATGTTTTGTGTAACGGCACTGTATAGGATCTAGACTCAACAAGGTTGGTCATATCTATCCAACACATCCTCATGATTCCTCAAATCCGATATAATCGCTTTTAAAATCTATCCACTCCTTAAGAATTAGCAACATAATTAAGTAAACTATTTCATTTGTCTATTACACTTTAAAAAAAATAAAGCATTCTAATCTCCCGACTAAGCTGTGATTTGAATAACAGGATTCCACATGACCTTCTGTACCATTGGCAATTTTAAATTCAAATCCTTCCACATAATCCAATTTGATAAATTTGAATAACTGAGTAAGGTTGTCTCTAATCCTGCTCTCTACTTGAGTGTTTACATATTTAAAGTTCTAAGCCTATTTCCGTAGTTCACTCTCAAAGTACCCTGAACCATTTTCGTAACCTTGTGCTGAATTTTAGATGTCAGTTTCAAAGAAAGTATTATAATCCCATTTGAGCAAAAACGGCGCTTTCTTGTCAAAATCTCAAGAAACAAAACGAATTAAAACCGGATAATTGTATTGCTTTTTAATTTTTCATAACAATTCAAAGTTTTAATGAAAGCAAATATAACCAGTATTACGGTAACTTTTTTCCATAAAAGCACAAAATATAAATTTTTAAAATATTCCAATCACCAATGCAAAAGGCATAGCTGACGACAAATCACTTTATTCTAATTCTTCCACATTCAATTTGATAAATTTGAATAATTGAATAAGGTCTCTTCTAATCCTTCTGTCAACGAGTGTATATGTCACCGTGATAGTGCGAAAATGCGTGTATCTGCAGACTCACTAGTAACTCCGCAGATACACCGGGCAAATACGTGACAGTGCGGAAAATTATTTGATTTCGCACATGCACTAGTGTAGCTGCAGATTTACTAGTGCATCTGCAGATGCACTGTTAGTCACTCGTGAAAGTGTAAATTAAGATCGTCTCGAACGTAATTCTCATTAAGTTTTTAACTTTTTTTTAAAAAATCAAGAAATTACGTGCATTGAAGACGTGCAACCGACCGCTGAATATAATATCATGAAAAATGAAACGTTTTTTTTTTTTATAAAAACTGGCATGTGATGTTTGGTGTATCAATTATCGCCAAAAAATACCAATGTCGCCAATCAATACTAAAACCTGATTGGTTAGCGGCAATAGAACGTTGTTCGGATTGCAATGTTTACATTTTTGCAAAGAAGTATTCCCGTGTTCAATTTGAATTTAAAATCCTAATTTTTTTTCACATGTTCAAGAATAGTGATTTACATGATATATTCAACTTGCCGAAATAGATCTTCGCATATTATCGGTGTGACAGACAACATAACGTGGAATTGCAAAATTTTCCAGACTGACCCCCCAATTTACAATGCAGAAGAATTGTGTGGAACTAGAATATTGATATGAAAATATTAAACAATTTTTTTTCTGTTAACTTTATCCACTACGCAGTACTGAAAGAAAACTATAAACTGTGATTTCAATCAATTTACATATTTGCTGTAAGAACTATTTGTTAAAGGTTTCTGTATAACAACAGAATTAACAGACTAAATTAAGTGAATACTATTTTTGTCTACGGCCTTCGACTGGATAGTAGGTATTTTAAGAAACTAACTGTTTATCTCAGAATTGTTCCACTTTCTTTCTAAAAATAAATAACAAAACAGGAAAAAAGGTTCTGTGATGTCATGAAAAGTGTTTACAATTTATTGTGTTACGTGGTGTGTGTTGACATTCAGTTTATTACAATAGACATGGAAATGTCTGACTAAATCTTACTCTCACGACTGATAATTAACATTCAAACATGAATTGTATTCTTGCTTCTGACAACCATGCAAACTCTGCTGAACCGATTATCTACACAGACACATTTCAAAAGCACGCTTCTAAAATGGGGCCAGAAAAATCCCATACTCTTCAACTCATGGGCATCTTGCAACACAGTAGTCTCCTTGACCTCATAATACCGCACATCACATCTAACTCCAAAAATGGTCTCCGCATAGCGTTCCAATCTATTCTTCACCAGCATTGTGGCACCAACCACTCGGCAGTTCCTCATCAACCCTAGTTCAATAATCCTGGCTAACGGCACAGTCCTACCTCTCAACATCCTGCTTGAATCCATCCCTCAGGTGGTACCCTTCAGTTTTCTTTGCTGCATCCTCGAAAAAGGCAACATCCCGGAACCTACTTTCAACTTTAAAGGGGTTTAAACAACATCCCCCTCCCTGGTCAGCAGAAAGCTCCCCACTCGACAGCCCAATTTGACACTCCGACATATCATCCCTGAGTTCGGTTCACTTTCTTTCGAAGGAAGTGGACCCTGTGACAGCCGATCGGTATTTTTGTGTCTCACCCAAACATATCCTCTTTTGCTCTACTCGGCGATTGCATTGATTTTTGTTTTTGCTTCAGTGTTTCTAATATGTTCTTCGCCTAATTCAATATCCACAAACATTGGTGGATTTAGGGGAGGGATCCATACCCTCCTCCATGGAAGACTTGTATAGGCACCGTGCTTTTTTTTACCCAATTTTTGTTTTGAAAAATAAATGCATTAACAACCTTTGCGTACAACAATAGCTCAATTAATCTTGCATTCAGTGATTCCGCAATCTCTTCTCAACCAATCATACTTAGCCTGCCATTTTTTAAAATACTTTTTCCTGATATTTATATTTTAATATAGTATGAACAGTGAATTTCTATTGCATATTTTGGAAAAATAATGACAGTATTATTGTATTTTAACCTTTTACTGTTAACATGTTTGATATTAACTTTCTTTTTGGAAACAATTGCATTCTATTCCTGATCTTTTTAAAGAGTAGTTTTTAACATGTTCTTTGTACATTTAGTGTGGATAATTATAAAAATTGTGTGAAGCTGATTATAAATCAGAGTATATATCAAACATGTATTTAGCGGTTGAAGAGATTTGTCAAATGTTTAATAAAAAAAAATGTATGAGGAATTTTAATCTGAAGAAATTTTTTAATTACCAACATACTTGGTGCGTCTAGATGATAAAAATAATATTTATAAAAGTTTGTGAGAAAATAACTTTTTAAACTCAATAATATGTTGTTCTCGGAGAAAAAAACACATTATTACATTATTTTGGTAACAGGCAACACTCGAGTGTAATGGATTAATAAAATATGTTGATTCCAAGTGATGTCATAAAAGTAGAACAAGATAATGAAAAATTGTGTTTTTATGTTCAAGAATATGGTTCTTGTTCAATTTGAAAAACAGAGAACAAAACAACAGATCGTTTTTTTATGCTCGACAGTCTCTTCTCAACTGCAAAGGGTTAAATAAATTTTCTCTTATGTTTATTAGATTGTAATACAAATGTAATATATATTTAACTTTTTCAAATATTAGTATTGCATAATTTCTACCAGGTCATTTTCATTCTATTTAACTTTTTACTTATAAAGTCTTAAGAATTACTTATAAAAGTCTTAAAAAAACAAGTTTAATTTTAGAATTCAAGCTGTTAGTGAGTGGTATGGAATTTTTTTATCAAACATCCTTTTGAGTTGGCCAAGGATGTATACCCAGGATTTTATTTATGATCTTTTGCCCCTTAATAATCTGGAAACTCCAACAGTTGGGATTTTCGAGTTTTAAAAATAAGCAAGTTGAAAAAATTTACGTCTTAAAAAATTCATATTTTTAGCAAATGAAACCACCAGCATTGTCGGAGGAATATTATAAATTGTCAAACTTGTAAGATTAAACTTAAATTCACGAGTTCAATTTAAGAATTTACTACACACTTACTGTTGATATGGCACGTAAATTTCATCATATCCAATTTATTTTCAAATAGTGTTCTGTAATAAATTGAATAAAAGCATATATTGTAGTTTACTACTGCAGGGTTCCCACTCATTTTTAAAAATAAAGAATTTTTAAGGACTTTCTAAAGACATAAAAAAAAATTTATGGACCATTTTTTATCGCGCTGCTTTTGCAAGATAGAAAAAATTAAACAAACGGTGACAACAATAAAGTTTTGTGTTAACTTAAAAATTACTATTCAAATTCAATGCTAATATTTAAACCGTATCTCAACAGAACCTCATACACGCATCTAATGGCAGCGATTCAGAGGGCAGAAGGAGGGGATTTTCTAATACTTTTGGTCCTATGCGGTACAAATTATCAAACTGGTTGACGTGGTCTACCTTCCTCTACAGGATGGTATGTAATTTATCCTCGGACTAATTTCCCATGGAGTTACGGTGCGGAAACGTGTACTGCACCTATGGCGACATTTCCTCCTCCCATTTGATATATCGGTCAGAAGGGGAAATGGGTTAGCAATTGGCCTGGTCGAGACGTCTTATCTTCCTGTACACGTGGTATGTCATTTATCCCAATAGGCTAACTCCAGGGGGGCGGAGGCGTATACTGCAGCCAAGGGCAAAATGGATTAATAATAGACTTGGATGACTTTTACCTATTTTAAGTTTGGTATCCTTCAAATAACACAAAATGGGGAGTATATATAAATATGTAATATGAATTATTTTTCCTCCAACAGTAGGAAGAGAGGTCAAATTTTTATTACCAAAAGTATGCAAAAAAATTGCTGCTTGATGAAACGTTTCAAAACTGTAGTTCAAAATTTCCAGAACACACAAAAACATAGGTAGGGCATCTTCCTTAAATACTCGATAAAAGATGGTACTGCCACCATAGCTTTTACAAACTCAACAATAAACTAAATTGTTATCACGTCTTGTCTTGGTAAAACATTTGCTATCAGCAGCACCACTCATCATAAATAATTATTATGAATTTCAGAAAATAATGCTTCGGTCCACACTCCACTCTGGTTCAACAAAATTATGGTTTTAAGTAACCAATGTCCAAGTTCTTGATTGCCTTCAATGCAGTCCCAAACAAATAGGAAACTTATGGGGCATAAAATTTATAAAAATAGCAAGTATACAGTAATAGAAATAAAGCGAAAGGGCCATAGAAAAGCTTGGTAAAACCTGCCACATTTTTTAAAAAATGTGTCGAACTTGAATATATTCAAACAGATAAAAGAATATGGCCAGCCGGCCTTTTAATTTTGTCCACTGGTTACAAAAGAATAACAAATATTTTGATTCTATGAACAAAACTATTTCCTTGTTAATAAAATATCGAAAATTTGCCTAAATTTTTACTCATGTAGTTTTTTATATTTTAACAATTTTTCAACTGGCCCTCCTCTAGTCCAAGACTGTATATCAATAAATATAAATAAATTTAAATTAACCATTTTCAACAAGACTAACTCATTGATTTGAAAATATTTATATTTTAGATTCAAATTTTTAACAAAAAAAGAATTTCAAGTTTAACAAGAAAACTTGATTTCTTTTTGTAAAAATATTTTTTCTATATCTTTTGTCCATTATTTCTTTCTTTAAAGCATTACTTATCATAAACAAATGAAATATTCTGCCTCATATAATGCAGTTTTTAAGGACTAGTGGGAACCCTGTACTGTTTAAATTCTTTAATCCTACTAAATCTGTAAAAAAAAAATTTGATTAATGAGTTCGAACAGGGAATTTCCTATCTTTAAGTTGACAAATCAACTTAAAGATTGGAAATTCCCATGCAACCTCTCCAATTATTTTTGTAATTGCTCTGATCCAAACTAGAAAATTTTAATAAAACTACACATTGTATGAAATTAATTCTAAATAGGTTATTATACATATTATTGACTGTTGAAAACACTATGAAAATTAGTTTAAATTCAGAAGGGGTTCTGACTCTCATTTTAGTAAGTTGTACTATGCTTCCCTAGTAATATTTTCTGGATCTACCTATGGCTACAAATATATATTTTTTATTATTAGTTTCAGTGCAACCAAATTTTTAAGTGTTTATTCTTCACCTAATGAGGAAAGAACTCAGTTAATATGTCATAAAATACAATCGCATTTGTGAAAAATGTCATTTTTATTGAAAACTACATAAAACAAGAATACTACTTAAAAAAAGTTATATAATGTAATGAAATTTAATAATTTGGAACTAAATGTACTATCGCGGGCCACCGAACTTTGAACAAAATTAAGTCGCCAATTCCATGACTCGTTAATCCCGCCAAACGAGATGGTAACCCTCGATTATGCAGTCGTAGTGAATGGATATTTACAATTGTTATAATTTAATAATTTATCATTGGAATGTTATTTTTTCGTAATTTCTGATATTTTAGTAACAAATTAGGTAAAGGTTTACTGTACGGTCACCCTTGGCGACTTTTTCAAAATCTCGCCAAAAGTCGCCATTTTGGCGACTTTTGTCCAATAATGTTTCTGCAATTCCTTGTCGTTTCGGAGGGGAGTTGCCATTTAAAAAAAATTATCGCCAAATGCGGAAAAATCGCGCCAAGGGTGACCGTACAGTAAACCTGACCCACAAATTATTGTAGTAAGAGCAAACTATCGCCGTTTTAAAAATATAAACAAACTTTCGATTACGAAATAAATTTTTATCGTTGCCAGTTAACTTTGATAAGAGTAATACTTTTATTTAGATTTGTATTAAATAGCCCAATGTGCAGTTCTAGATCATGTTTATTAACCAAACGGATTAGTCGGCAAATTAGTGATTGACTTGTTGGTTGCTTTGCGATTGATTGGTCAACGCATCACCAAAGCTGCACTTTGGGCTATTGTAAACAATTCGCATATATCTTGAAGAAAAAACCCGGGAAATCTGTCTCGTATTTTTGAACCATGGTTAGATGACGGAAGTTGCTATTCTGAATGGAAAGTTAATTTTCGAGGTCTTCCTGGTTCGATGCCTGGCGATGGACTTGACAAAGAAAAGTTAAAAGTAGCGATCTTGTGATCGGAGAGTTGCCACAAAATACTATAAAAGTCGTCCAGAACATCCGCAAAAATTAACGGCGTGTATTCGGGACAGGTGCACGATAAATCTGATCGGGGTCCAAAGTCCCGACGTCTATTGAAGGCGCTGGGTGCTAGTTCAGGTGTTTCCTCGTCATCTATGACCTTGGTTCAAAAATACGATGGCATCGTTCCCGGGTCTTTCCTTCGAGATAGACCCCGAACCGTCTACAATAGCCCACTGTGCAGCTCTAGTGCGACGTTAATTAACAAAACAAAACCTATTTTGACAATCCACATCACAATACTAATACATTTGTAGGTTTAAACTGAATTTTTTGATGGGTTATTCTGCTTTGAATTTGATTTAAACTGCATTGAATTGTAAGGGCTAAGATGCCCCAAACGACTGCCCTTCGGGCAATCGTTTGGGGCATCACACCTCAATATGAAGCATTTCCAATATAAAACTATTGTTATACATAGAATATAAAATGAAAAAAAATTATATATAAATGAAAATTTCAAACAGATGCATTACCGTATTTAGTTTAAACAATTCGTCAGTTACTAAAAAGAGGCAACTTTAGAACACACAGAAATTTTCAAAGAGCATCAGGAGTAAAAAAAGCCATGAAATTTGTAGTAAAAAGAGCCATACAAAATTTAAAAAAAACAAAAGGAGAGCTTAGTAACAAAGCTCGCAGACGATACGAAAAAAAATTCGCAGACGATAAAATTATCAGAGTAATTATCAAAGTAGCACAAAAGTTTAGAGAGTGGGTTTAAACCACAGGTCCGTTATTTTAAAATTATTCCAAATTTTCTCGGGATAGACCCGGAACCATTTCCAATAGCTCATTGCGCAGCCGTAATGCGACGCTTATTCAATAAAAGCCATTATCGTTATCTGACCATGATTCAAAAATACGAAGCATCGTTCGCGGGTGTTTCCTTTGAGATAGACCCCGAACCGACGCCAATAGCCCACTGTGCAGCTCTAGTTCGACGTTATATAACCAAACCAATAAACCATTCGTTACATAATAACATTGGATCGTCTTTAATAGCCCATTGTGTGGCTCAAATATTGCCTTAATTAAACCAAAACAAAGTTATACTTAAACAATTTATAAACGTCAATTACTTTTCAAATGTGTCCGTGCAATAGCCCATTGTACAACGTTGTAATAGCCTCCTGTGCATTTCATCCAACCAATCGCGTTTATTCATCGAAGTTTTCATCAGGGCCACCGAGACCCGATTTTAAACCAAAGAAACCGGTATTATGCTCATCAAGCTATCGCCGTTGCCCATCGTTGGCCGTTAATATTCGCGACTTCTATGCATTTAAATTTTTCGGTGCCCCGCGATAATACATTTGTACCAATAATTTTAATTTTTAATTGCTTCATTTAAAAAATAATTCAAATTTATTATGTATTTCAAAAAAATCCCCGAAACATAATCGGACAGCTTAAACAGGACTCGTAACACTTTTTTCCTATGTCCCTAGGGAAAAAGGGGCCAAACATATTAAAAAAAGAGACCTACAAAATTTAAATCCTCATTAAATTTTAAGTCATCAATGTGCGATTCGGTAACTATCCAAAATCAAGCCGAATCAAACTTCAAATTACCGTACAATTTTAATTACCGTACTTAAAAATTATTAATTTTAAAGGATTAAATTATGAAAATTAATTACATTTTATCTTACATAAATCAAGACTTTACCATTTTTCTTGTTAAATCTATTTTAACGAAACAAATTGAAATTTTAATTTCTAATAATGCAACCAAATCGTCAACATTTTCCCGACTTTCTGTAACCCTAAATATGCCCCTTTTTTCTAATTTATAATTTTTCAATTTAATCCAAACTGATTCAATACTGAATGTATTGATTCTAGAATAAAAGTTACTTAAAAGAAACATGGATATTTTAAAAATTGTTTAAATATATTAAGTGCAAAAGGTGACAAGAGGAAACACCCTTGAAAGTCCCTATCCCTTTTGAAGTTAGATGTATTTTTGCATTGAAAACGCTGAAAACGATGTGGACTTAACTTGAAGTTCCATTTTCCATATGGTTTACAGATGAAGTGAAACATTACTTATAAATGTAAATAATGATAACAATAACATTTCAGAATAAGAAAATGACGGCGAAAACAAAATAACCGCATAAAAACCGTTCGTACAACATTGTTGTGAAAAAATTATTAATGTACCTA
The DNA here is from genome assembly GCA_963932185.1 of Troglohyphantes excavatus. Classification (NCBI taxonomy): domain Eukaryota; kingdom Metazoa; phylum Arthropoda; class Arachnida; order Araneae; family Linyphiidae; genus Troglohyphantes; species Troglohyphantes excavatus. The sequence continues at coordinate 68,786,869 of OZ010669.1, forward strand.
TTTTTGCAATTTATCGCTATTTTTGGCGTACTTAGCAATTGAAATAACAAATTTCCGCACTTTTACGATTCAGGATACGTGACTCTGCAGACTCACTAGTGACAGTGCGGAAAACTCTTATTTTAAACACGATTCCGCACTTTCACGTATCGAACCAGTGTATCTGCGGAGTCACTAGTGAGTCTGCAGATGTACGGCTTCCGCACTATCACGGTAACATATACATAAAGTTCTATGTCTACCTCGATAATTCATTGTTGATGTACAGCCGCGGAAAAAAAAAAGAACCACCGATGATTATTTCGTTAGTTTTTATAGTAGAGCTAAACTTAATATACCATTTTGTAGGAAATAAAGTCTACTACACATTGATATACAAAAAATTTGCATAGGGGACTATCCTCATATTAAAATCCGCACCAACTTTAAAATTTCCAATAGCAACACCCAATTTTGATTCAATATTTAAAATCTACGACAAAATTTATCGTTGAATATCAATTTGCAAGTCATTTGGTTAAGTAGTGTTTTAATTATGAATATCGAAAATTTAGAACTTGTAATGTTAAATGAATTTCTTAAACTTTTAATCATATCTTTCGAAATAATAATTTTTTTAAGCTGAAATTTTTATGCGTGTTACTTCTAAACGACCTAAATAAAATACACTAACTTTCATTACTTATATGTAAATTTTTTAATTTTATTTAAATTAGGATATTAATATTCATAAAATTTATGAATAGCAACCATGCTATATTTTGATAGTGATGGACTCAGAAAAACGTTTTATATGCATATCTAAAATTTCATGATTTTCCTCTTTGTAGTTTTTTGGCAATATTATAATGTGCATCAAATGATCATTTAAGGGGTCATACACAAATTTAAAATCTGCAGAACTTAACAGAAATCTACTAATTTTGAGAATTAAAAGCGCTGTGATCGCGTTGGTATAAAATTCTAAATTCTTATATAGAGGCGAAGGGTATACAGGAGTGGGAGAATTAATGACCACGGAAAAATAAGAACCACGGCTAACGCCAAAACATTTTCTACCAGCGTACTTTATTTCGAAGTCTCACTAATACTTTGTTCACTGTGGAAGTAGCCCCCCAAATAAGATCGATACATATTGTCTAATATCTCTGCATATAAATGTAGGAAATTAACGAAAATTTGTATTTAGATTATTTTGAGGGCGGGGAATATTTCTGCGCTATCAAAAGTAGGTGTTGCTATTGAAAATTTTAAAGTTGGTGCGGATTCGAGTATGAAGATAGTCCTCTATGCAAATTTTTTGTATATCAATGTATAGTAGACTTTATTTCCTACAAAATGGTATATTAAGTTTAGCTCTACTATAAAAACTAACGAAATAATCATCGGTGGTTCGTTTTTTTTTCCGCGGCTGTACCATGAACCATTTTCGTTGCCAAGTGTTAATAAAAATTTGTTAATATAAGTTTTTAATATATAGTTGCTAGGATAATTTTGTTATATATATTTATTCATATAAATTCAACAAATATTCAAATCACCAATATAAAAAACATCCACATTGTTAAAAATAGGTACTTGTAAATATGCAAAATGTACTCATTTTTGATTACATATCATGGCTCCGAATACATGAGTTTCAATTTTTAAACAGGCATGTACTCAAAAATGAGTACAATGAGATGAGAAGATGCTTGTATATATAGGCTGCCTTCATAAATCACTTTCAATAAATATTTACAATTACAATCAAGTCTCGAATCCGCAGTCCAGTGTGTTCCGTTAAACTACCAGATCGATATTAAGAAGCTATAAACAGAATATATGTTTAAAAAAGTTGTAGCAAATGAACAGGAAGTAAGATAATTGAGTTTTAATAACTGAGTTTCTATTTAAGAAATTGACATCAAATAACGTGGAAAACCGTCTTCTGAAATATTATTTTAAGCTTGTTAGCTTTCATTAAGGTCGTTTGAACAGAATCTGATATTAGCAATATTAAATCACATTGCTATTTTTTTTAAAAAGCCTGGTCACTTGGCATTCTTGCATTTAAGTATGGTATACGCTCGTTTACAATGCAATTATATTAATAGAAAAACGAGTAGGTGTATAAACTCAATTTTAAGCCCCTTCTGTAAAGTGTGTGTTAAAATAATTGTTATATATATATATATATATATATATATATATATATATATATATATATATATATATATATATATATATATATATATATATATATATATCCTATTGGTTGCCTGTGCCCGCATATAAAGTGCTAAGTTTTTTTTCTGCATTTTTTTTAAAGAGAAGCGGGTCGAAGTTGCAAGACTAGGCATTTTATTACCAAACTTTGGATTTAAGTAGCTTTTTTATCAGTTTTGTAAGGGGTCTAATTAGGGCTACTTACATATTTGGTTGTTAGGAAAAACTTTAATTTTTAAATGTTAAATTTTGGATTTTAAGTAATATCTACATAAAGGGACATCAATTTTGTACAGGTCTTTCCTTCGAGATAGGCCCCAAACCGTCAACAATAGCCCAATATGCAGCTCTAACGCAACATCAATCAATAAATCGGAACTTTCTTTTTATTGATCACGGGTTCGATTTGTTAATGTTCGATTGTGTGGCCACGCCCACGTCAAACATTTTTTTAAAGTGCCGTTTTAAAAACTGGGTGCCCGTTTACTGCCTACAGCGCCCTGCCCTTTTTTATTTCTAGAGTAAACACTGTATATATATATATATATATATATATATATATATATATATATATATATATATATATATATATATATATATATATATATATATATATATATATATATATATATATACATATATATATATATTATATATATATATATACATATATATATATATATATATATACAGGGGTGCCCATCCCCCCCAAACTCAATGGCGCAAATCCCCCCTAAGTCAATGGCGCAACCCCCCCCCCCCAAAAAAAAAAAACCTCTACCCCCTCAAATTTAAAGCATATAACTTTATTAGAATCTAAAATTTTCAAGTGAATCCACACAAAGCTCCACATTTCGTATTTTATAAATTAGTTGGAGATAAAATCAAGATATAAATTTGGTTATACTTTAACTAATATGTATGGAACTTATATATTGAATTAAACTTTCTCTCCGCATCTCTTTATAACGTTTCATTGATACAAACAAATGGTGCTTAAAATCAGGTTCGTCGGTAAAATATATGGTCGGAGGTTCGGATAACATAATTTTGTCGAATAAAATTGTAATTTAACAAATTTATTAATTGTTAAAACATGCGTTAAAATTCATAATAAATTCCATAGAACTTGTTATTGTTTGTCCGCTAAGAATCGATCGATTTCGGTTTAAGAACCGCAGCTTTGTTATGGTCTAAAAATCTGGTGTTTTCTACAAAATGTCATCGATTTGTCTATGGTGTTGATTTCAATTCCACCAGAAAATATAATTTAAAAATGGATATTTTAAAAATTTTAAATCCCGGTTTTGGAATTCATTTTTGTAAACACCTAAAAATAGTTAATGTAGAAATGCTGACGGTAATCTCTGATTGTTCAATTTCAGAAAAACCCTTGCAAACGCTCCATTTAGAATAAAATAACTACCTACAATATTTTATTTTATTACATTTGTGAGTGATATATGCAAAATCACTCTAATTAGCAGAAACACATGATGTAAATAGGTTTTACTTTAAATGCTCAGAAACAATTGCCTCTTATTTTTGGCTATTTTAAATATGACTATCAAATGCAAAAACTTTATTTTATCGAATTTTAAGAAATCTTTATTTAAATTAAAAATGTATTAATAATGAAATTTAATTTCAAAATGCCGTATGATATTTATCCACTTACCAGTACAGTTTATCAAACTCAGAAAATACTTTTCATTTAGTTATTTTTTTACAATTTAAATATTCTCAGCTTTACTCCACATTTAAACTGCACGTTCACAAAAAACATTCGTCCTTGCTGACTAAAATATATTACCCGTTCTTTTATTGTAACACCATTGAAATTATTTAAACTGATTCGACGCCAAGACTAAACTCAAATATAATAAAACCACCTACGCTCAGTAGCGGCGATTGGGTTCTAAAAATTCAGTTTGGCTTTCATAATACTACTCGTATTCAACGTAGATAAATATCGGCGCCAATATGTTTCCCGCTAAAAAATCAAGACCTATGGTCGCGTCTATTTCCTTTGGCTTTTTTTGTTTTTGTTTTATTTGAACGATGATTATTTTGTAATGACAGAAGTGGCTCCTAAATGTCTGTTAACTGTCTGTGTGCTGGCAGAAGATACAAGATAATACGAGAAAATAAAATCGATTGTAAATGTAATATAAGCACCAGAAAAAAATAGGAGAGGGTTCGGGGTAGGAAATTTTTCTTTAGTTCGTCAATTCAGTAACACAATTTACTAAATATTTTTTTTAGTTTAAATTTAAAAAGTATTGGGGCAACATACAAAAAAAGTGGGAGGGGGGAGCGTCCCCCCCTAATCGCCACAACTGTTGCTTATTAGTAAACAAACGTATGAAAGTAATTAGTTTCTTATGAAGTTGTATATAAAAATCGTAATTTACGTTATAAGTGTTGTTGAGATGCGGAAACAGTTTATGCTTCCATCATTGCAGTTTTTTTTAAAAAACATATGCCACATATTAACAAACAAAAGAATTAACTTTGTTAAAGTCACCGTTTTTTTTCCAGTTTTTGTTGCAGTCTGCAGTCCTGAGTTTATAGCAATCTTCATATTTATTTTTAAATTTTTTCTTCCAAACGGAAAAGTTATTGCCTCACAGCGTTTTTTAATTTAAATCTTAGCACTGAAGTGTATAGTCTTAATGTATGAACCGGACAAAGTAAACGTGTATGTCCTAGATATATGAGTAACACATATTAAAAAAAATACTAAAGTTTTAAAAAATATGATTTTTTCTCTGAAATAGTTTTCTTGTTTTTTTTTACTGACCCCCCCCCCCAAAAAAAAAGCGAGGGGTCCTGTGCGGTGGCATGCGCCGCACAACCCTAAGATACTTCTATATCCATTAATCAGATAATTTTTGTAATTTATTTTGTAGAATCTTTCTAAAATGGCATTTAATTTTAACAGAATAAAGACTTGCATTTTCAAACAAGAGTATTTTTTTACAATTTCGTCAGCTTTTGTGTCGAAGAGGCGTTTCTTGAAATGGCTGGAAATTCCAGTGACTGCGGACGTATTATATATGCAAAATTATTTTTTGTCCAAAACATTTCCCCCTGAAAATTAAATAATAATCAAGAAATGAAAAAAAATCCCCCCCAAAAATTCTGATGGCGCAACTTGCGCCATAATCCCCCCCTATGGGCACCCCTGTATATATATATATATATATATATATATATATATATCTGTGTATGCGTGTTAATATAAAATTTACAAATATTCTGAATACCAACATAACAAGCATCCAAGCCGGAAAAATTACTTTACTCTGGGAATGTTTCCTGGTTCCATTCACTCCATCTGATTACCTCGATTACCTCACTCTGACGCAAGGCCTCTGATTGGACGAAACTTTCCAAATCCATGAATGAAAGAATCAAGGACCCGAAGAAATATTAAAGTTGTAAGATCATCCACTTCCGCGATCATGTAGTAAAACGGGAACTAGAAGAAAAAAAAATCCAGACATCCTTTGTAGTCGGGGCAGAAAATGGGCGAGCAATTTGCTGTCTCTCAGACAAAAAACATGCATCACTTTGTAGATTGCATTGACCTAACCTACAAAAAATGTGTTTTTATCCGTTTAACATTGGGTAACTGTAATTTCAGAAGTAGATAAGTAATTGTGTAAAGTAGAAGCTATTAGTCCAATGAGTTCATTGTAACAAAGCAAATGGACGAGTTTCCATTCAAGCGGCGTAAGTCACAAAAATTCGAAAACGAAGAAAAGTCATATTCCGTTACCATGCAACTAGGACTACCATTTTGCCAAGTTGTGTGGATCCTGGTCCAATAAGTTACCCAATAATGTATTGAATGTCCTTCCACTAAACATTAAGACCAATTCGAGTTTCAACTTTAAACGTTCTTATCATGGAACTCTGTTCAGTGACTTACTCCATTTGGCGGCCAATCCGACTAAAAATGCTTATCGCTCTAAGTGAAAAGTGTTTCAGACTGCAATCAATTAAGTCCTTGAGCAAAGAAAATAGTTGGTTCTTTAGATGGACTTGTTGGACTTGTAAATGGAGTTTAAGCGTAAGTCAAAAGGTTCTTAACCTTTGAGATGGTTTGTGTTTTATTGAAGTGATATTCTGACTTCAATATTCCAGGATCATATTTAAAATTAGCTCCCATGTTTTTAGTCACTAAACCAAACGTTTTTTTCGTTCTTGATAATAATATGTATTGCATTCTCGTATTATACATTCATATTTAACGCAAGAACGCATAAATATTTTGTCTTTAATCTTTGTGGTTACATAAATATTTGAGCAGTCCAGGTTCAAAACCAGACAGATCCGCATTTTCGTAATTTTTAAAATATTTTTCTCAAGTTTTCAATGCACCACATTGCAAAGCTGTGTTGACCCAAAGTGTCTGAATCCAGTCTAACAATGCATTCAAAGTCAGGGTTTTAGATTCGGAAGTACTGTGCTGTCAATCGTTTCTGGCGTTTCCTGTAAAATTTATGAAAATTGATGTATCTGCTTTTGAAACTATAAGGCTCACTTTATAATTTAGCATTTAAATTTCTGGCACCATTGTAGTAAACTAGCTACAATTGAAGTTTTGAACTTTACTTTCAAACATGGCACTACTTGTATGTATCTACGTATTTTTGTATTTATATTTTTATTGTATTTTTATATTTGTATATAAAGTTAAATATTAAATAAAATAGAATATCATCAATAACTTTGTAGATACTTATTAATTAAAAAGAATGATCTTCTATCAGCTAGTGTTCTATAGAAATTAAATTATGTCAACCGAATTGTTACCGTAAAGATTGTGTTTTCAGTAGCTTTTGAAAACAGTTATAAAAAAATAATAACGACTTTATTTTTTCTAATATCTTAATTACTTAAATTTCTCTATAAGTAGTTCAATTTGTCTAGTATTATAAGTGTTACTTAAATTTTAAAATGAGAATTAGTTAGTTTTTTTTTATTATTGTCGTATTTACTATGTTAACTTTAAAAGATAAATTTGTCGAGTTACACTGTTAAAAATATCAGTTCGACGTTGTACCATATCTTGGTGCTCTGCAGCAATTTACACCATAATATGGTGAAATCTAGGGTGAACCAAAAATCCTTTATCGGAAAAAAGCAGAGGATTCACCAATAATTGGTTCAACCTCTTTAACTGCAACCGAAATTTTCGCTATCGCTACATCAACAAGCCTTCTTCAAGAAAGACAGCAACGAAAAAGAACCTCCGTGACCCAGTGGATAAAAGCGTTCAGCTATGAATCGGAGGATTCCTAGTTCGAGCCCTATCGGTGACATTTACAAAGAAAGTAAAAAGTTGTAGTCTTGCGATTGGAGTGTTCTAATATTCGCTACAAAAATTCTATAAAAAATACTCGAATTTTGAGTTTTATGCAACGTTATGAGTTTTGGTGCAACGCTTCACCACTAAATGGTACAACGTCACACCGTAAAATGGTGAAATTAGGCACCATATGTGGATTGTAGCTAAATGGGTACCAAATTTAGGTTTTTACATCAATATTTAAAAGTGCTACTAAACAGAATCTGTTTCTATCTACTGAAAAACAGTCATTGTGCAGCTTAAATATGATTTCAGTTTTAATTTCAAAATGTTCCTTAATTACAACTTTACTAGTAATGAATCATACCTTTATTTAAATAAAAATACTTATATAATCACAATCCAATCCAATTATTCCCAGTTCCATTATCGGTCCAGCGATCTCCAATCCGACTCACAAACGCATCTGTCTTTCTCTCTCCATTCCCAAATCCTCATTACGATATAGAAGATATTTCTTTCGGGGGGGGGGGGGGTGTTCGAATAAAATCCGAAGAAGACCTGTAAATTACCTCGAGGAAATCGCTGACGCGGAATTTATACAACACGAAGGGTTTTCCCGCCCCGCTGCGTCCTCGGAAGATTCATCCGCATCTTCTTCTTTCTGCTCTTGCTGCTCTCTCTCTCTTTTTTTATATGAAGAGGTTGAATTGTTCTTGTTGGAGAGGGAGGATGGAGATGCTTCAAGTTTGGTTGGATTTCGAGAGGGGGAATATGACAGACAGAGCGGGATAAAGAAGGTGTTTAAGGATATATTAATTTGGGATTTATTAATGCATATTTTATTTTGTGTATATTCCTTATAAAGGGTCTAGGGTAGTCAGGGCATATTTTAACATAGAGTTGGTGGGCAGGCCCGTCGCACCGGGGGAAAGGATTTGGGGGTTTATTATCGGGGGGGGGGGGGGGGAAATTTATGCCTGAAGAAAATTAATATTATTAACAAATGAAAGCTAGGGAAGATTTTAAATTGCTCAACTTGTAAGATTACATTTAAATGAGACCTCAGAACGGACTCTGTATTGGAATATGGGTGCAGCAAATCAATGCTTGTGAGAGAACTGTTTAATATTACCTAATATATATATAAATAAAGAGGACAAATGTCGATAAGTTGGAACTGGGAATTTTCAGCACATTTGAGTTGGGAATTTCAAATGGTTGAGTTGGGAAATTTCTTGTTTTCCACCCTCCCCCATTTTTTTTTGTGTAACGTCAATGTTGGTGGGGTATTTTCCCCACTATTGCTAAGAAAAACTCCACTACTCGCATGGATTTGACTCCCATTTTTTTATTATGTATTTTATTACATAAATATTTAGAAAATATTTATGTATGTTCATATAATGTTTTTAGAGTGATCATCTATCATTTTTATTAAATTAAGTAAATTAATTAAGTAAATTTTTTTATTATGTATTTTATTACATAAATATTTAGAAAATATTTATGTATGTTCATATAATGTTTTTAGAGTGGTCATCTATCATTTTTATTAAATTAAGTAAATTAATTAAGTAAATTTTTTTATTATGTATTTTATTACATAAATATTTAGAAAATATTTATGTATGTTCATATAATGTTTTTAGAGTGATCATCTATCATTTTTATTAAATTAAGTAAATTAATGAAGTAAATTTTTTTATTATGTATTTTATTACATAAATATTTAGAAAATATTTATGTATGTTCATATAATGTTTTTAGAGTGATCATCTATCATTTTTATTAAATTAAGTAAATTAATTAAGTAAATTTTTTTATTATGTATTTTATTACATAAATATTTAGAAAATATTTATGTATGTTCATATAATGTTTTTAGAGTGATCATCTATCATTTTTATTAAATTAAGTAAATTTTTTTATTATGTATTTTATTACATAAATATTTAGAAAATATTTATGTATGTTCATATAATGTTTTTAGAGTGATCATCTATCATTTTTATTAAATTAAGTAAATTAATTTTGTTTGAATTGACAAACAAATAATTTTTAGCATTTTTTTGCACAAAGTTTTTATTAACCTTCATCTGTAGGCTGGGACAACATGTGTCCCATAGAGTATAAAGAACGAGTGATGGGCTTGGGACACTTTTTAACCATGGTGTGGGGGAAGAATTTTTAAAACACATGTGGAATTATGTGCACATCTTCTTAAGTATGTATAGCATCGTTTTATAGAAGAAAAGGTTTTTAGCAATTTTTTCGGAATTTGGGGCTTGGGTCTCCCTTAAACTGTCAATTGTGTTATTTAGCGTCGATATGCCATCGTTACATTAGCATTTTGAGTAGGAATCTAAAAAAATAATATACTTTATGTATTATTCTGATTTTAAATCTAAATATGGATATAATGTTATATCCTGCTTTTCGTAAATACAATACGATCGTAAATACAATTGTGAAAAAAAATCATACTAATATTTTAAGACAAATATATATTTTTATTTTAAAAAAATACTTAGAAATATGTTACCAGTTTTAGTATCTTAAAACGCATTCAGAAAATACTTAAATAAATGATTTTCCGCTCCATATCAAAATATAAATGAGTATTTCTACGGATATATTTTTTTTCAGTCATCGAAATTCGGGTCTTTGAGCTGGAAACCATTATCAGTTACGGAAGACGCAAATGTAGCAATATAAAAATCTGAAAGTAATTATTTTCTTTCGGCTTTCGTTACTGTCCTTCCATAATCAATACTGATATTTTTTCGTATGGCATAGGAGTGTTACTTGCAAATATAACTAAAATACAACTATTGATTTACTTTATATGTATTTAACCTTGCGTCCCATTAGTTTTAACTATTTATTCATTTTTAAAGAGGAATCTATTTGAATTGGAAGTTACATGTAAAATATATACAATATTTTAGATTGACGATATTCTTTAATATTTTCCTCTTATGTTTTCATAATGACTTTTTAACGATTATTAATGTAATAAAATAATGGAATAAAAAAGTTTTACTGTGAGTTCGGATTTTTAAGTATATATCGAGTATATTTGAAATAATCATGAGTATATTTTTATCAATTAGTAAAGAGTTTCTAGTGTATTTAATTATGTTTTATATGTTAACGAGTTCCATAAAAGAATTTATTCTAAGTTTGCACCTGTACATAGGTGAATTTTCCTGAAAATTAAAACAACATTGAAAAGTCAATTGGAGAAATATAAATAATACGTGCATAACATACAATAATTTTTTGCATGGCATGCAATAATTAAATTGCTAATACATAAGCAAAATATGTGCAGCGCTTTAATGTCTCAATTTCAGTATATTACTTCAAATGTCAGATTCGTCACCATTTTAATATTTCAAATAAATGTTGTTCCTTTCAACTATACCCCGGCATTTCCCTGGAGAGTATTGGAAATTTTTTTATAACCGTGACGCCATCTGGCGGCTTTAGTAAAAGGTCATTTCCTGCTTTAAGGGAGAGGGAAGGAGGATGGGGGTGGTTGTTGAAAATTCCATGTAGATATGAATTTTTCTCATATATATATATATATATATATATATATATATATATATATATATATATATGTGTGTGTGTGTGTGCACGCGCGCGAATAGTTTTTTACTGTATATATATTATCTATTTATCAAGAAAATTTAAGCGATGTTCTGGGATACGATGGACATATATTTTTCTTGTGGTTTTGAGTCTTACCATACCTTTCACAATATATTTTTAACCTAATTAAGAATGTTTATTCAGAAGTCTGTTATTTTATATTATTAAGTAAAACGTATATGTCAAAAATTTACCACCTGAAGGATTTGAACGCGTATATATGAGTGCACGCACCGCGTTAATATTACCAGCAGTACACATCATTTAAAAGTTCGTAAACAACCTCCAATTTCGAATATTTTTTTAAAATTTAAAGCACTAGGGAAACTTTGAAATCCGTCACTATTAAAATAATTTTTAAAATATCTTTCTTATAAAATACTCTCCTGCAGTGAAACCCAACTTATATAACCAATATTTCGCTCATTTCTTATATGGTTAGGTACTAACCTACTGATTTTTAAGTGATTTTTTTACAATTGTATAGTTGCTTTCACTGCATCGAAAATTTAATTAATTTTTCTTGTGCATATTCGCTAATGTTATTATAATTAATTTAATTCATTGTAAACAAATAAACTTGTAAGTTGTACCACTAAAACATTTAAAAATATTGTAAAATGGAGCATTTGTATGAATTTAAAAATTGGACGCCCTGCTGGAAAAACTTAAGGTCCCTGGACGTGATATCACTGTTTAATATTTCGATTTAAAGAGGGCGACATCTGATTAATAATATCATTGATGCATTGAGTAGTTTGTAAATTGAGTTTCAGAATAAGAATAAATAAAGCTGTTCATGTGAGAGAACGTATGGTCTCTTTCCTGGAAGAGAAGTTTTCGTGAATTTTAAAATGTTATTTAAGGCACAATCACGTCCATCCATGGCCATAAGAAGGTTATAACTTAATTTTACATCGAAATATTAGTAATAGGAATTGCGTCAAACGTTTCGTCTTCCAATGACAATTTTAAAAATTAGAACAACTAATGTTTTTTTTTTGCAATATAAAAAGTTGTAACATTTTATTTAAGCTACTTATTAATTTCAAACTGTTATGTTTAGCATACAGGATTGAAATTAAATCCACTCATGTAAAAAACCTACCTATTGCATGGGGGAAAATATAGAGATGTTCAGTTTTCTAAGAAAAAAGATTGTATTTAATTGCCATTCTTTCAGCGTACTTCGAAATTACAAAGAAATATAAGTTATTACAATAATTTTTTAAATACTTATCACAACGTATATGTTTAATGAGTATTTAATCCTTTCAAATTTTTATTGTTTAGTCCATTCTATTCTACAACTGAATAAGAGTGGTCGCATGTTGTTGATACATTGTTTGGTTGCTTTACTATAATAACTAAAGTTGTAACATTTTACTCCGATTACTCCGATTACTTATTGTTTTAGAAATGTACATATATATAATATACCTAAACCCAAAAAAGAAATTTTTCGAAAAAGTTTTGCATATATAGCTCCAAAAATTTTCAATTCATTACCTGAACAAATAATATCTATAGAAAATAAAAATAAATTTAAAAGAGAGATCAAGAAATATATTCTGAATATTGATGAAGAATCCCTATTTATTTCTGTAATATAATTGAATATTGTTAAACAACTATGAAAATTTGATATAATGTATTTGCTGAAATATGAAGCGGATGTTCTGTTAGACTTTCTTGTCATCTTGTCTTTGTTTTTATTTTGAGTTTATCTGTACTAGTGAAATATATATTTTATCATGCACGTAGTTTTTAAAATGTATATATTTTATTGTGCATTTAGTTTTTAAAATGTTGTATTGTATATGTTGTTTTATTGTATAAGTAGTTTTATTGCGTTGTCTGGACGGGCCTTGGGCCCCTTGTACAACATTGTGTGTCTAATAAATAATAATAATAACTATAATAAACCATTATTTTTACTTACTTTGTTTGTTGCTACTAAATATAAGCGAATTAGTTGAGCAAAAATATTGTATTATATCAATACAGCTAAATGTGACCATCGCTTTGTAATATAGGACCATCCAGTAGTTTCAAACCTATTACGGACTTAAAGGAGAACTCATTAAATTATAAAAGTTTGTTTTGTGATATTATGGTTAGGGTTTAGAGTTTAGACTGGACCAAAAAATACTTTGTTAATCTCAGTATTTCACTCTGTATTATTTCTTAATCACATTGGCCTGAGAATTTTTTCTTAACATTAATTTATTTTAACGCTATGTAAAATCATAAAATAATAGAAAAAAAGAGTTTTTCAATAAGCAGACTGTATGTTTTAAAGTAAATAATTTAAAGTAGATTTTATGCAAATTGAAATTTTTAATTAAATCCGCGTTTAAATGATTCACTTCAAAGAAGACTTATTTTTCATAAACATGTTTTTTAAATCTTCAGCTCTTTTTTTCTCTTAGATCTTAAGGGGGTCCGAGCCCCAAAATTCGCAAAAAAAGTCATTTTTTTTTTATATTTAAAAAATAATATTCAAACTTATCTTAATAACTCACAAAAAACTGCTTCAAACAATTCCTATTACTTTTTTAGTTATGAATGTTTTAATGATGTGTTCCTATAACATAGTTGTATCATATGTAAACTTTAAAAGCAAATATCTCTGTTCGTGGTTTTGAAATTTAATGAACACTAAAAATGCTAAGGCTTTTTTACTATTATACTTAAAATCATAATTTTTGTGTGTATAGCAAGATAAATATATTTTAAATAGATGTATGCATTCAGATTTCCTATTTTTTACCATAATTTGTTTTTTAAAACCACTTAAAACGGAATTTTATTTTTTTTCGTCAATTTTTTTTCCAAAATTTCTAATATATTTTATTTTTTTAAAGTGATGTATCTGAATCAAAATTTGAATGCATACATCTATTTACATATTATTCAAGATCCTAAATAAAAAAAATTGCTTCAAAATATTGAAAAACAAAAATGGAGTAGGAATTTTAAAATTGTTAAAAAATTTACTAAAATGTTAATTTAAAAATAAATGTGCAATTTAAAAAAAAAATGGAGCGTCTTAAAATGGTTTTTTATGCATATTTAGAAAGAGAAAAAAAATTGGATTGTACAAGTATAAAAATAAAGAAAAAAATGTCGAAGGTATCGGACCCCCTTAAGAAAGGAAATAATTATTTCGGTCACGTTTACGAAGTGAAAAACGGTTTTTCAATTTGTCCAGATGGCGATTCACAATAAAAAGCGACAAGTGACATACACCGCAAACCCCCCCCTAACAAAGCGACGTATTCCTATTCCGTTTTTATGGTCCGCGAAGCACAAATGATTAAATCTCCGCTAACGCATTTCTTAAAAAAAAATAGGAAAGAAACTACATATAAATGAATAGAAGAATAAGAACGAAACCGTCGATATTTCAGAAACAATATACTGGGTCCTTTTTCTTCTGCCGGGGAAGGAAATAAAATAGATAAGAATTTGTTGGCGAGAAAAAAAGAACCCCGAAAATTCCAAAGCAATGACAGAAGAACAAAAGAGACAAGTGAGAAATCGTTGCCACGCCGAGAAAAGAAATTTCTGTTGAAAACTCAAGCTGATTTGTGACGCGTTCGGCATGATAGACTGTCGCGCCATCTGTTTTCGACATTTTGTTTTCGATTTTCCGAACCGATATTTTCTTTGTGGGGGGTCCGACGCCAGTGATTCTGGCGAAGAAATATTGAATAAAATAATACCTTTATGGAAAAACGGAAGACACCTTAATCTTTTGTTTCGAAGAAAAGAACCTTTTTTAGAATTCTAGTAAGTTCGTGGAATTTCTTGCTGGAGCTGAAGCATACATTGAAGCGTAAGTTTCTATTATCTTTCAAAATATGACTTTATCCCGTAGTTTTCTATTATTTTTATATGCAAAAAAACCTTGAAAATATGTGCGGTGTTTTATAAACAAATAGATCTATATTCGAAGAAAACGGCTTATATATGTCAAACGCAGTCATATTTCCCATGCCTGTTTGTCGTACGTTTTTCTGTGTAATGCGATTTATATATTTTACATTTATAAGGAACTTTGGACTTGAAATATATTCAAATGTAACTTTTATTGTTTTATACTTCAAGGGTCGAAATCTAATACTTAAAGTATCGCTTTTTGTTTGTCGAACCGAAAAATAATAATTGAACTAAAGGCTTGCCCTAACCCTTTAAACAAAATTTACAAAACTATTTTTAAAATAATAACACTTATTTTCTTTCGAATTTAATCTAACATGATCAAAAGTAGTATTCGTCAATGCATTAAAGCGGATTTGAAGTACTAAGGTAAAAGTGATAATTGCTCAATAACAAACAACCGTTCTATTGCCAATCCACGTAAGGTAATACTGCTTTTTTTTACCATCCCGTAAGAGAAATATATATAGCTAATGATAAAATTACAATTGTACGTGCAGTTAGTAATATGGTACAATAAACGATATCCGTCTCCAATTTGGTGTGAAATCGAAATATTTTGACAATGAAGATATTTTGTGAACATCTTTCACTATTTATCCTATGCCTTAGGCGATTCACTATATTAAAATAAGATTAATTGAAGATGCGATGTTTTGCCAAACGTTTTCAATATGTCATGAATACATTTGTTCGAGTAATTTTTGTATAAACCGCATAAAAACATCATAGAAATGAATGTATAACATTTCTATAGACGATTTAACAAATATGGAATGCAATACAGAATAATTTGATAAGTAATAGATAACATGTTTTTTTATAAATCAATAACTACATTTAAAAGGAAATGTAAATTACAGTAACTATTTACCATTCGCAACTTACTTTCGGAATACATGCCTTCATAATCCTTACGCACGATCTGGTATACAGGTTGTACATTGCGTCATTTGTAGATACAAGTGATGTCACTCGCAAGTGTTATTCTTTGGTGAAAACCACGTGGTTTGCTATTCACCAATCAGTTTTTATTTACCTACTAGGGGGCTCTGCCCCTGTTCCGCTAACGCTTCGCCAACCCCCGGATCGAACCTCTGGGTGATCGGTCAATGCATTTTGTTCGATGGAGAACAAATGGAAGACAATTTTGTCATTGGTATTCAATCTATTCTGGAAATACGTGCAGAATTTGAAGTCCCACTACCAGTCATGATTGTGCAATAGGGTGGAGCGAAAAAACTTTTTTTTGAAATTCATGTTGCCTGAGTCATTATACGGTGCCAAACTTACTAGAACAAATTGTCACCAAATTTCAGCCCAAAATATTGCTATCTTGAGGTTCCACATCTCAAAAGAATGTTTATATGTAGCCTTTTATATAAAAAAAATGTCATTTTATTTAATAATTAATTTCTATTAATTAATGTGTTAATTAAAATTATATTTAACATTAATTGTATGATAATTAATAGTAATTAATTATGATTTAGTCAATAAATTACTTAATTAAAACTTTACTGTCAGATGTTAGCGCTATAAATTAGTTTCGTACTCTTCATAAAAAGCAAATTTACTTAATTTTAATAGATGGCAGCACGTGTTCTATTCTGATAACTATTTTTACCATGACATAGTTGTCACGTGGATTCGATTTTCTGGGATAGTTTTACTCACGTTTGCTGATTTAATAAAGCATTTCCTCTGGATCAAAAATTATTTATTGTGAAAGGGGAATAAGAAAGATCCTTCAGTCAAAGATATCATCGAAATTGTTTTTTGGGATATTTCAAGAATTTGGAAGAAAGCCTCCTTGCCAGTGGTATAAGTCATCAAGAAATTTTTCGACTTATAAGAAATTACAATGAAAAGTATAAAAATATGAAAAGAATATCAAAATCTCGAAGGGGGGCTAACAAAATTAGGAAAAATTTCTTCGGCCAGACAAATAGTACTTCGTTTGATATTTCTTCATGCAAATGTTTGAATTATGAACAATGCAAGTGTTCTTTAAAGATTCCTCGTATGGAGTGAAAATTTTTAACAGGTCAACTGCATGTATGAAAATGGCAATAGGGTCGATTGACATTTCTCTAAGCCGAAAATTGAAGTGTATAAGAAAAAAACAACATAAAAGGCAAAAGCATGAGGCCAAAGCAAGATAATGCAAAACTAAAGCTTCTTCTAAGTCTATTACAGATTCAGCAGCGAACGCCATTCTAGGATCTGATTCAGAATTAGAAGATATCCCTGAAGATGATGACGATTACGTTAGCCTCGAAGCCAAGCGCCTGAAAGCCACTGATGATAAAACTCCCTTAACATCCAAGACAAGTTAGATGAAAATATCCTTGCTGCATTTAGGGGTTGCTTGTGATAGGACAGGAATATCAGATAGGTCAGCTGTTGTCATTGCGTCATATGTGCTTCATGATGTAGGGATTATATCTAAAGATATTCCGGCTAAAGTTATCGACAGGAATAAGCTGAGGACGAAGTTACGGTCCCAGCTAGATTCTACACAAATACCGCAATTTTTGTATGCCCTCTACTTCGATGGAAGAAATGACAAGACTATTATGCATGAGAAGAAAGGGAATTCTTATACTACAGGACTACAGCTGTAGTAGAGCATATTACGATCTTGTCAGAACCTGGTTCTGTTTATTTAGGACCGAAAAACGTCTGGACCACAAGAGTTTTCCGCAACAATAGGCAAATCTATGAAAACATGCAAAACTCATGCCGTGGCAAATTTTGTCTCTATTCCAGTTGCTTTTCCCGAAATTGATAAAAAAAGAACTCAGTACAGACCAAAAACACCTCTTCGACATTTCTAGGCAGTATCATTGGGGGTATGCCTTCCAGAATTAGCAAACAGAAGACCCGGGACGATGTCTCACTCAAGATGGCTCACTTCAGCCAACAAAATTCTTCGCCTTTACGTATCGACCGCCAAAGCAATAATGATGCTCCATCAGACTTTAAGCTCATGGTATAATATGTTATGAAAGTTTATGTGCCATCCTGGTTTGAAATAAAGAAAATCCCGCATGCCACACATGGAACACGTCACCTTAATGGAATGATAAAAAAAAGTTCATTATTTCCAGAAGACTTTAAGGCAATCGTTCACGAATTTATTCAGATGAACTGTTATTTTGCTCATTCTGAGAATATTCTGTTAGCGATGCTAAATGAACGAGCACACATTCGAGAACTTGGCTTCAGAAGAATACTGAAATCAAGAAAAACTTACTCAAAGGGGAAAATGAGATAATTTAATCTTCCCAATTTGAATTTAAAAGCAAATGACTATTTCGAGATGATTCACTATGACAATCCTTTGGAACCACCAGTTAAAACGAACTTCAGCGACGAAGACATAACAAGATTGATCGGCAATGGTCCACAATTTGAACAGGGAAGCCATTCTCAAGCAGTGGTAAGGCATGTGAAACTGGAAACACAAGCATCATTGGCAACATGTGGTGTAGAAGCCGTCGGGGATGGATACTTCGCAGCGGAATAAAGTCACGAAACGAACTTCCGAAATTTGACACCAAGATGAACTTTTTTGGACCTCGTGTGAAATTCGAAAATAATGTGTGTTAATATGTTCATGTCTATTTTTTAATAATTAGAACCGTTTTTTAATCTGAAAATAAAATATTGTAAAAATTAAATTAAAATAATTTTTTTTTTTTTTTTTTTACTGTTTGACTTTAATATTATATTTTATATCTCAATGTGGAACCTGAAGATGATGAACGATTCCGCTTAAATTTTTTCACAGTGATTTTTTCACTAAATGGCACCATTCGTTGGGTCAGGAAACACTAAAATTTGAAATTATTTTTTTTTCGCCCTTTTCACTCCACCCTATTGTGCAAAATAAAGCATTTTTAGTATCTTGCGTACAATCAGCCGTGTACCATTGCTACTGCGATCTTCCCGACGCCTACAGTTTATTTGATCGCTCTGACGAAGACGATAATATTCAGACCAATTGTTCATGATCGGAAATGTTGGAACTGACCATGTACTCAATCCACAATTAATGAGATTTAAAAATGCTGAAACTTTAAAAATAAACGCCATACAGTACCCATCGTATCAAACCCCATGCCGTATCAAAACAAAACAAACCAAGAGTTGAACAGTTTGCTCCTTCTTCCAGTAGGAAGAAACGTTCCTATTAGCTGTGTATTGTGCCAAACGAATTTTATGTATAGTTAGAAATTTATTTTAATCTGGGCACCAGTTCGTACATAAAGTCATTTTCTTTATATACAATTTGGATGTTTTTCAAAATTGAATAGGAAGATATAAAAAGGTGGATCTCTGTTACATAAACATAACATTGTTTCAAATTTTACAACACCAGTTAAAATTTCGATAGAAATGTAAAATATATTATAATATATGTTTTTTATGTTCTAATAATACATCAATCTATTATAAACTCAAAAGCTATTTAATAGCAGGGATACACCAGTCATATTATATTATATATCACAAGGTAACGTTATAAAAAATTAACATGTTATTTTAACTGCTAATGTAACCAGTTATAAAAAGGTTATATCTTTTTAATCATTACCAGTTCAAATTTACTGCACTATCGCCTTTTAAATGAAAATTTCAATCAACAGTCTGATTATTCCCTGTTCAATGTGGGTGTTTTATTAATATGCAGTTATTTAGTATTCATTCAGAGTCCATTTAGTGCAGGCATGTAGGTAAGGGGGTGGTTCAGGGAGTTCAAACCCCTCCCATTGTAAGTCAAGAAGAATAAATTAAAAATCGAATTAATGTAAAAATACTTTAAAAAACTAGAAAAATTTTACTTTCTCGTATTATACTTCTTGTAAAGTTGATATTTTCCGGGGGTCTTGCCCCGGAAAACATTTTTCAAAAAGCTTCAAAAACATGTTTTGAGGAAATTTTTATCTCAAACTAAGCTTCAAGACACATCATCGGGTTCATTTGGATTTTCGCGACAAAGGGAAAAGATCGTCAAACGGGGCCATATACACAAGATGCTTCAAAAACGTATATTATTCTAAACAATGATTCTCAAAACATACATTTTTTCTCTAAATTTATTTCATAATTGGGGAGTGGTATTTACTAATTTTAAAAATAGATAATGACTGATATTGGTAACGATTTCATGAAAAAAAAATAATAAATGTTGTTGTTACGGTATTTACCAGAGAGTTGTCATATTAAATAGAGAGCGCCTTCAATACCAGACTCTCATAAGGCCGCGGTGTCAACATTGAAAAGAAAAACCCACATCACGTTGTTATAGCGCTGCCACATTTGGCGTTCAGACATCTGCAGGAGTTTCAAATTTGGCGCACTTTCTTCTTTTTTGGTGATAAAGAGTTCTGTCCGTATTCAACTTCTTAAGATATATGTACGTATTTACTTATTTTCAAACAATATACGCTAAATATTTTTTCTTCATTAACGAAACGAAAATATTTTATTTGTGTTCAATACTCCAAGAAGCGAAACTCTTTATATTTCTCAGGTTTTATTGTTCATATTTTCTTATTGAAGTATACAAAATAACAATTGAAAGAACTTAGCTTATGGTAAATTTTTTACATAAAAACGTAATGCAATTATTTCGGAACTACAAAGTAAGAAAAATCTCCTTAATATATCTGTTAAACTCCCTTAAATTGTGCCACTCGTTCAAAAAAAATATATATTTAAATACAAAATTAAACACAAAACCATATTACAATACTTCGATCTCGTTTAGTTTTGAAAGTCGCCAAGTCCTGCCAAGTAATATTGGCGCATGAGTGAATTGGCATTTCCACATATCACGTGGTATCAATGATGGACACACGGAAATCAGCATTTTTATTCCTCTATTTGTATCATTACTCTATGGTATTTACCTGTCAGCGTATTCCTGTTTACTCTTAAAAAAATTTAATAAGTTGTATGGGAAGGATTTGATTTACGGGAGGGTTCCTTTCAACTCTTGTTAAGGGGGAAGGGGGAGGGGGGGGGGATAAGTGACCTAAAGAAATCCGTTGCTCAGTCACTGAACCCCTCCCATGAAAACTCAATACCTACGGGCCTGATTTAGTGTGTTACCCTGGTAACGCCTTATGCACAGTTAAAAATAGATACATATATTTTACACAGTGCAAACAAGTAACCTAAAAAAATATATAATTTTATAAATGCTTATATAAAGTCGTAAGGCGTATGCATATTTTCTTTCAATACCTAATTTTATTTTTCAAGTTTATAGGAAAACCTTTTTAGAAATACTCTCTTGAGTAAAGATGTCATTTTTTTTTCATTATATATCATTCAATAAATAATAAAAAAGTCGAGGGCTAGTATCTGAGGCTTACTCTTTGATTATTTTCCTGTGCCCAAAACCTTAAATTGAAAGTTATGGAGTTATCCTTCAGAATCTCAAAAAGAAGTTAAAAATTCATTTCCGGCAACTGTTTCTTTTCAAAAGATTGAATTATTTGTTGCGCATGTTGTTTTTTATCGATAAAAATGAAAACGTGGATAAATACTATCCCCCCCCCCCCCCAAAAAAAAAGTTTGTTTCAAATACACTTGGGATATTTGTTGTATCAAAAGTCCATTCACACATTACAAAATAATTTTTTTTTTTATTTGTCATGAATTTTTTCAAAAATACGCAAAAAGTCAATATCAACAATATTAAATGACTATTCAGAAAATTAAGTCATGTTTGGATGATTAAATATAGATATGTATTTAACTATTTTTAACGTGAATTGTATTTAAAATGAACTACATGGTGTTTCAGGATAGAAACATCAAATTACGCTTTCATTGTGATCCATACCGACACTATAACTCTGTGATAAACAGCATGTATGACATAAATTTGGCTCATTAAATTCACCAATGCGTGTAAATCTTGAAATAAAGCAAAGTAGTGACGGGGCGTGGATGGAGGTCAGACGAAACGGTATGTGTATCTATCTTCTGTTGGCGAGTTTGTTCTTGTTGGCGACCAATCCTTATTTCTATAAATATGCTGAAATGACTTTTCGCGTAAAATCCTTTTGAATGTGCTTAGACACAACCCGACTTAATTTGAAAAAGAGATATTAGTACATTTGAACACAATTTCAGACAGTTAAATAAGTAGGTGAGCGCAAGAATGGCCCAACCCCCAAATACACTTTACGCAGAAAATGGAGCTTGAATATTTTTGAAAATTTCGATCTTTTTTACTTAAAATAATTGTGGCACTAAGTTAATATGTGGAGAACATATGTAATCCGTTATTGTTATTATCCATTACAACCGTCAGTAATGTGGGATTACTGGATTTTTTATTATTTTGAATAGCGTTCAAGTCAAAAACGAACTATGAACGCTTTCTAGCGGAAATTATGGGAAAATTGGTTAGACCGATATTTCTTTTAATATTAAAATTTCGTATAAAAATTCTGTAAGAAAGTATGTGTTCGTATTCTGTAAAAAAGTTTAGTATCATAAAATAAATTTAAAAAAAAAATTGTGTTGGGCCATTTTTGCGCTCACCTACTCAAAGTTGTTGAATGAAAGACAGACTAACAAATACTTTTGTTTATTTATATAAATATTTAAAGAGCAACTCAAAGTCATTATAACGCGGATAAAGGAGAGTATTGTGATTTATTAGATAATAAATTGTGACTATTATAACCAACTGAAAATATAAAGACCATTTTTAAACACACATTTCAATCTCTTTTAATCTTCATAACTTTTGTAAATGCAAATGCAAACCTACCAGGTTCGATGCATTTCCTGTAGTTCGGAAGACTCAAGTAGAAGAGACATCTTTTAAAAACTTAACTAGTTTTTATTTACATTCCCAAACAATACTTTTTGTGGAGGAGCTGACTTTTTTCCAACCATACTCAATGGCGGCCTGGTGCTCTCTCTGTTCGAAATCCGAACCGAAACTTCTCAAGTGGAAGATGCCACATTCCAAACCCAAATGGGGCCTCTCAGCACAGTGAATCATTCCCCAAGTGGGCCGGTCTGCAACATTCTCCCACCTTTGAGTTTAAACTTATAAACTCAAATTTTACTTACTACAGCTCTCCCCACAAAAGCAAAATCAAATATACAAAAAGGATACAAAAATATATACAAATACACACATATTGTTCATTGAAAACAAAAACAATGAATTATTTGCTAACTAAAAGTATACTTACTAATTAATGCCAAAATATATATACATATAAATTTAAATGCAAGAAAAGTATAAATTGAAAAAAATATTCTAAATATTAAATTCTCTTAAGTTTCATTCTCAATAGCTCAAACGATCTGGTGTATTCACAGTTCGACCACTTTGGCACGTTACCAGCGTTAAGAGTTTGTTGTGAGATACAAAGAGTCTTAAGGCGACCATGGACGTTGAAAATGTCAAAAACCTTCAAATTTAGACATTTTTTTTTTGCTAATTCATGT
Source organism: Troglohyphantes excavatus (assembly GCA_963932185.1). NCBI lineage: Eukaryota > Metazoa > Arthropoda > Arachnida > Araneae > Linyphiidae > Troglohyphantes > Troglohyphantes excavatus. The sequence continues at coordinate 68,810,495 of OZ010669.1, forward strand.
TTACGCTTTATTTATCTTTCATTTAAAACAAGAATGAAGTTAATCCGATACTTAGTTATAGAGTTATGCTGGTTTTTATATACTAGTATTTTGCTTTGACAGCTGTCAGAAACGTAAACAACGTTTCTACATGTGCCTTCAACAAGCCCCACATTAAAAAGAAACAAATATATTTAATTTTAAACTACGGATTGGCAACTCAATATAACTGTATCTTTAACCGAGGTTTAGCTGTGTTTGTTTACTAATTTCTTGCGCATTTTTTTCTTGTACAACGCTTGCAAAGTTCCAACCACGTTTTCAATATTACGAGTTTTAGTTTCTACATAACTTTTTTCTTCTTTATCACTTTAATTATTTATTTAATTTTAAACTTAATTTAACTTAAATATATATTTATTTTTTATAAATTAAAATTATGCATAGCATTAGTTCACGTTGGCGCAAACCAGTCTGCAACAAGGCTAAACGAAAAGCAGCTGCGATTGAAAATGCAAAAAAGCGCTGGCAGAAAAAATCGTCTGCAGTTCCTATTTCTGTTGTATCAACACCACTAGAAGATGTAGATCCTGGGATTTTATCAAGTGGGCCATCGTATACTATGATGAGTGATGGCATGTGGACAAAGCTTCTGCAAAACATTCCTTGCCAGGAATGTAAATACATGTCTTTGAGTGTCGACAAGAAGAGTAGTTTTGGATTGTCAACTAACCTGGAGCTGACATGTGGATATTGTGGACATAACTATGGCTCAACTTTTGCCAGCACTCGCAATCTAAATTCCAAGAGCTTCGATATCAACCGCAAGGCAGTACAAGCTTTTTTGTCAATAGGCAAAGGACAAGCCGCAATGGACACATTCTCCATGATTTTAGGCATTCCATCAATGGACCCTAAAACTTTCGCAAATCACCTGGACACATTGGCCGATCAAGACGTGAAAAAAGAAGTTCTAGAAACCTCGAGGAACTGTGTTCGACAGCGGTATGATGCTGATGATATACATAACAATATTGTTGATGTATGTGTTTCATACGATTTAACGTGGCAGAAGCGAGGGCATTCGTCTTTGTATGGAATAGGAATAGTTATTGAAGTTTTGACTGGGCTAGTTGTGGACTTCACAATTTTGAGTAAGTACTGTCCGGCCTGTACAGTAGCATTGCGGGATTTAGGCCCTAATTCTGCAGAATTTGCTTTCTGGTATGAAGGCCATAAACCATTATGCCAAAAAAACTACTCGGGGACCAGCAACAGCATGGAGATGGTAGCAGCAGTACTATTATGGCAGCGATCCATTGAAGATGGTAAAATGAGGTATATCAAAATGCTGTCTGATGGCGATGGAAAGGCACACCAACACTTGTTGGAAAAAAAGGTGTATGGTAGAAAATTCATCATTGAAAAAGAAGAGTGTCTCAACCATGTGGCAAAGAGACTGGGGACAGCTCTACGCAACAAAGTTCAAGAGTGGAAGACCCGGAAAGTGACACTGGGTGGGAAAAAGAAGGGCTGCCTCAAAGAAGATACGATAAAGAAACTGACCAGCTACTATCGGAAAGCCATAAAGGACAATGCGCCTGATGTGCCCAAGATGAAAGCGGCAATATTTGCTTCTTTGCACCACTGCATGTCCACGGATAAGAAACCGCAACACATGCATTGCCCTACAGGGGAAGATTCGTGGTGTTTTTTCCAAAGATCAGTGGCAAAACATGAAACGCCAAAATCTCATTCAACTATGAAAACTACTCTTACTGAGCAAGTTGTTGAGAAAATCATGCCTATATACATAAGATTGGCATCAGTCGAACTTTTGAAACGGTGTTCGGCAGCTAAAACCCAAAACGCGAATGAAAGTCTGCATAGCGTTATATGGAGCAAATGCTCCAAAGAAGTTTTTGTGTCCAAAAAGCGACTTGAACTTGCTGTTATTTCTGCAATAAGTGACTTTAATCTTGGCTGCACTAAGTCCCTGGAAATTATAAGCGATGTCAATGAAGAAGCAGCCAGTGATGTCTCTTTCACTATCGCAAAAAAGAAAGACAGTAGAAGAAAGATGCAGAAGGAGAAAAGAAGCACGCAGGAATTCAAGGCGCAACGGCTTCGAAAAAAATATTCAAAGTCAACTACGAAAACTCGGCTTGAAAAATCTGAAGGCGTAACTTATGCAGCTGGCCAATTTTAGCACATTTTACTTTTATACAGTATCTCTAATGATGTAAAAAATATTGCATAGTATTATACTCTTATTAGTATCTTTATTTGTAATTTTCATGTTTCATATGGCTCTGTACACATACAGAAAAGGCTTGGACTAGAATTTATTCTGTCCTTGCCAAGGGTCGGCCTGTACTTACCTGCAGAAACTGACCCGCCTTATCTAATATTAGAATCACTACACGCACATGCACATTTTCTGCCATCTGAAATATGTTCTATATTTAGTGATTATTTTTTTAATTAACTGCATAATTATTATGTTTTCAGTTATAAGTTTTTCTTGCCTTAATCTGGTCATTTTGAAACAGTCGTAATTTTGAGGTGCGAAAAACCAAAACCATTTTGCCCAACACATGTATCTACCATTCGATTTTATTGGAGTATGTTTTTGCAGTTTTTTTTTTGTAAATTATATATACGATTGTTTTCATGACAAACTCTTCTTGTATATAATCAACAATTCTAACATTGTGTGTCTGTGTAGAATATAATATATTAGTTCCATAACAGTAAACACAAGTTAAAAAATTGTCCAGATTTTTAAATTTCAATCAACTTTAACATTAAAATGCTGTTTTCTCAGAATTGAAATTTAAGAAATTTTGCACTATTCAAAATGCCATCTGCGTTCCAAATTTTCTTCGAATCTCATGAAATTTTTTTTGTGGATTTAATACATATTTAAGATTTATAATTTCACATCCTCAAAGGAATTATGTTATTTATTATCCAAAAATTTTGAAAAGAACTGTTAGTAGATGAGATTTTTTCGTTGAAAATTTTGTGACGCAAGACTAATTATTATTTTTAAAAATAAATAAATATTTTACTTAAAAATTATATACAAATTACTTTTGTAATAACTTAATACTATTCCATAAAAAAATTTAAATCATTTAAGTGAAAAATAACGCGCATTTGGCATTTTGCGTAAACACGCTTTTAATTATATAAAATTATTCATATTAAAAAAAATATTTATTGAAATCAATTGAAAATTTTATATGTGTTTTACTTTGACATGTTCCACTTCCTTATAAATTTTCAGAAAGTTATTCATAATAGAGACATATTCATAATACAATTTGTTTCACTACATCATTATGTACAGTTAACACTTTTTAGTTACTCGGAACTACTTATCTCTTCATATAGAATATCTACACTAGAAGGCCACTTGGATTCTGACTTTCAGAGCCAAGATGGACCCTCCCACCATTTTAATTGTTTCAACTTTTCAGTTGAACAACCACGAGACATGAGGTTGGCAGCTTTTTATACACCTGGTATATTATGCCACAACTGAGGAGGATCAGTCACTGAAAGAATGTATTTAATTCGATTTATCACTAATGTGCACCACTCGGTCATCGTACTCCGAAAACTGTTTCTAACAGCTGTAGAAGTGTCCATCGAATAGAATGGACGAATCCCAGTGATACCCAAGTCACATAAACTTAGGATACAATCATCAACATTTAGAAGATTGGCAGTTGTGGTAAAAACACTGGGCACTAGATTCAAACGATGGTTTATGGTGACACACAATTGAAATGGTGAGCATTTTACACCAAAACAAACATTTGTATGACGATAAGTTATTGACTTACCCGAGTTTACACTATCAGATGCACTAAGTAGAAGGTTTGGCACTTTTTCCAAACATTGATTCGGAGACGATAATCCCTTATACTGAAAGGATACATCATATACAAGCCTTTCCGGCTGTCGTCGCACTGGGACGGGGGGGATGAAATCGGCTGAGTGGGTCACAACCGCGGCCGGGAATGAATCTCCTCGGATTCGAAGGGCATCTCCATTTCTCGACGAGATCGTCAATTCTTTTAGATGTATTGTAGCTCGGACACGGCAAGCTATAAGCTCCTCTTCATGGACTTCGGCAGCGTAATATTCTTGATTGAAGTCTTCTTGGCTGCATCCCGCTTCCTGACTCTGCAGAAGTTCCAGGAACACAACGTCTAGGACAAAGAGTTTTTTGGCTTTTTCTTCTAGCTGATTTAAAGCTATTTGGACATTCACGGCTTCAGCCATTTCCGTTATAAGCTCACGTAAGAGCTTAACGGCCTTTGTGAATGAACCTCGCACGGCTGTGCGTCTTTGTTTGAGAGATTGCATTGTCTCTTTTTCCTCGAGTCCCTGTTCGGGCGCCATAATTTTGTAAATGCAAATGCAAACCTACCAGGTTCGATGCATTTCCTGTAGTTCGGAAGACTCAAGTAGAAGAGACATCTTTTAAAAACTTAACTAGTTTTTATTTACATTCCCAAACAATACTTTTTTTTTGACTTTTTCCAACCATACTCAATGGCGGCCTGGTGCTCTCTCTGTTCGAAATCCGAACCGAAACTTCTCAAGTGGAAGATGCCACATTCCAAACCCAAATGGGGCCTCTCAGCACAGTGAATCATTCCCCAAGTGGGCCGGTCTGCAACAATAACAACAATAGCAATTAACCTATCATAAATATTGTGTCTCTACTAACGTCTGAAGAATGTACCTTCAGAAATCTTTATCTCAAATAATAGTCAACATTCTTTTGAACCTTTTAACTGTAGAGATAAGAAAGGAATGATTAGAAGTTACGAGAGGACATTATCTCTTAAGAATTCACTGTAACTGCATCCAAAAGACATCTCAACAAATAGATTTGTTCTAAAGTAACTCCCGTCCTTTGTTTACTTTCAGACGACAATTTTCTCGTCGGGCCCTTTGAACAAACTTAATTTTTGTCCGGATCGCCAAAAGCACAAAACAAATAGTCTTTATAATTACCTTGTGAGATTGTCCTATTATTACTTCACGGTTGATCTCAAGTTCTTTATTCCCGATGCACAACTGCTTTTAATCATTGTACGTTCTGATTAGGCTTAGAATAATCGGACGAGTAGTTCGCACGAATGAATCGGAAGTAATTCGAAATGCATTCTAAATCATTTGTTATCTGGGTTTGAGGGACATGGATGAATGGGCTTTTATCAGAGTAATAATGCGAAATAGATGGTCTTGGAACTTAACTTTAAAATACCTTTATTTGTTAATTCTTCGAAACAAGCATGGCTTAAAAATACTAACATTAATAAAAAGATTTACTTTTAAATATTTTATTCGTTAGAATATTTTCGCTGTTTGCTGTTTTATAAACAGCTTTACCAATCTATTGTATGGAATACTGCTTTGAGAGGATATTATAAATTAGAGAACATATTTTCCAACTACTGTATGTTTTTTTATTGGCGTAAGAAAACAGTTAGACCAACAATTTATGAGATTGTTATTTCTATGTTTAGTATAACGTACGATATTGTTATTTCTATGCTTAGTATAACGTAAGTTATTGCTATTTCTATGCTTAGTATAACGTAAGTTATTGCTATTTCTATGTTTAGTAGAAATAGTACGATATTACTATTTCTATGCTTAGTATAATGTAAGATATTTCTATTTCTATGCTTAGTATAATGTACGATATTTCTATTTTTATGTTTAGTATAACGTACGATATTGCTATTTCTATGTTTAGTATAACGTAAGTTATTGCTATTTCTATGTTTAGTATAACGTAAGTTATTGCTATTTCTATGTTTAGCATAATGTACGATATTGCTATTTCTATGTTTAGTATAATGTAAGATATTGCTATATCTATGTTTTGTATAATATACGATATTTCTATTTCTATGTTTTGTATAATATACGATATTTCTATTTCTATGTTTAGTATAATGTACGATATTTCTATTTCAATGTTTAGTATAATGTACGATATTGCTATTTCTATGTTTAGTATAACGTACGATATTACTATTTCTATGTTTAGTATAACGTACGATATTGCTATTTCTATATTTAATAAAATGAATGATATTGCTATTCCTATATGATATTGTATCTGTAAATTTAACACAAGCGTTTTGAATAATTCCAGAATCTACATCTTCAACCGTCTAAAAAGAAGCAGTACATTCACATAAATATTTCGACCATTCCATGACAAACAGCAAGATGGCATCAATTTGGTCTCGTTCGAAAATAACTTAGGTTCAGGCTTGCGTATCTTCTTTATATTGGTGAGGTTTTTGTTGCCGACCAATTTCAATAATTTGCTTAAATTAAGTTTCATTTAAAATCTTTCTGGCTGTTTTCTGACTGATCCACACATGCTTTTATTTTTCATGTATCGATCTAATGTGTTCTTCTAAACATAGATTAATCCTGTTCCCAAAACGTTAAAGGAAACTTGGGTTAGCAGTTTGAATGAAGCGACATATGGTAAAAATACAATTACTTAGAAATTGAACTGAAAGTTTGCAAAACATATTCCATTTACAAGCAGATCCCTAGAATAACACTTTGTAAATAATAAAGTTTTGGGATACTTATACAGTCATGGTATCATCGGAAATATAATGAACAGGGGAACATCATAGAGCAAAAAATAATAATTTGTAATTTTTGGTTGGTCCCCGCATTTCTTTAGCGTCAATGCCGGATTTAGAGTTAGTGGACTAGTAGGTTGAATATGTGGTGCAGGGTTTGAAAAATATATATTTCAGAACTGCAAATTAAATTATTTTAAAGTGTACATATGAAATGGGATACACTGGTTTTCGTAAATTTCCAATACTATGTTGCAAAATGTCTATAGTTTCAAAGAATCTCAAGGTACAATGGTAATTCTGGAATCTACGAAAAAGATGATAAAATATTGCATTCATCTTTGTATTACCCTCAAATGGCTCTCAGCAAAATAAAAATGTAAGAAAATAAAAACAATTGATTTACAAAAAAAAAGTAAAACAAAGTCATTGTATTTATGAAGAATGAAACACATATTTTTTAAAAAACATAAAAATATTAGGGTGTATTTATACTGTACAAATCAGTTAAGAAAAATAGAATGTTCTACATCATATAAAGATTGTAGTATTCTATTTAAATCGGGATTTGGATCATTACAAATAATTTTTTCTTCAAGTTGACTTTTTTTTGGTGTGAGGTGCGATCCCCTAGTTCGCAAAATATAACCTATGCTTAATTCTGACCTTGCTTAATGTGTATAAACACCTTAAAATACATTTTGTCTATAAACTAAGTTTAGTTACATTCGTTTTAGAGATTGTAATGCAATCTTTTCCCTCCTGTTTATACATAATTGATATTCGAGCATCCTTTGTACTGAGCATCCTTGTTCTCTTTTCCCAGTGACCATCGCCACGAAGGAATGGGGCCGGGTTCGACTCCAGCACCTGCCGGTGAAGGGGCTGAGCGAGAGGAGCTACCACAAGGGGCTGTTCCTGCACTTCACCCCAAGCACCCCGGACGGCATGTCTCGGATGCAGATCTACCTGGACTGCAAGTGGCAGGGGTACTTCATGATGCCCCTCTCGCTTTACCAGATGGCCAAAGAGGCGGCGGGGAACAAGATCAGAGCGGTGAGTAAAATCAGTTTCACACTTGTACACCGTACACTTGTGCACCGTACACTGGTCCACTACACGACCTTGCACAAAAATTTGGTACCCATTTAGCTGGAACCAACTTGGTGCTTAGTTTCACCATTTTACTGTGCTACCACGGGTACCATTTAGTAGTGAAACGTTGCAACAAAATGCATAACGTTGCATAAAACTCAAAACTCTAGTTTGTGTATGTATTTTAGTTGTAATAGTGTATTTATAGAGAAGCTGGCAACCCTCCGATCGCAAAATCACAACTTTTTTGGTTAAGCCCACCGATCGGGTTCGTACTACGAATCCTATGATTCATAGTTAAACGTCTTTATCCACTGGGCCACTGAGGCCCTTGTTTGATGTTGTCTTTTTTGGAGGGGATTCTTCGGCTTGTTGATGTAGCGACAGCGAAAATTTCGGTTGCAGTTAAAAAGGTTGAACCAATTATCGGTAAAACCTCCGCTTTTTTATTATAAAGGATTTTTGGTCCAACCTAGATTCCACCATAATATGGTATAATAAGTTGTCGCAACAGCGAGTCTGCTTAGGTTTAACCCTCCAATTCCCACATAGGTTCCCAATAGGACTTTGTAGATCTTTTTGTTTTTTAGGGCCTATAAATCAGAAAGATCAACACTGATCATTGTTTGGACACATTTAATTATAATTATTTTGTAAATTTTGGTAATCAAAGGTTCCCAAGAAGTCATTAGATGGTAGCAGAGCTGACTGTTAGTATTATTTTATAAATTAAATCTCAATAGATGAGGTGCAGACTGAAGTGTACATTGGGACAGGGCCTATTTTAACATAGAGTTGGTGGGGACAAAAAAAAAAGTCCGGTGGGGCAATTCTGTATGACTGGTGGGGCATTTCTACACACTGGTGGGGATTTTTCCCCACCAGTGTGTAGAAATGCCCCACCAGTCATACAGAATTGCCCCACCGGACTTTTTTTTTGTTCTATCCATTTTCCATAGTAAAAACATAAACTTGAAGTTGTAGCATAGGAAAGAATGGACAGAGACAGATGTCTCTTCCAGTGAAAAGGCCCTATTTCGCCGCAAGGGAGAAAATCTTTCACACCCCTCCACCGTCTAGCTTTACCACTGCCTTTTACCCATCCCCAAGGGGGGGAGGGGGGGTTCAGGTCAAGATTTTTTTTTGTGCCATATACTACTCTCTATCGTTCTTGTCAATTTCAACAAGTTATCCCTATATCCCTAAAACACGCCAGTGGCGGATCGTCCACTACAGCAAGTACAGCTGGGCTGCACCTAAATTCATTAGTGTATTACTACAAAGAGCCGCTTTGGAAAGGAAGCGCGGACAGTTTCACCCCTTCTTTATTCGTAAACGTGTTTAAACTGCTCTTGGAGGGTTTGGGGGGGGGGGGTCTTTTTGAAAGGAACAGGAGGACAATGAGTTGTCGTAGGTTTGACAATGGAATTGCTTACAAACCTTTTTCAACAGTTTTCTTTGGAAGACGACTTGTGTGTATCATTAGTCAAATATCCACTTTTACAAAGAAACTGTCTACTTTGTCGGAAAAGGCGCGTTGAAATTGTAGCAAGCACATGTCAAGGGTCAAAGAAAAAGGCTTTTCTGGGAATTGTAGTGATTGTAATGTATAGTCTACTTCGCTTCGTCCTCATGGTCCTGTCGTCCTCACCTGTTTGTAATTAACTGACCCTTGGATAGCCGTTTTGGCTGATAGATGCTCTCTCCATTGTGACAAGGGTATTGTCGTTCTATGCTTGTGGAGGCAGGTCCTACAGGTTTTGGAATGAACCCTACACTACAAATGCATTGTCCCGAGCTCTAAGGTCCGGAGAGTCGTAGGGGAGTATATCGACAAAGAGAATGAAGAGGTAGAACAGCTTACAGCTCTATTTCACGACTAGTTATTTCAGAGTACAGACGGCAAATTTAGGAAGCATTTTTTTAGTTTAAACAAATGTAGGAGGTTTTTTCTATCAGCATATTTTACTGTTTTGCAAGTAAGTAAATATTTCTGTATTCTAAACGTCATACCATATCTTTCCTAATGAAATTGACTTTTGTAATTATACTAATCAATTGGCAGTGACTAATTAAAATGTTTGTTTTTCTATACATTGTTAAGTCAATAACACTAAGAATGTTTATGTATAGAAACTAAGTCTAAGATCATTTTAATCTTGAACAACATATAAATTACTTATAATAAATGAAATTTCAATGCATCGAATTAGTGTAAATACTAGGAAAATGCGTTTTACATAAAATAAAATTTCTAATAGTTTTATTGAATCAATTGAATATTTATATATTCAACAATTTATTATTTATTTCATTTTACTAATATTTAAATTGATTATTTATATTTATCCAATTTAACTTTTCTTGTACTCAATAAACTCTGGCTCATGTCAAAAATTGTATATATTTTTTATATTACTAACACTTTATGTTTTTTAAAAGCAGAAAAATTTTAATTTGAAAACTATTTATAAAATTTATTACTTTAAGTAGCTAAAATAAACATTTCAAATATTTATTTGTTAAAAATGTAAAAGGTAAATAGCTTAAAACTAGACATTGAGGCATAAAGTTATATTTACGAACTTTTATTGTAAAATATTTTGTTGTTTTGTTAAATTAGACGAATCAAGTTTATTTAGTTACAATAAATATGGGAAAGATCTTTTTGCGAGACAGAAAAACAGTTGATGTAAGAGTGACAAAACAGTTGCGCTGTTCTCAAAATGTAAAATAACAGCGCCGAGCGAAATATTAAAAATATTTGCTAATGAAAGAATATTGGGGAGCAAAGCAAGTGCACCAAACTCATATATTTCTACCAGAAAAAAAGACGGGAGATCGTTATTGTCAGAAAAAATTTATATAACTTTTTTATTAATATTTTCTATTTTTGTTGTGATTATGTTAATACAACAACGAAAAATGAAATGTTTTAATCCTTAAAACATACGATTTGCATTTTAAGGGGAAACTCAAATACTCATACTGAAGGGAAAACAAACAATTTCATTTATAGTTCAATTTTTTTTAATTTAAAATTTTAATTAAAATTTGCTCTAAATGTCAAAGCTGGGGAAGAAACTACCCCCCCCCCCAATCGTAGCAACTGTTGGACCCCCCCCCTCCCTCCCTCCTTAGCAAAATCCTGGCTACGTGCTTGCAAGGACTGACAGTATGTAAAAGCATTTTTCACCAATGACAACAAGTTTTAAGAAATTATTATGTCTAACCTTAGCTAATGTATATTACAATACACTGATATGATAAAGTGTTTTAAAAACTTAAAACTACTTATTTTTCTACATTTTTGTGCTATAAAACATAATATTTTCAGAATACAAATATATAGAATATTATTGTTCATCTTATGAAGTAAATGCTACTTATTAATGTAATGTCTACTTATTAATGTAATGTCTACTTATTAATGTATTAATGAACATTTTGTTTGTAATATGGTCGGGTACTTGTCTAAAGTTTACTTAAGTGTACATATTTAGATGTATATGGACTTTATTCTTTTGATAATTAATAATTATTAAATTGAATTAACGAATTAAATTTAATAATATTTAAATAAAATTTTGCCTTATGACAGCAAATAAAACATCCTTTTATGAATCGTTAGAAAATTTCTTGAATTAGATAAAAAAAAATTAAATAAACTTTTTAATTAACTTTTTACAGAACATATAATTTTAAACTAAGTTTATTAAATTAGTTTAAAATTGATATTTTAAATACCAAGTTTTCATTAACTTCTGGGGTCTACTTTCTGCAAAAATTAATTTGCCCCACCAGTTGAAATTCCTTAAAATATGCTCTGCATTGGGAGTTGGAGGATTAAATGCCAATGCCAGTAATTGATTCATAAACTAAATTTTTGAAAATTTCATCCTCCCATTAATTTTTTTTATTGAAAATAAAATATAATTGCAATTAAAGATGTAAATTGTATTATATATAAAAGCTTTAAAACAAAATTTAAAATTTGCATTTTTATGGTGATTAAGGATGAGCTTCTCCGTAATTTGGAGAGTCTACGCGTAAAAAACTGGGGACTGAAATTTGATCAAGCGGACTATACAAAAGATTTTCACGCTGCTTTTCCTTTTTCCTTCAACATATTTACATGTTGAAGGAAAATACGCTCAACAAGCTCAATTTCTAGACGGGCAACCAGTAATGTATTCCTTCTATACTGCTATTTAATTATTTTGTCCCTATCTTGAAATGTTAGAATAAGTATTTGACAAATATATTTGAAATTTTCTGAATGATCAATCAGATTATATCTTTAATATAACATTAATGTTAGATAATAGTTTTCTTAAAAATAATAATGAAAAATGATTATTAATCACTGAAAAGAGTGTGGCTCAATTAAAAAAAAATCGCTGTATCATTGAATCACTGAAAAGATATCTTGCAAAATTTTAATTGGTAATTCTGGGAACAGTAAACCTTGCGACTAAATCAAATCAACAAATCAATAAATTAATGATTGAATGAATAAAATATACGTCGATTAAATGACTTCAAGGCACATTCATGCCAAATTTGAATAAAATCGAACAACGTGTGTTTTCGTAAAATGCTTAACTTATGTTGAAAGGTCGAGTTAAAACACAGACCTCGCTGTTTCTTGATCAATAATATCGCAGAAATATGCTTTAATGTCTATATTAATTTACCCTAACTATCCAGATTTTCATAGAAAATGTATTAAGTTGGTATCACAGAAAGTTCTTCAAAATGATTCTGCATGACAAATGCATTCTCCAATTCAACGAGGTTGTTTTGTATGCAACTGAATACAATACCACACTTTCAACAATCTGAGTTGATAAATGGAATAATTTCAACGAAACCGTGATGTTTGACGAATTTGAATGGAAATTTAAATCTCTTTCATAATGGCGTCGGCAAACATTCTCTTTTGAAGCTTGCCATTGGAATTTTGGGCCAAAGCGAAGGCGATTTACAAAAGGACTTCAACAAACCAACCACTATTCATATTACACTAGGCTTTGTGGACATTTAGCTGTTGCATTTTATCGAAAATGAATGCGAAATACAAACCAAGTAGAAGGGTGCATTGCAGAAACTTGCTAGAATATTCTTGAAATAATCTACTACTACAATTTCTGTAGCATAGCAAGAATTGCATTTCAAGTGACTATCCACATTATTTGGTTAACTAATAATACCAATATAGCTTATCGCTTGTGACCGTAGAAGGATAATTAGATAAGTCAGACATTCCATGGCCTCTGTTCCTTAATCCTCTGACGGAACCGAACAACTTAAGTCGTCATGAGTATATATCCCTACTCCATGAGTATATATCCCTACTTCATGAGTATATATCCTTACTTCATGAGTATATATCCCTACTTTATAGGTATATATCCCTACTTCATGAATATATCCCTACTTCATGAGTATATATTCCTACTTCATGAGTATATATCCCTACTCCATGAGTATAAATCCCTTCTTCATGATTATGTATCCTTACTTCATGAGTATGTATCCTTACTTCATGAGTATGTATCCTTACTTCATGAGTATATCTCTACTCCATGAGTATATATCCCTACTGTATAGGTATATATCCCTACTTCATGAATATATATCCCTACTTCCTGAGTATATATTTGTACTACATGATTATATATCCCTACTTCAGCAGTATATATCCTTACTTCATGAGTATATATCCCTACTTCATGAGTATATATCCCTACTTCAGCAGTATATATCCCTACTTCAGCAGTATATATCCCTACTTCATGAGTATATATCCCTACTTCATGAGTATATATCCCTACTTCATGAGTATATATCAGTACTTCATGAGTATATATCTCAACTACGAGTATATATCCCTACTCCAGCAGTATATATCCTTACTTCATGAGTATGTATCCCTACTTCATAGGTATATATCCCTACTTCATGAGTATATATCTCTGCTCCAGCAGTATATATCCCCACTCTATCAGTATATATTCCCTTCATATAAATTAATGACCGACAATCTGTTAGGTTTTCTGATAGTCCCTTTAAAATTTAACATACAGATAAGCTTAAACAAACAGGATGTTAACAATTTGTTGGGTGATGTTCAAGGTTGGATGTATGTATCTGTATTGGTATAATAAAACATTATTTTTGCCCAACTATTTCGCTTATATTTTAAACAAGTTGCATAGTTTTAATAGCCACAAATAAAGTAGTTAAATCATTTCAGAAAAATTAATGATTTGTTATATGTAGTTAAAGAGTCAAGCAATGAGTAACCACCAATTTGTAACCACCCTCCATTTTGAAGTGAAGTATAATATTTTAAGTTACGATGCACATTTATTGAATTTTATATAATTAATTAACGATATCATTCACTTTTTTATACTCTTGAAGGGTAACTTTTTGTTAAGAGAATTGGTAACTTTCAGCCACCATTTTAATCCTTTTATCTCAGCTTCCGTTCAATATTGAAAGAAAAGTAACTGCCAAGAGTTTATTAAAATGTTCATATCGGACTTGCGAGAGCACAGACTTTGGAGTAATATGGAAACGCATTTTTTACAATTACTAGTTCGGGCAGCGGCGGAGTAAATTGAATCTTCAGAAAATTATTTTTCTTCTTCCGCCAGTCGAGAAGAAATGATTTTCTTTTTCAAAGCGAGCTTTTTCCTTCTCCCGTTTTTTTTACTTTATTTAAAATATGGGTAAAAAATTGGGAGAAAATTGGAGAAAGTATCGGAAAAACAGATAACGTTAAAACGAAAACCGATTGTAAGTGAAAATAGGAAGATGCCCGATTATAAGTTTCGCGAAATTGAAAAATGTGGAACTTTGGGTGGAACCTTAATTATGGTTTTCGTTCTCTGTGACACAACATTCAATTTTTTTTTGTTGGCTTTTAAACTTTTAAAACTTTAAAATTTAAAAAAATCTGAAACTAGAGATTTGATTTATCGAAAAAAAATTGTTTGTAAATAATGTCTTAGTTGAAATTGATATGTTTGTAATATGTTCTTTTCTATACATGCAAAACAATTGTCACGCTGTGGCTACATATTAATTTAATATATAGCGCAATTTCTTAATCAAAGTTTACTAGGTAAAGAGTATTAAATCTTTCATTTAAAACTGATTATCTGAGGTTCCACTGAACTCTAACTGTAACTTCTGGAATGCTCAAAACTTGTTTCCTCTGTGGGCGCGTTGAAGCCAATGTGGAAGCAGCCATACTGTGCCCCCAATTTTTTTAAAAGTAATTTAGTGGTGTTTTTTATATACCATAGTATTGTAGAAATGTTAAATGTATATAAATATTATATGTTCTTATTATAAAAGTATTTTTATATTGCCAAACAAATAGTTTTTGCTCTTCGACTTTGACTTGCAAATGACTTTCTGTTTTAGTAGCAGATTGCAATTAAAATGGGTTTCAAAAGAAAGTTGAAAAAACTCAGCCAAAAGCAATACACACAGGCTCATTTTAGCATGAAAAATATAGGAAATATTGCGATAGCGATTAAAGTGGGGTACAGTTGTTACCCCTTCTATTGGCTTCAAGTCAACAAAATGTCTTGCGCAATCCAGAAGTTACAGTTAGAGATCAGTGTCAGGTTCACATGTGATAGTATGGTTTAAAAGAACTTCCGCAGCAAATTTCATGAGGTTGATTGCAGTAGGTGACGTAATGTTTGTTTATGGTTATTCTAATGAATTCTTGAAGCATACTTGAGTTGTAAGTGCGTTGTTTGTGTTATAATTGCAAGGATCCTTCTGTATAAAATAAGTTTAAGATAAATCAGTATGAAGTTTACATATATGAAGTTTACATATATGAAGTTTACATATATGAAGTTTACATATATGAAGTTTACATATATGAAGTTTACATATATGAAGTTTACATATATGAAGTTTACATATATGAAGTTTACATATATGAAGTTTACATATATGAAGTTTACATATATGAAGTTTACATATATGAAGTTTACATATATGAAGTTTACATATATGAAGTTTACATATATGAAGTTTACATATATGAAGTTTACATATATGAAGTTTACATATATGAAGTTTACATATATGAAGTTTACATATATGAAGTTTACATATATGAAGTTTACATATATGAAGTTTACATATATGAAGTTTACATATAGGAAGTTTCCATATATGAAGTTTCCATATATGAAGTTTACATATATGAAGTTTACATATATAATATCCGTATGCTTGTTCAGCATGTAGTATAATGTGTTAAACTAATAATATTTGAAAAGGATTTCATATGTACTTCAAAATTAAGTTGAGAAAACTCAAAACTTATTTAGCTTAAGTTGAAATTGCAGAATTTTACTGTACAGTATTTATATTATATCACATTTTATTGGTATTAAACACTATTACAGATAATTTATATCACAGTCTAATTTAAACCATAATCACAATATTTCTAATACTTTAATAAATTTATTTACTTTAGAAGCACTCTTTACGACAATTTATAGTCTACTTCATTATCATCAAAAATATTTCTAAATTCTATTATATGATTTCACATTTATCTTCATAAAGCAGCTTAATCAAACAGTAAACATGCATCTTAAATTTTAATTACAAGTAAGACAGAGGGTGGAGAATATTACTAACTCTAGCACAAGGGTGGAAGAGATGCTTTTAGAATCCTGCTCAACTAAATTCTGCATATAAGTATAAATATTTGCTGCTAATTTAATCGTAATTACTTGAACTTGAGAGCCAGTAAATGGGTTATCTTTCAAGTTTTGGTAAAATAATGATCTCTCTGTATACATTTTACATGTTTATGACAATGAGGTCATGTTCTCGATATTTTAATTGGTCAATTTTAACCGTAAATATTAATAAACATAAAGATTAATGTTATGCGTTTTCAAGGCATGTATATGTGATTACGCATTTAAAACTACTGAAATTTTGCAAGTGAAATGTGCGTATACTTAAGTTAAATTAGAAACATCGGTATTTTAGTTATTTATAATAAAAGACCTTTAATAGCAACATACAGGTGGATTGGTTTTTGAGGGTTTTATGTATGAGATTTTAATCTTCAAAGTTGAGAATGTTTTATATTGGGTTGGAGGGAAAGTTCTGTCGTATTTTAAAGAAAATATTTGAATTCATTTATAAAAATATGTGTTTAATATTAATCAATTATATATGCTCCGTTATTTGTTACAACCTGTTGCCATCTTTCAGGTAACCTGTGAATTCCTGTTTTTCCTGTTTTTTCTCATCCTTGGAGTTAAAATAGTCAGCAACTGCCTTAGAAACACTTTCAAAAGACGTGAATTTTTTTTCCCGTTAGATAATTTTGCAGTAAGATTTTTTTCTCTTAATATTCTCGTAAAGAATCCACTTTTCATCTCCAGTAACCAGCCTGTCCAAAAACGGCTCCACATTGTGTCTAATCAGATGTGATGAACACATTCTTACACGATCAGACAAATTCTTTTCCGTTATTTCATGTGGAACCCAAACACTTTGCTTTAACACAAACCCAACAGATTGAATGTGATCTCCAACAGTTGTATGATGAATGCCAAACTCTTCTGCAATTTCTCGACTTGTTAAACGTGGATTTTTTTTCCAACATGGATCGCAAAACATCATTATCGATCTTGAATGGTCGTCCAGATCAATCACTTTCTTTGAGGCTCAGATCCCCAGAACGAAATTTGCTAAACCATCTTTGACAAGTACGAACATTTACAATATCTTTTCCAAATACCGCACATAAATTTTTACATGCAACCGATGCATTGCTTCTTTTTTGGAATTCATATAAAATGCAGTGTCGTAAATGCACTTTATCTACTGACATGTTTTTCGCTTTAAATATCACAAGCAAATGATGAACAGTAAAAAAGGGCACCTTTTATATTATACAGCAGCTAAAAAAACAAAAAAAAATTCCTATTGACTCACTAGCCAGTTGTTCTTTTTATTTACAAGAAAAATCACCTGCCTATTTAAAATACGACAGAACTTTCCCTCCAACCTAATAGTTTAATATTAAATTTAGATTTTTTAATATATATGAAATTGCAACCTATTTTGAACTTAAATTGGATACTTATGATCTGTAACAATGCTCAACTGGAGAAATCTGTGACTCTGATTGCCTACAAATTGCCAATAAATTGCATAGTTAATGCCTACAAATTGCTTACTGATTGTTATCAAATTGCTTACTGATTGTTATCAAATTGCTTACTGAATGCCTACAAAGTCCCTACTAATTGCTTACAAATTGCCTACTTATTGCCTACAAATTGTTTACTGATTGCTTAAAAATTGTTAACTTAATTGCCTACAAATTTCCTACTGATTGATTACAAATTGCCTATTGATTGCCTAAAAATTGCCTACTGATTGCCTACAAATTGCCGCTTATTGATTGCCTACAAACTGCCGCCTATTGAATGCCTATAAATTGCCTACTGATTGCATACTGATTTGCTACAAATTGCTTACTGATTTGCTACAAATTGCCTACAAGTTTCCTACTGATTGCTTACAAATTAATTTATCCTCTGCATAAAAAATAAATGTGGAATAAGTATGTGTTAGAGTATTTGCCGTCTTTATCGCTTTATGGTCAACATCTGAGATTGAACAATACGGTTTAATTGAAGGCGCGCGAATTTTCGTGTTTAACTCGTCAAGTTTAAGTGTTCCTAGACATATACAAACTAGAGTTTTTTTTTCCATTAAAGCTGAAATTACGTCATCTGATAATTTAATAACAAAACAGATTTAATTTGAAAGTTAAAATAATTTATTTTAACAATAGTATTAGGAGTTTTAAAATTTCCTTGGCAGGTTCGTTCATCGTACATTTATTTTCAAGTATTTTCTATAACGTTTTAAGAACTATATTTTTCGCGGAAGGATCATGTCTACAGCATACATGCATAGGATCCAGACCCCAACTAAATAGTTGAGTTACATTTCCGATATTTGCCAACGCACAGCTAGCTTAATAAAAATAATTAATCTGAATTAAAATCAAATTAAAATTCTCTCAATTATTCGAAAATCGAACCGTCAGAGAGGTCATTAAAACCGAAACGACCCAGCGTTCAACAAAAACATCATTTTCTTAAATTTCCAATGACCCATCAGACCCATTTGTCCGTCTGTCCCCAGATCCATTTGGCAATGTTCATTGGCCCCTTTACACGGGACATGGGCCATTAGAATTTCATGAGGGAACATGGGACACTGGCCCAGAAAGAGACGCAGTGATAATAACGATAATGAAGAGAAGTGGAAAAAATTTGGTCTTTCCCCCCCTAATTGTCACAAGGGATTTTTATGACTATTATTTGAGCAACCTCGTTACATTTGCATACTTCTGTGGGTTACGGGGGGTGAGTAATTGCCCCTAATTGGGGTGTGGGGGACTCGGAAGTTGGGGTTACTAATGGAGGATCCCTGGTTTTAAATTACCGAATGATGGAATGTCTTACTTTTATGATCTTTTGGGTTTCGTGGGGTTTAAGGGATCTCGTTTTGTTGAGATTTGAGTGTCGTTTTTTGAGCGTTGTTATGTTTGATCGTGTGAATTTGTTCGAGAAATGTATGATTCTAGATATTGTTAACATTGTGTTTAAATTTTTGTCTGATTATTGGACAATAGTGTTGTACTGGAGTGAATGGTTAAAGTTAGGTTAGAAGAATTTAGTTGTGGATGTAAATTTTAGTTGTAGATTTAGAAAGTGCCGTGCTTTACTTAAAACGTGTTGAATGATGGAATGTTTTACTTTTATGATCTTTTGGTTTTCGTAGTGTTTAATTTTAAAGATATTTTTTGTTCAGATTTGAGTGTCGTTTTTGAGCGTTGTTATGTCTGATCGTGTGAATTTGTTCGAGAAATGTATGATTCTAGATATTGTTAATGTTATATTTAAATTTTTGTCTGATTATTGGACAATAGTATTGTACTGGAGACAATGTTTAAAGTTTGGTTAGGAGAATTTAGTTGTGAGTGTAAATTTGAGTTGTAGATTTAGAAAGTGTCGTGTTTTACTTAAAACGTGTTGAATAATGGAATGCTTTACTTTTAAGATCTTTTGGGTTTCATATGGTTTAAATTTTAAGGATATTTTTTTGTTCAGATTGAATGTCGTGTTTGAGCGTTGTTATGTTTGATCTTGCGAGTTTGTTTGAGAAATGTATGATTCTAGATATTGTCCTTTCTTACTTTTGATATATGTCCAGAAACTCTCAGCATAAAAGTCAGAATAAAACCTTTATCAAAATTGTCAAATTGAAGGTTTTTAAAGGATATTGAAGCAAAAAACTGCTGTTTTTTTTGAAGTTTTTAATTTCTCTGCATGAAACTTTTAAAATATCTGCATTTCCCCTTCATGATTAAAAATTGAAGGCCTCTTGCAGTTTTTTTATAAAGGTTTTTAACAGTTTTTATGAAGAATATTTAAACACAAACCATTAATTTTATAGATCTTAAAAAAAAAACCTGCAGTGTTCCTGCATAAAACCTTCAATTTCAAAATTTTGATGAAGGTTTTATGCTGACTTTTTTTGCTGGGCTATTTTATGAAAAACTATAAGGTTGCATTTTTAGAAACTAAAAAAAATTGTATAACAAACCACCTTCACAGATTTTTGTTATTTTGAAAAGAATGTTTTTGAAAAATAATTAAAATTTTAATTAATTTTTTTAATCCTTAATTAATTAAAAAAAATTCTTACTTTTACTTGTCAAACTATTTAAAAAAAAAACAAAAAAAAACATATAATTTATATATTACTATTCCCTAAAACCAAAATTAAAGTAATGTAATTGAAAACACGCTGTAGCATATTTGAGGCAGTTTCTTCAAATATATATGAACTTATATCAATTTAACTTTAATCAAACGTGGTAAAAGTCATCACTGAGCAAAATGAGTTCAAAGTTGCGCATTCAGGAAATCTTGTACCGAAGTTTAATATTGATTCGCAAAAATTAATCAGTTGTAATTAACGTAGAAATATAAGTTTTGTGTCGTTAGATTCAAAATAAAACTTACAACTTTTTATTAATAATAAAATATTTTTTATATTTTTGATGATTTTGTTAAAATGATGATAAAATTGATGATAAAATTTACGAATTTTTTATTTGCTAAACCTATATTTTGAAATCTTCTAAGTATTCTTGTAAAATTCTACAACTGTATCTATGTTTTTTAACGAGTTATTTGAGATGTTGTGCTGGATAACAAACAATCTTTCAGGGAAAGAAAACTTTAAATCGTTTTTCTCATTGTTTTTTTTATATATTCATATTTTTTTAAAGCTAAGGCTTTTTGTTATTAATGGATAAAGGTATAATTTTTTAAAGCATATTGTAAAATATGTGTATATTACAAATTAGAATGCAAATTAGGTCTATAAGGTAGTCAAGTAAAAAAAATGTGAGTTTTGACCTTCTGACGGTTCAGAAAATTAACTAAATTGTAAAGTTGTTTTCTCTGTTAGAGAGTTTAAATAATATTTTAATAAAATTACATAAATTAAAAAAAAACTTTTTTATTCTTAAAGAGATAACTTTAAAATTATACCCCAATAAAAAAAAGTTTGGAAAATATTAGAAATTAAAATATTTTTATGAATTTAAAAATGGTGTTTATTGCTCGAAAAACTATAGATACAAGGACTAACAAATACGTTTTTAACAGTCAGAAAGTAGGAAACATTGTGTGTTATTATGACTATCTCTTTATATAAAAATCAAATACATGCATTATACAAAATGTTAAGGCTAATTCTATTATAATTATTAATGGTTTGTGTACACTCAAATCTGTTTTTGTGCAGTCTTTTTTTGTGCGATTTTTTTTGTGCGGTATATGAAAATTGCAATCAAATTGGAACACAATTGATTATCTGGCTACCGAGACATATACAAGCGTCTAGTGAAACAACAGTCGTCGCAAAAACTGATCACCGACAACATGGTAACTGAAAAAAAGTCAACTCTAAACGAGTGCAAGGTAGTATCTTTTCAAGTGACGAAAGCGATTTTGAACCACAAGGAAGTTCGCGTATTGTCAGACTACGAAGGATAATGGTTATACGTTTTGAAAAGTTTTGTATGTGTAAAATAAGTACATACGTACAGAAAATATTTAAAAATGTTCGCATGTGTATTTTCTAAATCAGATTCCAAAAGGTTTGGCGAGATTCCAAGTAGCTGCCAAACCTCGTGTCTTGAATTCGTTTAAAAAAGCAATTCCTAGTTATTTCGTAAGGTTTTGTGTCATTTTCTACGTCACACTTTTTTTATGCGGTCCCTATCCACCACATAAAAAATATTTTTTAATTGTGTTGCGAAAACTATTTTTTATAGCTACTCGTGAAGTTTCTGTGATTTTTTTATGCGATTTTTTATGCGGTCCCTATCCACCGTACAAAAACAGGTTTGAGTGTATTACATTTCTGTGTTAAATATTGTTCTTTATATAAATTTAAATAATATACATTAAAAACTTGATTTAAACAAAGTTCAAATGGTACCGTATCCCTTTAAAAAAAAACTTTAAAAATTCACATTTAACCAATTCTATTAACAACCCAATCCATCGCATACTAATCACCAATTGAATTTGCTTTCCATCACTAAAACTTTAAATAAAATCCGCGACCCTAATCCAACTTCAACAACCCCCCCCCAAGCCATACGATCCAAAATTAATTCTCAACACACACTTTCACTCTTCGAATTTAAGAATTCAAAGTGTACTTCCCCAACAGCAAACTAACTTACATCTATGATTAGATCCCATGACACATCTCCTGCTGAATAAGCAAGCCAGTTACCACGTCCAGGTCTTCTGCATTTATCGGTTCACATGTAATTAGGACATGTCCCGGTGTCCCTTAAGACCAGTACTCGGTATCTCTGCTCCATATCTGCCGCCGCTTTCACACGAGCCATCCCTTTTACACACACACACTCCAGCGTTATTAATGTAGTCGATGGCTGTAAGGGCATTTAATTAATTCCGGTTTAATCGGGTATCATATGGATGGGAATGTATCGTATTGACTGCTATGGTGGGGGGAGATGATTGATCGGGTTGCATTTGAAGACGTTGGACTGTAATGAAAGCAAAATATTGCTTGATATTTGCATACTTGAATCACCTTGGTTCTCATTAATATTCAAGAGATGGATAGGATTCAAGGATGGTTTGAGTAATAGAAGGGGGGGGGGGGGGGGCAGAGACGATGGGTCTCTGAGAATTGTCATCTCAGGTTGTCGATATTGGGACTTGTTTGCTGGTATTGATTTTCCTGTACCTGTCTGAATATATCATAGGGATATTGAAATACAAAAACAACGCAAAAGGAAGATTTCGGAAGATACACTCTTAAAAATCGGTATTCAAAAATAAGTAAAATGTACTTATTTTTTAGTACGTTCGATGCTTATCACGGACTACATAAATTTCAATTTTGAAAAAGACATGTACTCAAAAATGAGTACAAATGAATAAAAATAGTAGATGCTAGCCTACAGAGGTTGCCTTCATAAATCACATTCAATAAATATAGACAATTACAACCAAGACTTAGAGGGCTAAGTTAGACTAAGGTGTTACAAAAACTTAGTGCGTTTTCTCATGTGTATAATATAGATATGAGAGTAAGTATTTGGGTCAAACATTTTGTGTTGATTGTTTCTAGTTTTCAGACATTTTAACATTTTGTCAGTGTATAAAATGCATTTTAAAATTTTTAACACTTGTCATTGTACTTTTGACCGACATATCTATAGAAAAAAATACCAAGTTACTGATTATTGTGATTTGTAGAAGCAATGGAACAATGTATATTTCATTAACTTCCCATGAAATATTTGAGGATATATTTTCGTCTTTAACATCTTGGTTAACTGGTGCCCACTCAGCATCACATTTCGAAATAATCGTTAATTCAAAATGGCCACAAGCATATTGTACCACGATTTTAAATGATAAAACAACCATTTACTGTCAAATTTTTACTTTTTTAATGCTAAAATTGAAATAAATTATTTAAAAAATATTTCCATATTTTCCACATTTCTGTAGTGGAATTCTATATTACATATCCAACGTTTAAATCGGTTTATTACATTTAGTTTATGTTAACTTTCAAATCGATGTTTCACATTCAAAAGTAAGGAGCAGGTGTCACACTTTCAAACAGTGTTTAGTCATTCCATCGTATGTCATTTAAATTTTTCCTGTTTAAACTGCGCATATAACACCTGCACCCATCACTCCCAAACCCATTTGTTACAACAGAGCACCCGTTGCCAGAACCCAGCGTCTTCGATACAGAAATGAAAAATGAATTAGGGTTAACAAAAAACCCGGATAAAAAAAATATTTTAGAAAAACCCCTTCAAAAACAAAATTCAACCGGAACAGTGGAGGAATTTTTATACTATTATTAGTTTACCAGCGATAAACGATCTAAAAATAAAAATCGGCAATGAGAATAAAAAAAAAAAAATGGCGAACAGAAAAAAAGAATACCAAAATGGTGTGTGTCTAGGTTTTGTGTAATACTTAACGTTGCGAAGGATCCAAAATGATAAATGAGCTTTTAAACAACGTAAGACAAAACCGCTTTTTAAAGGAAGGAATGGCTAGGGGCTCTTGCTAGTGACAACTTACAAAAAAAAGAACAAAAGTTCGAAAAAAGAACAATAAAAGTCGAAAAAGGAGGAGACTTTAAGAGGAAGAATGTTTACTTCTCTTTCTAGCAAGCAGGGACATGGGGAAACTTAATGAAATTTTTAAGTAAATGAAGCTTCTGCGGCAAGAGTTTTAAATTTAATTTTTAAATTCCGCGTCGCGGAATTGTTTGGAAGAAGGAAACTTTAAAACGTTTGTTGGGGAGGGAAATTGTTTAAATTAAAATGCGAGGGTCTTTGTCCGGGTGGCCGGGGAAATGTGACAAATGTTTAAGAGGAATTTAGTGGTTGTTGAAAGTTGATCTTCGCGAGTTATTCTAATTAATCTTAAAGATAAATGAGTTATTAATGAGAGCAGTAATGGGATTCCATGACATTGAAACTGATTTTTTTTTAATTTTTGGTTTGTGATGGAAATTACCTCTTTTTCTATTTTTCGAAATGATATGTTCCAAATTGTTCTTCATAATAATTAATGTTCTTTAGAATCAAATTTTCTCCTCACTAACTTTCACGTATTGCCAACAAAGAGTTGTAATATTAAATAGAGAGCGCCTTCAATGCCAGACTCTCGTAAGGCCGCGGTGTCTACATTGAAAAAGAAAACCAACATCACGTGGTTTTAGCGCTGCCACATTTGGCGTTCAGACATCTGCAGGAGTTCCAAATTTGGTGCACTTTCTTCTTTTTGGTGTTAAGGCGTTCTATCCGTATTCAACTTCTTAACATATATGTAGGTATTTACTTACTTTCAAACAATTTGCGCTAAATATTTCCTCTTCATTAACGAAACGAAAATATAATTTTCTTTGTGTTCAATACTCGAAAAAAAGAAATTCGTTATATTTCTCCGGTTTTATTGTTCCTATTTTCTTATTGAACTATACAAAATAACAATTGAAAGAACTTCGCTTATGGTAAATTTTTTACATAAGAACGTAACGCAATTATTTCAAAAGTACAAAGTAAGAAAAATATCTTTAATATATCTGTTAAACTCCCTTAAATTGTGCCACTCGTTAAAAAAAAAAACTGTATTTAAATACAAAATTAAACACAAAACCATATTACAATACTTCGATCTAGCTTAGTTCTGAAAGTTGCCAAAGCCTGCCAAATAATATTGGCGCATGAATGAATTGGCATTTCCACAAATCACGTGGTTTCAATGATGCACACACGGAAATCAGCATTTTTATTCCTCTATTTGTATCATTACTCTATGATTGCCAATAGGATTCTCCTTTACGATTGTATAAAGATTTTTCTGGCTGGATAGCATGTACTACCACTAGATAATTCTGAGTTGGAGCATAAAAAAAAAGTTTAAAAATTCCAAATGTAAAATTTTTTAGGAAAATTTGAACATTCGGAGGTTGGCTACCTAAAAAAAATAAACTGAGCTTTAAAACCCATTTTGTATGCTCCAGCAACGGTGTTTTCAACAACTTCGCTTTTTAATTAACGAATCTCTTCAAAATGAATATAAAATGGACACCTGTCGGCAGGATGCAATGATTGGTGGGAGGCCATGTATAAAACTGCTTCCATATAGTCCTTTTTAGTAGGACTTTGGTCTGTATGTTCTAATATTAAACAACTGATAAAGTATGGATTTTAAAATAAAAAGCCGAAAACTGACGTATTTTTTTTAATTATTTTATTTTTGTTGTTATACTCTGTAATAACTGATCAGCAATCGTACTGAATGTTATCAGTCTTCATAGCAGCGCAAACAAATCTAATTTGTTAAAATAATCCATCCATATTACAATATCTTGCAACAATATTAATAGTATTAAAATTAAAAAACCAAATCAATAATACTTTTAATTTAAAATAGGAATTGAAATTTAAAATTAAATTTTCCTACACTGTAAAAAAAGGTACTTAAAAACTTGTTTTACTTGTTTTTGCTTCCTGTACAATTTCATCGAAATCAGCGATGATGTACTCAAATTTAAGTAATCGTACTTTCTCAAAAATGAGCACTGCGATTTAATATTGCTGACCTCAGCTTCTGTTCAAGCCATCTTAACAAATTAACCTGACAAATTTAGTTTTTCAGATGATGGTTTCCCACATCATTTGATATCCATTGCTTAAATGGAAACTGAGTTATTACAACTCAATTATCTTACTTTCCATTCTATTGGCACACCCTTTTAAAAAAAATCTGTTTATAACTTCTTCAAGTTGCCTAGGTAGTTTAAAGGATAAGGCTCTGGACTGTGGTTTCTGAGAATTTGGGATCTATTCTCGGTAAGTCTTGGTTGCAATTGGGGGATTTGCTGTAAAAAGGAGGTAGCTCCAATTATTCAAGTTTGCAGAAAACCGTAAAAAACGTTTGAAAATTCAAAATTCCAAGTTGTGTGAAGATATTCGTTTTGATCAATCTTCTTAATTGTTCCTACATATTACGACAGTTTTTGTACTCAAAAATATATCTTCCAAATGACGTGGCACATGTTGGACTGTTGGAGCTACCTCTCTCTTGCAACCAAATAGATGCTCTGTGTAACTCTATGAAATATATTTCGCAAAAAATACAATTTACTATAATATTATTTTATTTAAAGAAAACTTCAATTGAAATATAGCATATAACTTGGCTTTAAAAACAGAAAATTACATTTTTAATCATCACACTCCCCCTCTGTAACGTCTAGCTCATCTGCTGCGTTGTCTGGTTGAAGTCCATCGTAGAACCACAAAACGTAAAAGAACCAAAAATTCTACTGTTTATAAGTGCTGTATAACCTTTCTGTAAGCAAAGCACGTCAGTCGTTTGGGGGAAAATGGCTGTAACTCCAGGAGCTACCTCTACATCGCAACAAACTAATGAGACATACAGCTCCATTTCTTGAATAACGCAAGAACTAACGTTTGGAACTACATTTTTCTGACACCAAACGAACAAGTTTTTTTTACCACAAGATAGTACATGTAACTCCAAATTCCCCTAGGTTGGAGCTACATCTTTTTTGCAGCAAACCCTTCAATTGTCATTTATTGAAAGTGATGTATGAAGGCAGCCTATATAGGCTAGCATCTGCTATTTTTATTCATTGTGTTATTTTTAAGTATCAAAATTTATCAAAATTGAAACTTATGTATTCGGAGCCATGATAAGCATCGCATGTAATCAAATATGAGTACATTTGACTTATTTTTGAGTACCTATTTTGAACAGTGCAAAGTAAATGAAATTCTTTCTCTCATTATTTGAGGCCTCCGTGGCCGAGCGGTTAAAGGCGTCAGCTGGGAATTCCTGGTTCGATCCTAGGCGATGTTCTTGACAAAGAAAAGTAAAAAAAGAAGTGATCTTGTGATCGGAGGATTGCCAGCATCGCTATAAAATACTAGAAAAGTCGTCCAGAACATCCGCAAAATTAACGGCGTGTATACGGGATTGGTGCACGATACATCTAATCGGGGTCCAAAGTCCCGACGTCTATTGAAAGCGTTGGGTGCCAGTTCAGGTGTTTCCTCGTCATCTGAGCATGGTCTGACGAGTTGCATGTGTGAATGTGTGTGTGAATATGTATGTTCCCGGGTCTTTCCTTCGAAATAGACCCCGAATCGTCGCCAATAGCCCACTGTGCAGCTCTAGTGCGACGTTATTTCACCAAACCAAACCAAACTTTCTCTCATTATCACCGGAATGTCGCCTTTTTCGCATAAAACATTTACAATATTGTTCCCCACTCACGCCTTTGTACGTCACAGAAAACAATTTCGCCAAAGAAAGCAAATCCATTCCCTTGTACACAGCCAAGCCCCCACACTGGGAGACTGTTTGGCACGCAGAATGTTTCATTTCCTGCTGTAACCATTCACAAAACACAATTCGAGTTGAGCCCCAAATGAGCTTTTCCATCTCCGAATTCAGACCCATGAATCTATTTTAAATTTACGGAGCGAAATGATGACGTCATATTTCATAGAAAATCTACTTTTAGTGTTTTTTTCTTTAGTTTTAGAATCCATTTCCCCCTTTCGCGGAGAGGGATTTTTTTTACAGTAGGGATATTTTTGTGTGTTAGGGCTTGCTGTTTTTCCCCGATGTGTAGTGAAGGTTTTATATTGCCCGATCC
Organism: Troglohyphantes excavatus; assembly: GCA_963932185.1. Lineage (NCBI taxonomy): Eukaryota > Metazoa > Arthropoda > Arachnida > Araneae > Linyphiidae > Troglohyphantes > Troglohyphantes excavatus. Next base: position 68,839,084 of record OZ010669.1, read on the forward strand.
CTTTTTCCTCGGTGGTGATTTGTACCAGCGTGAAATATTGTGGATTGGCCAGCTTGGGAATGGGTTGTTTTATTCTTGAGTATTGAAATGAGAAGGGTTGGAACTGGGGTTGTTTTTGTTTTTATTTGCTGATAGAAAAAGTGTCATATTTTAGATGTTAAAGGAGGTATGGGGGACACATAATATACAAAAACATTTTATTGCATTTAAAAATATTCCATTTTATTTTGAATCTAACAACATAAAGTTTATATATATCTATGTTAAGTGCAACTAATTATTTTTGAGAATCAATAGTACAATATCGGCTGAATACGTAACTTTGAACTCCTTTTTCATACACTGTTAAAAATTGGAACTTAAAAGTAAGTAAAATGTACTCATTTTTGAGTACATTCGATGCTTGGCATAGCTCCGAATACATAAGTTTCAATTTTGAAAAAGACATGTACTCAAAAATGAATAAAAAGAACAGTTGCTTGCCTACATAAGCTGCCTTCATAAATCACTTTCAATAAATAGCGACAATTACAGCCAAGAATTATCTGGAATCGAACCCATATCCTCACTCACCGAAGTCCAGGGCCTTATCCGTTGTACCACCAGAGAGCGACGTGAATAAGTTATAAACAGAAGTAATGTTAAAAAGACGTGACAAAAAGAATGGTTAGTAAGATAATTGAGTCGTAATAACTCAGTTTCCATTGAAGCAATCGACATCAAATAATGTGGAAAACCATTTTCTGAACAAATATTGTAAGTTTGCCAGGTCGCTTTGTTAAGATGGCTTGAACAGAATCTGAGGTTAGCAATATTACACCATACTACTCATTTTTGCGAAAGTACAATTACTTATATTTGAGTACGACATCTCGCATATACGATGCAATTGTACCCAAAGAAAAACTAGTAGGTCCGTGTACTCATTTTTAAACAAATTTATTTTACATTTCTGTGATGTCTATTTCATGTTTGATCAAGTTTAAATTGATATATGCTCAGATCTATTTGAAGAAACCTTTTCAAATTTTCTACAGTGCATTTTTCAACTTATTACTTAAATTTGTCTTTAGGGATTAGTAATATATAGATTATATTTTTTGTAAAGTTTTCTAAAAATTATTTTGAATAGTGAAATGAGTGACTTTCTTTTCTCAATTATATTAAAAAACAACTTTTGCAAATAACAAAAATCTGTAAAGACAGTTTGTTAAACACATTCTTTTATTTATAAAAATGCAAAATTATAGATTTTCCGGAATTATTTTCTTGACTTGTATCACAAATCAGAAAGATAACTTATTTGTAAATTTTAATCTGATAAAAAAAATTTAGAATTTTTTTTAAAAGTGTCAACATGAATATGTTAATATACCTTGCACACATGAGTGGACAATTTGTAATGATATCTGCAAAATTAAAGAATGAAGTCAAATTTGTCCTATACACCTTTAAAGCATTCATTTTAGAAAACATTAAATATTAGTTAGAAGTTAGTTGAATTCGACATTCCGAATTTTTAAATGGTTTTGACCCTTTTCAAGGTTTAACTTGATATTTATGCTTTCCACTAACTGCACCATTGTATATTGTGGTGGGTGGTACAATCCCTCAAACCAACTCCCTCGAGCAGACGAGAATCAATGACGATTGAGAGAATTTATCGACAAGAGATTCCATTGTCCTGCAAATACCCCCGCACTGAATTCTTCACCCAGGCGCGAGGGAAATATCGTTTGGCACAACCTCAAGAGTAATGTAGTGCATCGGAATTCCCGCCATATATATTCTTTTTTGCTTCGCCATTTTCTTGTATCGTTGTGTCAGCGGCCATTTTTTTCTATGCCACCCCACCCCTCAGCAAAACAATTGGCTGGAACTAACAAATCATTTTGCCGTTTCGGCCCATTTTTTTGGGAGACCATTATTTTTTTTTGTCTTCGGGGAAAAGATTTAGTGTTCTTCCCTGACCAAGAACAGCGGAACAGAAAAATCGGCCGGGTTGTTGTCGGTGAAAGGCATGCCTGAACACATTTGTATTAGCCCCAATGAAAAGAAAGGGCGAAGAAAAAGGAATAACGCAAGTTCCCGTGGCACTCGAGATTGCGCGAGAGTTCTTGTTGTTGAGGGATTTTTGCTGACTCTGCACGTATCGCGAGGGGAGGTGCTCTCTTTCTGGTTCTATTGTTTGTATCGAGTTATAGTTTCGACTTTGTTCCGGGTTATTTATCAGGAACTTGTTACAAAAAGATCCAAAGAAATCGAAAGCAGGGTTGCAGGACCGCCATTAGGGGTGTGCGTCGCGTGCCATTGCACTGAGCACAATGTTTATAAAGGGGCCTTATAAAAGGGGACCAGTAAAAAAATTGATAAAACTATATTTGGAGAAAATTGAATTTCTATTTTAGAACTGCAATTTTAATATATTTTATTTGCATTTACTCATATTTAGGATATATTCGCCTACCCATCATTTATCTGATGACCTCCAGAGAATTAACGAATGTTTTTGTTTTCTGTGATATAAAAAAAGGAAATGAAAAACAGAGTTATTCATTCTGATTATCAACTGTAAGTTTATTATCCTTCAAAATGGAGAAAATATAATTTTTATTTTAAAACTGCAATTTCGATATATTTAATTTGCATTTACTCATATTTAGGATCGATTCGCTCACCGATCTGATGGCTTCCAGAGAATTAACGAAGGTTTTCGTTTTCTGTGATAAAAAAGGAAGTGATAAACAGAGTTATTCATTCTGATTATTAACTGTAAATTTATTATCCTTCAAAATGGAGAAAATATAATTTTTATTTTAAAACTGCAATTTCAATATATTTTATTTGCATTTACTCATATTTAGGATATATTCGCTCACCGATCATGTATCTGATGACCTCCAGAGAATTAACGACTGGTTTATTTTCAGTGATAACAAAAGGAAGTGATAAACAGAGTTATTCATTCTGATTATCAACTGTAAATTTATTATCCTTCAAAATGCAAGTTTTGCAAGTTTTTTTTAGGAGGAAGCGTGTCTTTTAGAATTTGGATTGGTGCCATATAAAACAACCTATGGGGAAGGTAGAGGTTAAATATTCTTCACAAAAAGGGCCACGTGGTAGGGTTCGAACTCGACACCACGGTTTCTCAGGACAGCCCTGCAGGGAGGGAAATTTTACAGGGGTGGCTCTTGAACTACAGCAAGTACAGCCGGGATGCACCTAAATTTATTTGTGTATTACTAAAATTATATATTTTAATTTTCTTAAATAAAAATAAAATAAATTTTCTTTCTTTCGACTGCACTAACAATTTCGATCACGGGCCGCCACTGATATTTTAATGTGAATTTCTTTCATTAATGCAAACCTTTTTTTATCTTTAGGATATCTATTTCATCAGGTTCTCTTAAATGCCAGCTAAATAAATCAGCATATCACCTTTATAAAAGTTGTGAAATTGAAGCTTTTGCCTGAAAAATTCGGCATTGACATTCTTAAAGACAAAATGCAAGTTTTTAAAAAAAATTATGCAGGAAAAAAATTTAAAAATGTAGGTTTTTTAAAGGTGTTTAAAACAGCTTTCTGGTTTCATGAAGGTTTTATAAAAAAATTATACAGAATATCGATGAAGGTTTTATAAAGATTTTATACAGGTTTTTGATGAAGTTTAAAGCGATTATTTTTGCTGGGATACTTTAGCATAAATATATGCAATGATACTAAAGTATTTTTTCTATACATTAAAATGTAAACAATACTGATTAGTTTTTTATAATTACCAAGAAAGAAAAATGGCAGAAACTTAGCTGATAAGTAGGTATAACCTTACTACAGAAGCAAAATATATATTTTAGTATAGCTTGTTATTTACAGATTACTAGTGGATGTAGTGGTCTTTTCATAAAATTGACTTTAAACATGCATAAAATAAATTAAAATGTCCTTTAAGCAATCTTTGATGTTTACATTTTCGAGAAAAATAAACACATTCATTATAATGTAAAAAAATAAATATTTTTTCTGATTTTGTTTAAATTCTTTTTTTTAAAACTTTTATTTTTACTCGAAGCTTAGATAACAGATATAAAAGTTCATGTTTAATATTATAAATTTAATTCAATAGATGAGAAGTAGAAGAACATAACAAGAAGAAGAAGAAGAGTCCAATTGGACTAGTACTGTTCTTCTTCTCAGGGATTCAATAATAATTTCATGTGTGTTTATTTGAGCATTAGATGTACAAATTACAAAAATGCGCTACATGTTATTTAAATAACAAACGTTAAAAATATCCTCTAAAACAACAGGGGATTTATAAATAATATTTTTTCTATTTTATTATTAATTTCTTCTTTTAAAACTCCGAAAACCTAAAGTATTTATGAAAAACTGATATTTCCATTTCTTCGAATTATCCCTTCAGCCTCTTAACAAAACTCCCTAAATCCCCACATCGACAATAAATTCCCCAAAATGTTAATTACCTCCAACCTATCCATAAAACATCCAACAGAATCGCCAATCTTCATCCAATTTTCGGTGGCTATCAGCGGAAATTCGAAAAACCGACGGGCTCAGCTATTTTGCAGAAGAACCGCTTTTCGGGAACTAATATAAAAATATAGAGCAGGGAAGAAACGAACAAAATCGTAGGGGAAAAAATCCCTAATCTTCCATCTTCCAACGGCGATAAAATCTTCTGGAGAGCGTGTTAAGTATATCGCTCGAAATCTACGTCCGGAGCGCCCCGAATCTCAGCCCTGAAGTGCCCCAGGAAATGGGGCTAAAAAGTAAATTGAGCGCGAAATAGAATTCGGGGCCCCGATATTAAAATTTCAAAAGGGGCGTTTATGTGAGGAACAAGCGAAAGGAAAGGGATAGTTATGTGACTTTGAGTTGAGATTGTGCGTGAATCATCTGTCCCTACGCTACTAGAAGTGATGTAAAAGATATATTTGAAATGTATGTGTCTTTTATTTATTTGTAACAGCATGTTACTATAAAGTCGCAATGTTAAAAATTATTACGACTTTGCACCAAAATTTGGTACCGATTTAGCTGCAAACAACATTTGGTGCTTTAGTTTCACCATTTTGCGGTGCTACCATGGATACCATTTAGTGGTGAATCGTTGCACTAAAACGCATTACGTTGCATAAAACTTTCTTAGTATTATAGTAGTAGTATTTTTGTAGCGAAGATGGCAACCCTCCGATCGCAAGATGACAACTTTTTTACAGTTTTTTTATTTTGTCAAGTCCACCGATCAAGCTCGAACTAGAAATCCTCTGATTCATAGCTGAATGCCTTTATCCACTGGGCCACGGAGGTCCTTGCCGTCGTTGTCTTTCTTGAAAGGGATTCCTTAGCTTGTTGCTATAGAGACACAGCGAAAATTTAAATAAGAGTAAAATGGTTGAACCAATTATTGGTGAAACCTCCGCTTTTTTTCCGATAAAGGATTTTTGGTTCAACCCAGATTTCACCATAACGTGGTGTAAATTGCTGCAGAACACTGTAAATTGCTGCATATAGTGGAAAGTTGAACTGAAATTTTTAACAGTGTACTTGAAGTGAAGTAATAGATATATTTGTAATGTATGCATCTTTTATTTATTTGTAACAGTATGTTGCTATTAAGGCTCAATGTTCTCTAAAATGCCGTAAACGAGATGTTGCCATTGTAATATTTAAAATTCTAAATTAAAAATAAAACCGTTATTCGATCGCATTGCGTACTGGACAGAAATAGCATGTGCACGGTTAAAATTATTACGACTTTGCACCAAAATTTGGTACCCAATTAGCTGAAAACAGCATTTCGTGCTTCGTTTCACAATTTTACGGTGCTATCACGAATACCATTTAGTGGTGAAACGTTGCACCAAAACTCGTGACGTTCACGAAACTCAAAATTTGATTTTGCTTAGTATTTCAGTAGTAGTATTTTTGTAGCGAAGATGGCAACTTTCCGATCGCAAGATGACAACTTTTTTACTTTTTTTGTCAAGTCGATCGCCTAGGTCCGAACCAGGAATCCTCGGATTCCCAGCTGACGCCTTTAACAGCTCGGCCACGGTGACCTCGCTAACAGTCAGAGGATTGTGAGTTCGAACCTAAATGGACTTGACAAAAAGTAAACCTGTGACCGGAGAGTTGCCAGATTTACTACTAAAATACTAAAAGTCGTTTAAAATATTCAACATTCAACTTGAGCTTTTATAGGTCTTAAAAATAAAGGCTTAAAAATAATTTTTGAGTGAATTTGATGGTATGATTCAACAGAAGACGAGCTTTTAAGACATAATCTACAATAAAACAAAAATAGCAAAATTATGAGTTTGGCCCTTTGGCCCTAAGGCACAGATTATATGAAAGCAACTACATTTTTTTTTATATGTTTACTAAAATTACCAAAACAATTTTTTAAACGAGTGAACGATTAAAATAAATATTTCTTTATTAAAAATATTCTTACGATTTCGTTTGCAAAGCATTTTTCAACATTTATCGTGTAATTAATTTCCCATTATCTAACACAATTCAAAAATTGTAAAACTACTTCACATTTTAAACTAAATATTATTAATTAAAATAGTGAAAAGAAGCTTCTTTAAGGTTATGCAAACTAACTCAACTAATAATGCTTAAAAATATATTTTTCCTTTGAAATTTAATGAGAAATTTTTTTAACGTTAAACCAGCAATAAATAATAGTTTAATCAGGGAAAAGGTAGTTATTAATCAGTAAAAAAAGAAGATTACATAAACTTCTTAAGAAATATTATAATTAAAATTAATTAAACTAATCAGAACAAAATTATGTAAAAATATAATAAAATTTATGGTCTGAAATTTAAATTTATAACTTTCATCTTATAACTATTTTTAAAAAAAAAAATACTTTTTCGTTCTACGTCGTCTCCTAACAAACCTAATCTGTGAAGAGTGGACAGGTGAACGCTAAATATGTCGTGGTTGGTTGAAAAAACGTTGCACTAGAGCTGTCCAATGAGTTGTTGGCGACGGTTCGGGGTCTATTTTGAAGGTTGGTTTGGTTTCGTTAATAAACGTCGCACTAGAGCTGCACAGTGGGCTATTGGCGACGGTTCGTGGTCTATCTCGAAGGAAAGACCCGGGAACACATACACATTCACACACACATTCATACATGCACCTCGTTATTTTAGAACCATGGTCAGATGACGAGGAAACACCTGAACTGGCACAAAACGTCTTCAATAGACGTCGAGACTTTGGACCCCGATCAGATGTATCGTGCACCAGTCCCGTATACATGCCAGTATAATTTGTTGGATATTCTGGATGACTTTCTAGTATTTTTGTAGCAAAGCTGGCAATCCTCCGATCGCAAGATCAATACTTTTTTACTTTTCTATGTCTATTGCACGGATTCGAACCACCAATCCTCTGATTAGTAGCTGAACGCCTTACCAACTGAGCAACTGGGGCTCTTGTATATTTGTATCATGGTTAGTGACGAGGAAAAATATCTGAGATGGCACTCGATCAATAAGCGTTAGGACATTGGATCTCGTTCAGATTTAACAAGTGCCAGTGCCGTATGCATGTCGGTATATACTATTGGGTATTTTAAACGACTTTTATTTTAGTAGTAAATCTGGAAACTCTCCAGTCACAAGTTTACTACATTTTTACTTTTTGTCAAGTCCACTTTAGGTTCGAACTCGCAATCCTCTGACTGTTAGTCGAACTCGGGTCCGTGTCCCATTGGTCAAAATCTCTAAACGTTATCAGCATTTTTTTGGTTGAAATAACATTGCACTAGTGCTACACAATGCTCGACGAAGATTCGGCATCTAACTCTAAACCAAAACCCTGGAATATTTCCTCGTACTTTTCAACCATAGTCAGATGTAAAGGACAACATTTGAACTGGCATACTAAGCACTTGAAATAAGTATGATGATGTTTGTACTACTGTATATTTAACGTGCATATGTAGCTTTTTTGTGAATGGCGAAGTACGAGACAGTCAACTCTCCGATAACGAACTCGCTATCCTCTCAAAGTCTAGATTGGAATTGGCGTGTGAATGCCGACTAGTAAGGACTTCGGACAAGCATCTGCTGGGCGCGGGTTCGTTACCCAATATGTGTGTAGCGATTTATTAATCCTAGAGTATTCAAATTCGCTCCTTTTGCTACCAAAATAACCACGGTGTATAAGGGACTGGTACTCGTTAAATCTGATCGTGGTACAATGGCCTGACGCCTATTGATGTCTTCAAGCATGAATGGACTGTAGTAGAGCGAATATGACGTCATCATCGTGATGCAAACATTTCAGACCTGATGGAACTAGACACATGACTTCCTTTCAAAATTTACGAATGAAAAAATTTTCGCGGTTGACTTGGTGATTTGGAAATAATAGTAAATGTGTTACTTCATGAAGTACAGGATAATTTTATGAATGAACAAGAAACAATTTATGAATGGATGACGTAGTAAACCATGTATCTGAGGCCATACATGTTGGCTTCCCTTTGATGTTAGCCAGATTATAACCTTATGATATCTCTACTATGAGGGATCCATGCCCGACGTTTGATTCTGCGTCGGATGCCATCTCAGGTGTAGATATCGTCATCCGACCATGGTTTAAAAATACGAGGCAGTGTTCCCGGGTCTTTCCTTCGTGATAGACCCTGAACTGTCGTCAATAGCCTATTATGCAGCTCTAGTGCATCGCTATTTTCAAGCAACCACAAGCCTCTGGGCAAAAGCGATTTTCAACGCATGCTCAGACATTTCTTCATTGAGCAAATCATATCACACAGCTTAAGAAAAAGTTAAACTTCACCGTTCAAAAGAAGCACACCAGCAAGTAGAAAAATACATTTCTCCATTACTTTTTCTTATCGCGATTAAAGTCGAATAGAAGGAAAGAAAAGCCAGGCACAAAAGAAAGAGGGAACGAAAAAGTGTGGAATAAAACAGCGATCGGAATAAAATAAAAACAATAGAGAGGTAAATTCGAAAAAAAAAGGGAAAAAAAAAATCCCTACCCTCGAGAATAAAATGGCGGGGATAATGTCATGCAACAAAAGAGCTACCGGAAAGACCTCCATTACACTTTCACTATTCACTTTTCTTTCTCAGTTTGGCCACGTTTAAAAGAGGACCCCATATATCTATACAGAGCATAACACAAAGAGAAAAAGAGATCTATGAAGGGGGGCCGGAAAAAAAGGAAAGAAATAGGGAACTATTTGTGAAAAAAGGGTAATATGGAAGATGAAAAACGTCTTTGGAACACTTTTGTATATTGGTGTCGTTCGGTTTTCTGTGTTGAACATTGTGGATTGTCTGGAAGGGTCTTTCGTGCTTGGTATTGCACGGGGGCTGTTGGATTTTCTTTTTGTGACAGTGATGAGTATTGGTGTTTCTTTGAATGGATGAGGAAAGTGTGCCTCCATGCTTTATATGGAGAGCTCAACATATCACGTTAGATTTAAGTGCTTTAAAAGAAGGGGTTTGAATTATATTTTTTTTGTTTAATGTTTGAGAAACGTCTGAATAATTTTGGATAAAGCTTTTAAAATGCCAATAAATGTTCTTTTATAGGGTAAGGTGGGGGGAAATGGGTCCTGAGTTAAAATGTTTTTTTTTTTTTTTTAAATTATTACTCAATGTTAAACTTATGTTTTGATATCGTTATTTTTTTGTTAATTTACTTCGTATTAATAAAATACATTTTAGCGAACAATTACATTTTTAGGTGTTTTAATTCAAGTCCAGATGTCATTTCGTTTGGGTATACAAAAAAATGTGATAGTTTGATACATGAAAATCTCTGTTTATAAACTAGAAAAGTCGAATTATTTCAAAATATTTCTGAGATTAATATAGAATATAATTCTTTTAATACATTCCAATGCAAAAATTAGAAACATTTGAATTTATTTAGCTTTTTTTTCCAATGCTGGAGTTTTCCAATGTAAGGTTTCCAGAATAGGAAATTCGTAAAAATTAAAAAATATTTGGCAAAAGTGTAATGATTTGTTAAAAATATTAATTAAGACGCTTATATGTGACAGAATTAACTAAATAAAAAATAAACGATTATTTTATTTCCAATAAATAAGTGAACGATTTTATAAAAAAATGTAATTTTCCAATCTGAAATTTGACTTTGAATGTCAAAAATTTAATATTAAGACCATTTCACCCTACTGTTCGTCCTTATTTACAAGATACTTTAAATCGAAGTGTGTTGTTTTTTTAACTTTTGATTTGAATATGTTTATTGTAAAGCACATGAAGAAAAAAGATAATTAAGTTATGCATAAATTTTAAACTAACCTTTCATATTAGCATTAGCAAAGCAAAAAATGCTTTTTTATCATTCACACTGTCCTCCTTTAGTAGAGGACCTCCTCCTCTTCCTCACATTTACCACCTCCAACATTGCTAAATGCTAAAGCTAATGTTCCATTGCAATGCTAAACATTGCATCAGCCATGTTTCACATTTCCATATTTAGCCTACAGTTTTAATACGTTTAGTTTTAAGATAACTAGTTTAAGTAATCCTCAGTAAATGTGTCTAAAAAAGGTGATAGATCCTTGGCTACGGTTGTTGCATGCTTTGAGAAATATGTGAAATTATATACAAAAATAAGATGAGGCTGTCTTGGACAACAGCCAGCAGGGTTTAAAAAAAAATACAATTTCAGAAGATTGTCTGAAGTGGAATTGGGTGCCAACGTACATCTCACCAAGAGAAGGAATGTAAGAAAGCTGCTCCTTGAGCCCCCCTGTGTGTTCGTTGTTTTATTTTAAGATTTCATTTGCATTGGGTTCTGATTTCCTATCAAACGAGACTATATTGATGTCAATAGAGCTATTTTTCACGGAATCACATTATTGGAATGGATTACCATAAAACTATTACTTGGTGTTTCTATCCTCATACCCCATGTAACTAATTTAAAGACATTTCACGTCAAAACTAAACTAATATTTATTTTTATCTAAACCAATGGTTTTTAAATATGCCTCTGTTACAGTCACTGAGATAAAATAATAATAAACACTGGAGAGAGTACTCGCATATGGCGACAATTTACTTTATCATTGCGCGCGGATGTACTGCTCGGAAGAAAGGTTTAAAAAACATTCTTCCTTCCTTTTGCGGGAGTCTTACGTGACGTCATAGAAATATTTAAAACTGTATTTTTCGGTGCCTTTTGTCTTCTTTTTCTTGTTAGAAAGAAAGCAAGTACACTCATAACTGTGTTTGTGCGGTCTTTTTTTGTGCGATTTTTTTTGTGCAGTATAAGAAAAATTCCATCAAATTGGAACATAATTGATTTTCTGGCTACCGAGATATATACAAGCGTCTAGTGAAACAACAGTCGTCGCAAAAACTGATCACTGACTACATGGTAACCGAAAAAAAGTCAACTCTAAACGAGTGCGAGGTAGTATCTTCAAGTGACGAAAGCGATTTTGAACCAAGTTCGCGTATTGTCAGATTACGAAGGATAAGGGTTATGCGTTTTGAAAAGTTTTGTTCGTGTAAAATAAGTACATATGTAAATAAAATATTTAAAAATGTTCGCATGTGTATTTTCTAAATCAGATTCCAAAAGGTTTGGCGAGATTCCAAGTAGCTGTCAAGCCTCGTGTCTTGATTTCGTTTAAAAAAGCAATTCCTAGTTATTTCGTAAGGTTTTGAGTTATTTTCTTTGTGAGACTTTTTAATGCGGTCCCTATCCACCGCATAAAAAAATATTTTTTAATTGTGTTGCGAAAACTATTTTTTATAGCTACTCGTGAAGTTTTGTGCGAATTTTTTATGCGTTTTTTTATGCGGTCCCTATCTACCGCACAAAAATAGGTTTGAGTGTATGTCAAAACATTTTAAGTATTTTTTTAAAGAGCCAGAAATGCGTTTTTAAATCTACACAAACCCATGCAGAAGGACTATTTTTTCTACCTTCGCTCAAAAAGCTGTAAAGTGGTCGAACTCGCTTAGTGCCCGCTCCAATGTTTACATTATTTTATCTCAGTGGTTACAGTATAACCACACCCTTCCCTATTTTGCATCAACCCTTTAAACTTTCACTTTCGTGGCATCCACTCTGAAATCTCAACATGTACGTTTCTCCCATACTAACGCTATTTGAATTCAGATACAGCACGTAGGAGTAGGCATTTTTCGCTTTTTTTAAAGTTAAATGCAACGTGGAGAAAAATGCAAATATTATTCAGAAACTACAACCATTTCTTGTCGCAACCCAAACGCCTCAGGGAACATTTTGATTGTTTTCTAACTTTAAAATTGTGTTCTCTTAAGAATTCGGATTTTAAATAAATGTTTAGAATAACTTAAAGTATATAGAGTTTTCTAGATATTTATTTTTTTCAGGGAATGTTCCGTATCCAGTTACATAAGAGTAAAATATGTATAGAAGTTGTATGAAAATTCTATGAATAACATCATGCTTTTCTAGCCATATCTGTTACTATATGTTGTAATTGAAACTTATATTATATAGATATATTATATATTTATTTTTAATATTCAAATTCGTCTTTTATATTTTCTTTGATGACAAAATTGGAATAATATTTACATTTTCATAATAATTCTTAGTTTATTTTATAGTATAAGGTCTGTTTTGACAAATATTTTTTCTTCCGTTTATATTATAACTATGTATAGCCATGATGTATTAATATTAATGATATAGTATATTTTACTATTAATTATGAAATGATAATCATTATAAAGGTACCAAAGTCTATTACAATTTGTAGCATTACATAAATAATATATATAAAAATATTTTATTATCAAACAAGCTTTTATTATATGTTTGTATTATTATATTATCGCACCATAAAGTTAAAAATAAACTATTGTTCTAAATTAACTTAAACAAAAACATGGTTTGCTCAACATCATAAAATTCTGAAACCGTTTACTTGAGACTTTTGTTTTAGTTAATTTAGAACAATAGTTTATTTTTAACTTTATGATAAAATTAATTTTGTAAAAGTTAAATTTTTATTTTTTTATATTTATGATTGTTTTTAATATTAGTCATCAATACACGGCAACGATTATATCCAAAATGTGTATTTCAAAAATTACATCCAAAGTGTGTATTTCGAAAATTAACGTAAGTTTAATTATTTCGGTAGAATATCTTTTAAAATCTACTTAACGCTTTGATTTAAAAAATGTTACAACTTTGAGGATTTTAATGAATTTAAAATTTAGGTGCATTCCTGGAAAAATAATGAACTGCAACAGCTGTTAAAACGCTAAAAGAGTTAAAGAAAAAAAACATAAAATAACGTTTTTACGGAATATTATAACTTTTCGTCAAAATTTATAAAAAAAATTTAGAACAAAATTGTAATAATATATTTTTAATATATTTCAGGAGCGGGATCGCAAAGTGAAGGTGCAGGTTATTCGCAACTCCAGTCTTCAGAAGGCCCTGGAGGAGGCTAATTGTCCTCCGGCCGATGCACAGGCTATTCAACCGACTGCGGAGTTTTACGGAATTAACGGAGGTAAGAAAGCAAACCCCTATTTAATTTCTAACACCATTTGATTATTTGTGTGGTTGTAGGATCAAAGACCGCAATTTGCTAACAAATGTACAAAGATCATTCAATTGTCGTTTCATTTGGGTTTCTAATCACAATGTTCACATCATTATTTTTGTCATACCATTCGTAAAATGTCAAGAAAAAAAGTTTTCGTGTTAAAAAGAAAAATAACAAAAAATTTGGATTTTATTAAACTAATAACTTAATTTGTTAGGGTTCACTTGTTAAAGTTGCTTCTTGTTTAAGTCATCTTATACAAAAAAATTTATTCACGGACACAATGTAATTTCTTTTGCTAAATATTTTGAAATGTTAAAAAGATGTGCCAAAAGAATGGAAAGTATGGTAATTGAGTTATAATAACTTAGTTTACATTTAAGCAATCAACATCAAATAATGTGAAAAACCATCTACTGAACACCTATTTAAAGTTTATTAAGATAGTTTAAACGAAGCTGATATTAACAATATTAAATCACACTTATCATTTTTGAGAAAGTATGGTTACTTCAATTTTAGTACGTCGTCGCTCATTTATGATGCATTTGTACTCAAAGTAAAACGAGTATGTTCATGTACTCATTTTAAGTACCTTTTTTACAGTGTATGTACGATAAAAATACTTTTTATATAACTCTTAAACATTTAAATGTATATAAACAGACATTTAGTAAAATGAAAATAATATATTTAAAAGTTACCGATATCCCCTACTACGTATATCACTTGGAAAATATAATTAAATTATATTTTACGAAATATGTTTGTTTTTGAAGTACTAGTTATAAATTCCTTTGCCATTATCTACTTATTTTAATAGCAGTGAAGTGCATATAACTCTATAATTCTTATTAGCTTTTAATCATTAGAGATAACAGTGACTTGTAATTTAGATAAAACTATGGTAATTTATGACGATAAAGATTAAATGTAAATGTCCCTGTTGAACGAGGGGCAATTTGTAATTCTAAGTTATTCATGTTTGATAACTAATAACGTAGTTATCAAACATGGGAATTCAGTGATATTAAATATATCACTAAATTTTACATTTTAATGGATTGTTTTGTTTTCCTTTTATGGTACATTTGTTTTATTAGAGAAATGAAATTTAAGAAATAAACCCTAAGGTTTACAAAATAAGCAGATAAATTTGCATTGTTTGTTTCTCTTAAATTATACAATAACTACAAAATATATATAAATAACTTCCATACTTTAACGTTAATTGATGATAAAAATGCTTTTAAATATTTGTTCACTCTAATGGTTTTGATCATGCAATTGTTATTTTATGATTTTTGAAACATGTTGACTTTTCAAAGTAAATATAAATTAGTGAAAAATAATATTATATATTCATAATAGAACGAAAATCAATTTCATAAAAGAAATTAAGAACATCTCAATACGGACAAAAATTATATAATTTTTTCTTTACAAACATGATTATTACATACTTAAATAAAAGTTATTTGTAATTAATATGGAAATTATATTTCTAAAATACAAAATTAAGTAAGAAACGGAGAACTTTGTTTTCGTAGAAATATATATTATTTTCATAAAAACAGTTAATCTTACCCCAAAGTAATTGTAAATGAAAAAAATTATACCGACTATCTACAACCTAAGATTGTGTTCTGTTTTAGAACAAAATAACACATCATAACACTTAAAAAATAATCACTCATATGTCCTGAAAACTAATTTACAGCTAGTTCGTAAAATAACTTGTAAACCTCGACGTTTGATTCATTTGATAAACTATAAGAGCTTGTACAAACCATTAAAATATAAAGTGAACCAGTTCTTGTACTATTGTTGAAGCTCACAAAATAAAATATCCCTCACCAGTCATTGATAGTCACAGTGAATTGAAGTATTTTATCTGTTCACTGACTAATATTTGATCGTTTTTCTATCAGACTTCTAGTACTTAGAAAAATTGCTTTGTTTCTGAACATACCTTATAAATTGTTGTTTAAAATCCATCCCCATTGATATGTGAAGATTTTAGCAATTAAAGTTCTTCATCTTTAAATTAATATATTACCAAAGGAGACACTGTAAACAATTTCAAGAAATTTTTTTAATTCAAATGCGTTAAATTAATTTTAATTGCGTTAAATTAATTTTAATTGAGTTAAATTAATTTTCATTGCGTTAAATTAATTGTAATTGAGTTAAATTAATTTTAATTTTATTAAATTAATTTTAATTTAATTAAATTAATTTAAATTTAATTAAATTAATTTAAATTTAATTAAATTAATTTAAATTTAATTAAATTAATTTAAATTTAATTAAATTAATTTAATTTAAATTTAATTAAATTAATTTAAATTTAATTAAATTAATTTAAATTTAATTAAATTAATTGTAATTGAGTTAAATTAATTTTAATTAAGTTAAATTAATTTTAATTACGTTAAATTAATTTTAATTGCGTTAAATTCATTTTTATTGAGTTAAATTGCCCAACTATAATTTTGAAAAAAATACTCTTATTTAGGATACGAATTCAAACGTATCAGCATTTTTAATATGCCTCCAACGTATAAACATTTTGAAAAACTATTTTTTGAGTATTTTTTTAATTTATTGCTAAATTTAACAAAATTGTCCTACTTAACCTATAAATTAATTACAATTATAGAAATGCAATCTTAATACTATCGTTCCCCATATAATCTTTTAAAACTACAACTATAGTTTAAGTTCCCGTGACAATAATTTCATCCTATCTATGTAATATTTCGTTTTAAGTATAAGAAATTATACTATGGATTCAAGATCCGCATTAGAGTTTTAGAGTTAGTTTATTAATC
The DNA here is from genome assembly GCA_963932185.1 of Troglohyphantes excavatus. NCBI lineage: Eukaryota > Metazoa > Arthropoda > Arachnida > Araneae > Linyphiidae > Troglohyphantes > Troglohyphantes excavatus. Next base: position 68,855,536 of record OZ010669.1, read on the forward strand.
TCCTGTTGGGGAACGCAGCTAAAAAACCGAGACGCAGAGACACACTTCTTACATCTTTGATGATTGAGAAGGATTACGAAAGCGGTGTTGTCATCGATGATAGAATTTAGATTTACTCGGATTCCAGTGATATTTTAAGAATAGAAATTGGGTTATTTAATAAGCTCAGAAGAATAGAATGTGATTTGCGTGGGGTCAATGCACTCAGTTGAAACTCAATAATAATTAAAAATATTTATCATTATGTGAAAAGATAAGTGATTTTAAAAGGATCAGTGGAAATAAAAATGGGTACATTACTTATATATTTTTATCAATAATCCAGCGCAATTTAAAATTGTGTACCATATATTTCATAAATTGTAGTAATAAATGAAAACCTTTGTGTAACATATACGTTATTATTTTTCTTTCAGAAACCGATCATCTCTTACGATCTTTATCCGAACTGACATCCGTGCTGAAAGAAATGAGGAGGTACATGGATATGCAGGTAAGGTACACTCTATTGAATACTGTCACGCAACAGGACGATTCCTGAAAGATATACGAATTTACTTGGCTAAAAACTATAATTAAGACTTTTTATTCTTAGTAGCGTACTAACTAAATTAGTTTTGGACATTTTTTTAAGGGAGACCCGAGCTCCAAATCCTAATTTATTTTATTAATGAATTCGGAAATACCATTGTTTTCATTATTGGAACATCTTTTTTCTGAACGTTAATGAAAAACAAAAATAATATATATTTTTTGCGTTTATTAAGCTTAAATAGTTATTTTTAAAAAACACTACTCCTCCTCCAATTTTTATTGTTTTTAAAAACGCTAAATTGATTAAATAACATCAAAGTATATACTACAGACGTGCGAATAGACTTTTGCAAATTTGTGATTTAATTGCTTTCAAATAATTATTTTAAGTTCATAACCTATAAAATATTAAAAACATTTATGTTTATAAATTAGTAAAAAAAATATAACTTAATTTAACAAAATGCTATTTATACGTTTATAAAACAAATATTAAAGCTTCAAAAACTATTAACAGTTTAGTTTTAAGTTAATTTTCACAAAGCCTTAGCATTTTAAACGTGACCAAAATTTAAAAAAAAATATTTTGTTTAAATGACGAATGATGCAGACGACATGTAGGTAGAAAGATGATAAATGGTATATAAACATATAAATAAACGTACGTTTTCTTTATTTTACTGCTTTGAAATTTTGTACACATCTTCTTAAGTATGTGTAGCATCGTTTTATGAAAAATATTGCAATTTTTTCGGAATTTGGGGCTTGGATCTCCCTTAAATTGGGGATGGAATGAGTTGGTTAAATTAACTTTTTACGAATACAAATACAAATACTGACGACCAACTGTAAGGTCTAATCCCAGAAGGTTGGTTTGGTTTATCACAGCGTACAATCAATCCCCCAATGCCAATCCAGCTGTCTTTTAAAACTGGTGACGAATTTACCACTCATTAAGCAAAATATTTTATTAATCTACAAATCTATTCCTTCATGATTCAAAATTAAAGTTATGTTTGCGGAATTTTTGTAAGTTTTTTTTTTACAGTTTCTATGAAGGACATTGAAAGAAAAACCTTTAATTTTTATAGATCTTAAAAATAGACTGCATTTTTCCTGTATAAAACTTTCAATTTAAAAATTTTGATGAAGGCTTATTGCTGATTTTTTTGCTGGGTAGCACAAAATAAATAATGTTTTAAATATGAAATAGAATTATATTTAAAAAAAATTAATATACATTTTTTCAAAATCAAAAATAATTACAAAAAAAAATTCAAAATAAATTTAATATTTTATTTTCAAAGGACATCAACATCCTAAAAATTATAAAAATAACTTTAATTTCCATTATACACATAAATTCTATATTTCCCAAGAAATAATTTTTCAATTATGAATAATATCTCCATTTAGTTTCACTTTACCCGCTCTTAAAATATTGACAAAGCACTAACAATACCGTCGAAATCGGAGAAGTACTAATATAAGTTTTCTTCCAAACTTCGCTACAAAAGCATAACATAAGTATCCTATCTTTTACTTTTATATTGTCTAATAAATGGATGGCAATTCGTTTCCATGGTTACTTCTTCTAACAATAGAACTGGATACTGCACAAATAACAGCCCTATATAAAAATAAGAAAAATAGAGAAAAGTAATTGCACTCTGTTTCTGAAGGCAGTTTTCTTTTGGGAAAGGATTATCTCCTGATATTTAAGGAAAAAGATAAGTAATACTCTTTATTACTTGGGAGTGTAGGTTAAGGAAGAAAAATATGTATTAAAATGTATGAGTATCATCGGTGATGATAAGGGTAAAAGTATAGTTAGTAATGGAGCTGGTTATTTTAAGGTCTAATTAGAAGATGTTATGCGTAGTAGAGGAAGATTTGTTTCAATATTGTAGTTGTTGGTGGCTTAAAGGAGCTCAAAATGTATTATTTAATTTTTTGTTTTTATGTAGCAGATTATTTTATAGTTTTGGAAAATGTATACACTGTTAAAAATTATTATGACATTGCACCCAAAATTTGGTACTCATGTAGCTGCAAACAACTTTGTTTCACCATTTTACGGTGCTACCACGGATACCATTTGGTGGTGAAACGTTGCATCAAAACTCATAACGTTGCATAAAACTAAAAATTCGAGGTTTTTTTAGTAATTTACTAGTAATATTTTTGTAGCAAAGATGGCAACCCTCTGATTTCAAGATCACAACTTTTTAACTTTTCTTTGCAAATGTCACCGATCGGGCTCGAACTAGGAATAATCTAATTCACAGCTGAACGCCTTTATCCACAGGGCCATGGAGACCCTTGTCGTTGTCTTTCTTGAAAGGGATTCCTCGGCTTGTTGATGTAGCGACTGCGAACATTTCGGTTGTAGTTAAAGAGGTTGAACCAATTATTAGTGATACCTCCGCTTTTTTTTTTTCTGATAAAGGATTTTTGGTTTAACCCAGATTTAACCATAATATGGTGTAAATTGCTGCAGAGCACCAATATATGGTGCAACGTTGAACTGAAATTTTCAACAGTGTACTGTTACTTGCTGGATAATAATATGGAGTCAGACGCCAAGTAAAATTTGGAATTTAATTACCATTAACTGCAGCATTCAAAATCAAACTATTCATGTTGGGCGCCAGTTGTGGCATGGGGCAGGCAACTTAGAAATGTTCTTCTAGTATTAAGAGGACACGGTACTAGATATTTCTTTTGACTTTTTTAATAAAAATTGTAATGTATATTATTTAAATTTATATAAGAGAAGAATATTTTATAACCATATTCCATAACCGTTTGTATTTTTTTTTCTTCAAAATTTAAACTTTTTCAATTTCTTTAAAGCTTTTTTGCAGCCCTTTTAAATATTTATATTTTTCAGAATTTTTTTTCTCAGATAGTTTGAACATTAAGAATTGGCATTTCAATTTTGAATACTACATGAATTTGATTTTTATATTATTAGTTGTTCATAAAAACATAAAATATAAAAGAGAGAGAGAGAGATGCCCGTTTGTATGGTATGTTTGTACTTCACGCAAATCTACAGTTTTATTACGATTTTGATGAAATTTTGACTTTCAAAGCAACGTAAAGACGACTAACTATATGAAATTTCAAACAACCACCCCTTTTCTCCTTTTCCACCGCGTAACTCGTTTAACCCTATTGATTTCTCAATAAAACAATGGAGTATTTCAGCATTGTAATAATGTAACACACGAGTATCTTACAAATTAAGTCAGCTATGAGGATGGATAAACGTTGCCTTGTGATTGGATGATGAGTTAATATCGCCAAAATGTCGCCAAATAAATACAAATGTCGCTAAATGAACTAAGAAAGCCCATATATGAAAAATATCACCAAAATGGCGAAATTATTCTCAAGATGATAAATAAATATCATTTTGCATACTTGACTTTCAAAAGAAGAGGACTGTCACTGTCAACATGAGATATTGAAAAACCACCCTCATCCCTCCCCTTAATAAATTAGCAGATAAATTAGGAGAAATGATTTCTATAAATTACCTCCATAAATTAACAGAAATTATTTCTTACTAAAATCGCCAAATGGCGCCATTATTTCTTACTAAATCGCCAAATGGCGCCACTTTGAAGAAATCGACCAACACTCTGCTTAAAGCTTTATATATATATAAAGAAGAGTGCCTGTGGGTTTGTTTCTTTTATAAATCTACAGTTTCTCTCCAAGGCAGCAGCTTTTTCTCCCTGGCAAGTATAATAATAAGTTTAATTACGACGCATATAACTATTTTCATTATTAAAGCAAACTCGCCAACCAAAAAAATATAACCGAATTCTATATGCGTTTTTAGTTACTACTTATTCACATCATTAATATCAAAGCGGAAAATATAAAAAGGAAATGCAATTATTTTCCTTTTAAGGAGCATTCTTTAAGAGCGACGCAGCTACTTTAATATTCATACGGGAAACAAAATCATTCATAAATAAATATGTAGGAGAGATAATTTTTTTCTCGAGCTGCAGCTATTTTCTGGTTAATTTCAATTTGATAACCTTCCATGCATAGTAAAAATAATTATGAGAGTAAAAAAGAAAGACTTTGAAGAAAAGAAATCAAGGGGGAAAAAATGTTTACTCTAAGCAGTGAGAAAGAGTTTATTATGAGAATTAAGAGAAATTATTGTGCAGTAAATTCTTTGTAGAGTAGCGTTAGTTGCGTGTGTTAAAATTTATAAATATTTTAATGGGCTGCCAAATTTTTATGACCTTCTGTTTAAACTAATGTTCATAATTTCGAAATTTATAGTATGCGTTATATTGAAATTTTGTAGTTTTAACAAAAAATATTGCAAACGGAATTTATAAGAAACTTACACTTTGATTCTGAAATATCTTTGATTTATTTTATACTAGCTGTTTCCCGCGGTTTCACACCAGTTGAAAAAATTACTCCATTGGTTCGTTCTCCTCGTTTATTACTTCTCTTTTATTTTCTCGAATGCAAAATGACTGGTCTATTGTTCAGACATCTCCGGGTACATCTCCGAATGTTAGCTTTTCCGTTGGTATTCTCGTTGAAGCATAATCGTTAGAATGAGATATATCGACGAAGCAATTTTTGATTGCCAACTTTAAATAATTTAACACAATAAATATATATTAATTAATCTTAAAGTATTTCATTGTTGTCAACTTCATTGTTATAATTCATTGTTATGATTGTTACGATTCATTGTTATGAATCATTGTTACGATTCATTGTTATGATTCATTGTTATGAATCATTGTTATGATTCATTGTTATGATTCACTGTTATGAATCATTGTTATGATTCACTGTTATGAATCATTGTTACGATTCATTGTTCTGAATCATTGTTATGATTGTTACGATCCATTGTTATGATACATTGTTATGAATCATTGTTATGATTCATTGTTATGAATCATTGTTATGATTCACTGTTATGAATCATTGTTATGATTCACTGTTAGGAATCATTGTTATGATTCATTGTTATGAATCATTGTTATGAATCATTGTTATGATTCATTGTTATGAATCATTGTTATGACTCATTGTTATGAATCATTGTTATGATTCAATGTTATGAATCATTGTTATGATTTTTACGATTCATTGTTCTGAATCATTGTTATGATTCACTGTTATGAATCATTGTCATGATTGTTACGATTCATTGTTCTGAATAATTGTTATGATTGTTACGATTCATTGTTATAATTCATTGCTATGATTTTATAACATTGTAACTTTATAACAATTTAGGACTTTATAACAAATAGCGTCTAAATTTTTTTATAAAATGGAAAATTATAGTTTGAATTAAAGGTTGAATAGTATTTATATATACCTTTTCAGACATGTCCGAACAGTGGAAGATGGTGTTTTGCGCGCCACAGACACACAGGCATACCTTATTTTTTTTATCCTTATAGATGTAATTTGTAATCAATTGTTCTTTTGTAAACTTTATTTGCTTTCATCCAAAATTAAAATCCTTGTCGCGAATCAAACATAATATGTTCTTAAATATTACCTGAAGCTCAATACTAAAAGCTTGTCTGCTTCTAATAACGCAAATAATTACATGTTTTCCAACTCAAAGACAACTTAACCCTAAACTCATTCTAGAGAATACTCAGTATTTTCTAAAAGACACAAAGTTATGTATACACTCACAGAGAAATTGTTAATATGCAAGTCACAAGCATTCCCTCTTAAGGAATAGTTAGCATAGTTAGCATGCACCTTGCATTAATATAAATGGAATCTTTGCTCAATAGAGAATGTGTTCCATTTGGGGGTTACATTGTGTTAGTCGGAAAATGGACTCTCCATATTACAATAATGTGCCATTGAGTTTCGAACAGTGGAGTCAGCTTCAATTATTCCAGCTCGAGGCGCCTTAACCTAAGTAAGTTTGAATAGCCCTTAGTGCTAAGATGTGTTAAATAGTTGAGGATTCAAGTGTAAAATTCCAAAGCTTTCCTGGAACAAATAAGCGAAATAAATCAAGACGTCAGAACAGGGTTGGTTGTTTGGTTTAGTCATAGTTGCAACTTGACAAAGACATTATCATCCGAGCACAGGATTACATCAATAAATTACATTACATTTAAATAAGTCCGTTTTATAGTAGTCAGATGAGTTCAATCCTCGTATTCAGATATATAGCAGCGAGCTCGTAGTCAGAGTATAGATGTGAGCCGAGTAATTACATTACGGATAAGGAATTTATAAATGGGTATTTGCCCCAGCTTTGGGTATAAATACCCAACATAAGGGTATTTATAGTTATAAGTAGTTGTGAGCTGTTAGGCAAACATATAAGTTTTTATTTTAAATGACTGTAGTTAAGTTGAAAAGTGATGAATTTAATACCAATTTCAAAATTGCTTATTAAAAATTTTAATTGTAAAACACATCTTTATATTTTTATGAAATCATAGAAATATAAACACATATCTGAGATACAAAATAATATGCTTTTGAATATAAATTTTTTAAAATGTGTATGGTTAAATACTCAAAATGAGGGTATTTACAGTTAGGAATTGTTATTTACTGTAATTTTTTGTGGTGTGTGTGGGGAGGGTTACAATAATTTATAAAAAAAAACCGGAATAATATGTTTTCAATTTTACGCAGTGTATAATTTTGCTAATTACTCTTTACTAATTATGTACGTAAATCAGACGAAATTCACATAACGCATAAAAATGTTAAGAAATATTTTTCAAGCTAAAATAGCTTTCTGTATCTGCACAATATCAAACTTGCGGATAGTTTTGGAGTTATTGTAATTAGATTAAGTCTTGAAGTTTCCACTGCAGTATGACATAACATTATTGGAATTGAATAAAGCATTTACTGAACTAACAATGAGAAAATAGTTTCAATTAACAAAGGTATATTATCTGCTTGAATGCCTGATAATAATTAAATAAAGTGTGTTTCCTACTCAAATAAAAATGTTATAGGGTTCGCGGCAGTGTGTTGAACAGATGTTAATATTTGAAATTTCTTTTAAATTAACTAAATTACACAGATAAATATAATTATTAACATTAAAACCCTCATAGTTATTGAGAATGTCATATTTAACGTCATGCAAGTTTTTATGACCTTGTTTAATTTTTATATATTAATTATTAATATATTTTGTCTTTTGTCATTTGCAATGAAGTGGCAGCGATTTCATTTGATTTAGATACTTGGCAAAAAAAATTATATTTTCAATGCACATTGCGATAGTTTTCCTAAACTGTACACTGTTAACAAAAGTTACTTAAAAATTAGTAGCTGGACATACTCGTTTTTTTACTACAAATGCATCATAAATGAGCGATTACTTACTCAAATTAAGTAATCGTATTTTCTCAAAAAGGAGCAGTGTGATTTAATATTGCTAATCTCATCTGCTGTTCAATCCATCTTAACAAAGCGACCTGACAATCTTTAAATAATTGTTCAGAAGACGGTTTTCTACATTATTTGATGTCGATTGCTTAAACGGAAACTGAGCTATTACAACTTGATTATCTTACTTCCCATTGTATTGGCACACCTTTTTAACGTTTCTTCTTATAATAACTTATTCACTTTTTTATAATAACTTATTCACGTCGCCTTGGTAGTACAACGGATAAGGTTCTGGATGGCGGTGCCTGAGGATATGTTTTCGATTCCTGTTAAGTCTTGGTTGTAATTGTTGATACTTATTGAAAGGGATTTATGAAGATAGCCTCTATAGGCAAGCAACTGCTCTTTTTATTAATTTTTACTCATTTTGTAGTGCATGTCTTTTTCAAAAATAAAACTTACGTATTCGGAGTTATGATAGGTATCAGAAATCCGTACATGTTACTTATTTTTGAATACCTATTTTGGGCAGTGTGCTTGTGATAAGAAAATATCAAACTGCTTTACATGGTTTGCTGCAAGCCAGTTAGTTTACTGGAACAATATTGTTTTTTAACTCCACATAAAAACCAAAAATTTCGAAGTTATGAAGGCTGATACCCACAAGATAACATGTGTTGAGAACCACAAAGAAGCCTTTCCAAGTCCCGAATCGAAAAATGTATCATGAGAAAATAAATTTATTTTTCTACAAAAAAAAACCCCTCTTGTATAGAAACGATATTTCTATTCGCCTATAGAAGGTATTACATATTCACTAAGTTATGCAAATTACGGCGGTAACACTTTAACCGCTCTTCACACTATACGGAAATTTACTAAAACATAGATAAAAATTTCTATTTTAATACCACATCTTTACCCATCCTCCAAGTTCCTTGCGTGTAGCTCTTGGGAGATACGCGTGTTAGTTCTGTTGTATTCAATGGGTTGCGTGAATGGAAGCAGATTTTTTTCCTTCTGCTGAAAGAAAGATAGAAACATCTGTTCGGTTCCTGCCATATTCCGCTAGGAAAATTAATACCCAGTATTAGGTACTATAATGCGAACTTCCGTGAATGCAGCGGCATCTTTTATAACGAACCAGTTGATAAATTGACGATTCTTGCGATATGGGGGTATTTGATGATCCTCCTTTGGGTATTATCCAGGCTCATTTGTTATATGGGATAAGAGAAAAAAACAAGCGTATCACTTGTTGTGATTGTAGGAAACTTCATATAAATATGAAAAATGACCTTTTTCCATTTGCAATTCCAAAATATGTTTTTTAATATATATATTTTAAAATTGCGTGATTAGTTATTCGTTGATCATCAATTTTAGTCTTGCTTTCTACGTTGTAAAAAAGGGATTACAATTGAGTACCTGAGCCTACTCGTTTTTCTTTGAGTACAATTGCATCGTAAATGAGCGATGACGTACTCAAATTTAACCCTTTGAACTCCGAAGGCGCCTCTCAGGCGACAACATAACGACCAGTTATTTTGTTTCCCTGTTCTTTAAAATAAACGAGAACAGCAGGATATTGTGTTTAGAACATAAATCTTTTTTTGCGACTTGTTCTCTTGCAAATACAAAACAGATTAGGATTTTTTTCCCTTTATGAGTATAAAAAAAGTCTGTTAAAAAAAACGTAAAGAGGAATAACTGTTCCATAGAAAGAACACAAATTGCAAAATGTTCGCGGAGTGCAAAGGGTTAAGTTAAGTAGTCGTACTTTCCCAAAAACTGAGTAGTATGGTTTAATATTGCTAATATCAGCTTTTGTTCAAGCTATCTTAAAATAGCGACCCGGTAAACTTAATATAGCTGTTCAGAAGACGGTTTTTCCACATTATTTGATGTAGATTGCTTAATTGGAAACTGAGTTATTACAATTCAACCATCATACCATCTGCTCTGTCTCGTGTCTCGCATAGTATATACAGTTTTTCTCAATAATGCGTACACATTACAAGAAAACCGTAGCCAAATCAGCTTTTTCTTTATCCTATTCCTATTCAGGAGATTGAATTAATTAGGAAATGACTATTCTCATCTCGGAAGCAGAAATGTTTTGAAATTTTTGTTTCTCAGTGTTATCAAACGCATAGTAGTTACTTTTTCACTACTATGCTTTTTTCGAAATTGTTGAGTGGTTACTTTTCAATTAAACTTTCGTAATTATCGCTAGAGAAAATGCTGGTGAGTTGCGAAAGGTTACGTTTTCATTCTTTTCTCTGCAATAGTTGGGTTATGAAAAGTTGGTTACTTACAAGAGTCACACTAAGAGCAGAGACACATAAGGGGCTATTGACGAGGGGATTAAGTTGGTTAGTTATCGAACGTCGCACAAGAGCTTCACGGTGAGCTACTGGGGTCGGTTCAATGTTTATCTCGAAAGAAAGACACGGGATATTGTCTTCTTATTTTTGAACTATTGTCAGATGACGAGGACTTTCTTTGATGAGCTGGTCTTTCTTTCATGGTTGATCCCACGGAGTAAAGAAGAAGGTGGAGGTGCGAACAAGTCTAAAACCGGTTTGCAATGTTAAGTAAGCAATCACTCAAAAACTAGGAACTGGCGAAGTATTTGGCGCTATTACAAAGCACTACTTTGTATCAGTACTTGGCGATAGCGTAATTTGAAAATAATGCTTTCTTCGTAGGAAAACTACTGCAAACTAGGTTTGTTTGTTCCTAGTTTGGGGTTGCTAACTTACGTCTCATGAAATCTCGCCAAATCATCTCCACCTTTTTCTTTACTCCGTGGTTGATCCCGATAAGTTTATTTTGGCGACTATTCGTCGTCAAAATTGGCTGTTCTAATGCAACCTTAATTCAATCAACAAACCATCTAACTTATCGGAGCATTGCGATAGCCTGGCTGGGGGAGTTCTTACCTCGTAATGTAGTTTGGGATTTATCCATTGAATATACCACCAACTTTCTCGATTTTTCAGATAATACAAAGTAAAAAGTTAGCAATTTCGGCTAGTTTTCGCAAATTTGGCATAAACTGAAGTTCATCTCAAGATTACCTCTGATTATTAGGCCTATTCTAACTCAGACAAGATAAACGAGAACAAGCTTTTGCAGATAGCTCTGTGATTGGAGACACGTGGTTTTTATCAACCAATCACCGAACCATCTGCAAAAGCTAGCTCACACGGGGTTTATACAGTCCGTGTAGAATGGACCTTCTTAAAGCCAGCGGTCGTATACGACCGCTATGGTCTTGAAAGTGTTAAAGCTGATTTATGTACTGTGTGGTTTGAGCATCAAAACTTTCGTACACACCATATGTAACAATCACTTTTATATAAACAACGACTGAAGCGTATAATTTTATATTAATAACTTCTCAACAATTTTTTTTATATCGGCCATTAGGTGATGTCACGAAGAAACACCGAACATTGTTTCTTATGTTACAACAATATAAATCACTAAACGCCTGGAAGTTGTTGTTTTTTTTCCTTTTAGTGACGAGGGATAAGGATGAAGTGTTATTGTCAGTGTTGCGAAGCTAGCAAACTTCTGTTTTTCTTGCTTTATCTAATGGACTCTATAAATCTTTAAGATTTACTAAAAAGCAACAGCTTTTTGGCAAATCTTTAACACTAAGAACTTCACCACTATATTTTCAGAACATAAAAAATCACATTCTGAGTATCTCGACGTTGCAAAGGAATATGTGGTTAACAAGATATCATGTTCCATTTTTGCAATCAATGTTTTGTTACTTTAATAGATAATTTTAAAATGTTTAATGTCATGTTTAATTATTGTATTAAAAATTTAGTTTCAAAAACACAAATTGTTAAGATTCTAGGATGGAAAGTGTTATACATCACTTTTGAAAATTAAAAAAAAAGAATGACTAACTGAAATATCGTTCCAATCACAGGAAACAATTTTAAAAAATAATATTTTTCTCCTATTTATGGATATTTTTTTACAGAAGTGATGTGTATATATTTAATTCTAATTAAAAATATTACATAATTATTCTAATTAGATATTAATTCTAATTATATATATATATATATATATATATATATATATATATATATATATATATATATATATATATATATATATATATATATATATATATATATATATATATATATATATATATATATATATATATATATATATATATATATATATATATATATATATATATATATATATATATATACTTTTAGTGTATTGTTTTTGATTTTCAGCTAAAATTGTTACGTTTAATTATTTTATTAAACAATTTAGTTGCACAAATAAAAATTGCTAGCATTTCTTAAGCAAGGCCAGTGTTACACATCATTTCTGAAAATTAATAAACGAATGACTAACTAAAAAATCTTCCCAATTACATGAAATAATTAAAAAAACATATTTTCTATTTATTGATATATTTTTATTCTTGACATCCTTTCATTCCTTCATGATTTCAATAACAAATACATTAATTAAGCAGAACTTTTTGAGATTTTTTAACGACAAAACAAATACCAAAATTATAACTGGATTAAAATATATTACTGTTTATAAATAAACGAGTTTAATACTTAATTAAAATAATTATTTAAATTCGTATAATTCTTTAGATTCGTATAATTATTTAGATACAATAATTATTTATATACAATAATTATTTAGATTAATTTAAATAATTAATTTATATAAATACTTTAAATTTATTATTTGATATAATTAATTTAAATTTATTTTTAAGTTTATATAATTAATATAAATTTATTTTTAAGTTTATATAATTAATTTAAATTTATTATTTGATATAATTAATTTTAATTTATTATTTGATATAATTAATTAAAATTTATTTTTAAGTTTATATAATTAATTAAAATTTATTTTTAAGTTTATATAATTAATTTAAATTTATTATTTGATATAATTAATTTTAATTTATTATTTGATATAATTAATTAAAATTTATTTTTAAGTTTATATAATTAATTAAAATTTATTTTTAAGTTTATATAATTAATTTAAATTTATTTTTATGTTTATATAATTAATTTAAATTTATTATTTTATATAATTAATTTTAATTTATTATTTTATATAATTAATTTTAATTTATTATTTTATATAATTAATTTAAATTAATTTTTATGTTTACATAATTAATTTAAATTTATTTTTATGTTTATATAATTATTTTTAATTTATTTTTATGTTTATATAATTAATTTTAATTTATTTTTATGTTTATATAATTAATTTTTATTTATTTTTATGTTTATATAATTAATTATAATTTATTTTTATGTTTATATAACTATTTTTAATTTATTATTTTATATAAGTAATTAAAATTTATTTTTATGTTTATATAACTATTTTTAATTTATTATTTTATATAATTAATTTAAATTTATTTTTATGTTTACATAACTAATTTTAATACTTTTATATAATTAATTTAAATTTATTTTTTTGTTTATATAACTAATTTTAATACTTTTATATAATTAATTTTAATAATTTATATAATTAATTTTACAATTTTTATATAAGTAATTTTAATATTTTTATATAATTAATTTTAATAATTTATATAATTAATTTTAATATTTTTATATAAGTAATTTTAATATATATATATATATATATATATATATATATATATATATATATATATATATATATATATATATATATATATATATATATATATATTTATTTTTATATTATTAATATTAATTTTCTAATTAATTTAAATCTAAATAATTATTTAAAAATAATTATTTAGAATTCTAGGGTTACGTGTCACATAAAAAAAATCTTATAAAAACTATTTTTTCTAAACTCGGGCATAGGTCTTAAAAAACTTATTTCGAAGCGAAACTGTATCCGTTATCTTGTCTTTATTCAAGGCGCAACTGTATCTACTCTCTTGTCTGTACTACTGCCTACTTTAACAATGGGAGAAAATATAGTTACCTTTAGGACTTTCTATCTGACTTTCTTGTAACTTTAAGACGTTATATAAATATTAAAAAATAAAGTGAATAAAAATATATTTACTAAAAAATACATTTACTTTTTTTAAAACCTTGATAAATGAATGAAGTAATTAAGTAATAATTGTTAAAAAAAACATTTATAATTGTAATCGATATAAAAGTTTCGACAATTTATAATACAAATTAAAAAATATTTTTTATTAATATGTGCAATAAAAAAAATCACATAAAATAAACAATTTGCATAACCAATAATTTGCAATTGACTATTTTAAATGGAAAAGCAAATTTAGTTTTCATTTGAAAGTTTATCTGCCTTACAAATTTCAGATACAATTACTATAACAGATTTATTATTTAAAACGAGAATAATGTCATTACTTAAAAAATTATTAATAGTTTAAACGTATGTAACAGAAATAAACCAACAAATATTCAAACTAACTAATGTCAAATTATCTCTTATCTGTAACTCTAACATCTGGATTGGGTAAGACATTTTGTTGACTTGCAGCTAATTGAAGGTATAACGACTGAACTCTACTTTAATCGCTACTGGAATATTTCGTATATTTTTCATGTTAAAATAAGCCGACATGTATTGCTTTTGCTTAAGTTTTTTAATTTTTTTTAACCCCATTTTAAATGATATCTGCTATTACAATAGAAATTCGTTTGAAAATCAAAGTAGATAAAAATTAAGAGCCAGAAACTATTTTTTGGCAATATAAAAATTAATTCTATAAGAAGAAAGTATAATATTTATTTTATTGTACATTTAATATTTAAAAAATACTATGATATTAAAAAACACCACAAAATCACTTAAATTTTTTTGGGACACAGTACGGGTGCTTTCAATTGGCTTCAACGCGCCCATAGAAGAAATAAATTTTGAGCCTTCCAGAAGTTACAGTTAGAATTCAATGCAAACAATACAGGAAAATATGCTATATATAGGATATCTTTATCCGTTGTTTACTTACCTTTTTCCCCGTAAGTTGCTTCCAAAAACAGAATGGACCTCTACAGTAAACCCAATACTAAAACTAATATTATTTAAAAATGTGGATCTTTCCAAAAATGTCAGAAAAGTTCAATCCCTTCAGCTTTTAGTTTCCAAGAGCAAATTGAGCCAAAGTGGGAGATGTCATACGACGAGATAAATATCGGGTTTAGTGTCCCCGGAATAAAAGTTCTTTGAGCCGAATGTCGAACGATAAAGAGGAGAACATTGATTGAGTGAACTAAAGACAAATAGCAAAAATAGAAGGGGTTTCTGAGGATTTGTGTGCGTTTTTCGGATTTAAGGGATAGGTGGGTTTTACGTTCTTTAAATGGGTTATTTCTTTACCAGAATATAATGCGATTTCACTGTAGGGTATTGATTAAACAGAATTTGTTTTTGAACTTGGTGTTCCTTTCTGAAAACTGTATTTTTTGCGTGTTTTTCTCTCTTTTTTGTGTCTATAGTGTGTGGAGTATTGTGAAGCAGTGCGTCCAGTGTGGGTATATATATATATATATATATATATATATATATATATATATATATATATATATATATATATATATATATATAATAACATCTGAAACAAACACACAGAATAAATCATATCAAATAATCAATCCCGGGTTCGACTCCCGGCTGGATGAACTTTTCACTCAAATTGATTTAAATAAATATATATATGTATGTATGTCTGTATGTATGTATGTATGTATGTATGTATGTATGTGTGTGTGTGTGTGTGTGTGAGTGACTGAGTGTGTGTGTGTGTGTGTGTGAGTGACTGAGTGTATGCATGTATGTATGTATGTATTTCTTTTCATCTCTTGCAAGCAGTCGGTTTTGTCATCTCCTCAACCCCCTTTCTTCCAGTCGTTTCGAAAATCTCTCGTAATAATATTTTTTTCATTGGAATTTTACCTAAATAAAGAACAAATTATATTCTACAAATAATTAAAGAAGCATTTTTAATATCTAAGTAATAAAAAATTCACATATTTTTAAATTTTATTTATGCACGACTTCTTTAAATTTTTACAGCTAAACTCGTGACATTTTTCAGTCGTAACATTTTTTACACGTGGCTTTTTTTGTGACGCCTAATGAACTCTAGGCTCTATTATGATAATATAAGGTTTTGTCATTAAGGTTATGTCATTAATCTAACTGACGTCTAAAAAAAAAGATGTTCTGATATACATGTTTTAGTAAATGTAAAATGGCGGAAAGTTCGATTTCTTTTAAAAAATAAAAGAATAATTTTTTTAATTATTCGAAGTTTACTTATATAGGCCTATCAACGAATTGTAATTCATGTAGTATCAAAAATATATTTTTTAATTACAAAATATATAAAACTGACGACACAGATGCGTGCGCATGCGTTCTTCTTCTTATGCAGGAGGTATTGATACAATGGATACTCAACAAACGATAGTTTCTTAAAAAATGCGTTTCAAGTTTCTGAATTCATGACGACAAAATAAAAAGTTTGATTTCTATCCCTATTTTTATTTAGTTTAAAGAGTCGAACACGACAAAAATGACATTACCTTATATTTATATGTCTAAATAGGCTCTATTATGATACGCTTCATTGTGTAAAACTAATTTAAATAAATAAAAAATAATAATAAAATAAATAAATAAATGAATGAATGAATGAATGAATGAATGAATGAATAAATAAATAAATAAATAAATAAATAAATAAATAAATAAATAAATATAATAGCAATAGTACATTCCTTCAAGCTATATAAATAAAAATTCGTTAAATGAAGTTTAATTAATGCTTCATGAACATCTATTCATTCATTCCTTGTCCTACGTATTCATCTCAAATTTGCCACAATCCTTCTAAATGCTGCTCGATGTACTTCACATTCACATTCCGCAAGTTATTCAAATCCGAAACGGAAGTTTCAAATCTGCTCGCAAAAGATTTCCTCTTGTGGCCAGATTCCCGACAGTCTTCCATACGAATTGAGAATTCAACTTCCGAGGCAACAGCGATTACGATTCTGAATTCCCCTGGAATCGATGCGAAGAGCAGCTGGCAGACTCATACAATGAGAAGAACATATTCGAAATCGTTGCACACTCGCGGGGGTGAATTCCTCGGGTGGGAGTATGTTTATAGAACTCTGTCATTTGAATACGAGTCTCGCAAAATAATTTATCGTTCAGCGTTGGGGGTTCGCATGAACTGAAGAGATGAATGACTGGGACGGATTTTTATTTGGAAACGAGTGAAGTGTAATTTATATCAACCGCTTCTCGGCTTTGTTCAAATTCCGACATTCAGGGCGTGGCTTTCTCGATTTCAAATGTAATTCTGAGGACGTGATCGTGCTTTGGGAGTTTAAATGTTCTAAAGTAAAACAGATATTACGGCGTATTCATTTCTAAGTCTATAAGAACATTTTTTAAGTCAACATTGCACTTTATAGTTATTCATTCTATGAAACTGGGTATTATTTGAAGAGCGTTGAAGCTTCACAGTGAATTTTCGCATACATTTAGAAAGCCCACACAAATGTTTCAATGGAACACGTTTTAGGTGGCTCTAAAAATTTCTAATAGTTTGAATACAAGCACACTTTATAGAAAGAGTTTTGTTTGCAATCACTAACTGGAGTTCTTTTAAACATATTCTATATAATGGTTATACATGTTAGAAATTATTAGATGTTTTGTTTTTTAAATTCTAGAATAGTTAGATAATTTGTAGTAACTTTTTAAGAAAATTAGATAGTGAGTCAAATTTTACTGTGCCTGTAATAACTCTGGATTTTGAAGGCAATATTTTATAAGTAGCAAAATATGAGTTGTTAAGGTATATATATATATATTTAAAGTTATCAAAAGGTTCTAAAAATACATTTTGCAAGTATGATTTTAAATATATTTTTGCATATATAATTTATAAGTATAAAAATTAGATTGTATTAGAATATTACTTTGTAGTTATTTACAGCGATTACCATAAATTTACAGCGATACCATAAATAAAAGATAATGATAAGAGTTTAATATATTTAGTTATGAAGAAGATTGCATGACATTGCTTAAGATTTTGTTAAGCAAACGGTTTGTTTAAATAACAGCAAACAGACAGAAGAAAAATAAATAATTTTTGATTTTTTATACTTTTAAACTGTGGTCAATAAATTCGAGTACTACTCACTCATGGAAATGCACGCAGAATTTCTAGTCTCTCGAATAAGTTTTATATTCGTGAAACAAATAATAGTTAATTAAAACTTTCATATCTCAGAAGTGAACATACAAACCTGTAAAAAAAAGTACTTAAAAATGAGTACCCAAACATACTCGTTTTTCTTTTAGTACAATTGCATCGTAAATGAGCGATGACGTAACAAAATTTAAGTACTCGTACTTTCTCAAAAATGAGTATTGTCATTTAATATTGCTAATCTGAGATTCTGTTCAAGCAATCTTAACAAATCCACATGATAAACTGAAAATTGTTGTTCAGAAGATGGTTTATTACATTATTTGATGTCGATTGCTTAAACGGAAACTGATTTATTACAACTGAATTATCTTACTTTCTATTCTTTTGGTACACCTTTTTAACATTTGTTCTGTTTATATCATCTTCACGTCACCCTGGTAGTATAATTTATAAGCCACTGGAATGCAGTGCCATAGGAACTGGATTCGATTCCCTGTAAGTTTTGGTTGTAATTCTTGATATTTATTGAAGGTAATTTTTGAAGGCGACCTATGTAGGCAAAACAACTGCTCTTTTTATTCATTTGTACTCATTTTTGTGTACATAAATTTTTCAAAAATGAAACTTATGTATTCGTAACAATGATAAGCATCGAATGTACTCAAAAATGAGTACATTTTAGTCATTTTTGAGTACATTTTTTTAACAGTAAAAAAAAACAATACAAAAAATCGCATAATAAATTTGAAAATTAATAAAAATCGCAAAAACGTTTGCTAGATGCTTGCATTTCTATGGATCTCAATATTTTCAAGTTTAAAAATGAAAGCACTTGTTTGAATTTTTTTCTCGCAAAAAAGGAAATAGACTTCACCTATTTTTATAAAATTCAGTGCTTATATTTTTTGACGTGTTTAGTTTTGCAAGCACACTCCTCATATATCGATTTGATATATAACTTCCTTAAACAATAATTAATAATTAAAAATACTTACTAAAATTATATACTTGGGCAATTATACTATCTCCATGCAATAATTGGGATGAAATGTTTAAGGCGCTGCATATACGAGCAACACATTCTATATAAGAAAACCTGCGCAATGGTTGCTGCAATTGCAAGTGACGTAGGTCGAAAAGTCCAGTCTTGGCAAGGTATTATTTACGAAAAAAAAAATACTGCTATTATTGGCGAAAATGGCGTCAAAAACAAGGCACTTGTGTTAATTGTGCATTAAATGCTTGGCGCATTACCCAGAGTGCAATGGGAAAATATAATGCCAAACGCCATTGTTTAGATTATTATTTTCTAACTTCTAAATGCAAATATCTCATTTATTAATTTTCCGTTTGTGAAATTTCGATTTACACCTAAAAAATATCGAACTGAAAATGTGTACAAAGAACAAATAAATTATCTAGATACAGAATTTGTTTTTCTAAGAAACATCTGGTGTTCTAAACGGAACGAAACTCTTAGAATATTTTAACTCCAGTTTCACAGGCAAGTTAATTTCTTCGTATCTGTTGAAATAACTTTCTTTTTAATTTAATAACACGATTGTATTTATGAATCTGTATAATTTGCAAACGCTTGGAATTCTAATTATCGTTTGATTTTATTATTGTTTTAAACGAAAATAATGTCTTTGTTAAACCGATGTTTTAATTATATTTATGTTCGACATTATTAATTCGATGTAATTTAAGCCTAAAATTATTTTGTTGCAAATTTAAAGATCTCATATTTCAACACAGGTTAAATTATATTATTGGTGATTAGTTAAGATTGTGTGAACACAATTTAAGATTTTAAAGTTATTTTTTATATTTTTAGGGTAGAATTAGTTATAATACTATGAACTTTTGGCGCAATGTTTATCACGCTAATCTTGCGTTTACAATATTAGTTATTTTAAACTAAAATTTAAAAATTAAGCGACAAAAGTGTTCCGACGTATTTATTTCAACTAAATAAAAGTGCTGAATTTAAGGAATTAAACTTAATTCGTGCTAATTTGAAATGGAATATGCTTGTTTTTACGTATATCGATATTTTGTTGATTGTTCTAAAAATGTCTTTTGGAATTTTTTTAACTTGCAAATATGTTGAAATGTGTTTTGTAAGACATTTATCGATTTTAAAAGAAGGAATTACGATATACTTTTAACTAAAAATAATTTAATTGCTTACTAAAAAAAGATGTTCTGATATACATTGTTTTAGTAAATGTAAAATGGCGGAAAGTTCGATTTCTTTTAAAAATAAAAGAATGATTTTTTTAATTATTCGAAGTTTACTTATATAGACTTATCAACAAATTGTAATTAATGTATCAAAATTATATTTTTTATTGTAAAACATATAAAAATAATAGTAAATTTTTGGATGACGTCACAGATACGTGCGCATGATTTCTTTTTCTTATGCAGGAGGTATTGATACGATGGACACTCAACAAACGATAGTTTCTTAAAAAATGCGTTTAACGTTTCTGAATCCATGACGACTCCATAAAAAGCTTGATTTCTATCCCTATTTTTATACAGTTAAAGTGTCGAACACGACAAAAATAACTTAACTCATATATTTGATGTATTTTAAACCGAAAAATCAATTTAAAAAATGCTTCAATGTTGAATTTACCCTTTGTATCCGCAACGATTCATATAACCTTTTTTTTCAAAATGCTGGTCTTTCTAATACATATGTTAGCAAATAGTAGTTTTTAATATGAAGGAACCAATTTTCGTTTTAATGACAAGTTATATGCATTTTGTGTTTTGTTTTATTTAAATATATTTAGCCGTAATTTTTATATTTGTTAAAATTATAGTTTAGAATCTTTTAAATATGTTTACAGAATTCTAGAAACGTATCTGTTTTTTTTATTGAGTTATTTGAGTTTTTATGTGACAGGGATATCAAGAAGAACAAAATCTTTAAATCGTTTTTTTTTAAAGTGTTAGTTTTCCTTTCTATTAAGGTTTTTCGAAACGCTGAGGATTTTTTTTATTATTAATGAAGAAATATTTAAATATTTAAGCATATTGTCAGATGTGTGTATATTATAAATTAGAATGCGAATTACCTATATAAGTAGGAGTTTAAACAAATTACTATAGTCAAGTAATTAAATTGTCTGTAATTATGAATAACTCTTGTTATTAAAATAAAATACATGTTATATATAAATTTTCAATGCCAATTCTTATGTATTATAGTTTAAAGAATCTGAGGAAAAAAAATTAGAAACAAAATATTAAAAGCCTTACGGTTTTAAAAAAGAATTAAAGTTTTTTAAAATGAGTGAGATATTGTTTTTTAAAATTTGTATTAGGTATTGTTCGATCATTAATACAAATTTAAATAATATACATTAAATATTTGATTCAAAAAGTTAAATATAAAAATTAAAGTTTATATAGTATCGAGTACACTTAAATAAAGTGTTTTTAATATTTGTACACTGATAAAAACAGGTATTCAAAAATAAGTAAAATGTACACATTTGTGAGTATATTCGATGCTTATCATAGCACCGAATACATAAGTTTCAACTTTGAAAAAGACGTAATCAAAACTAAGTACAATGGGTTAACATAAATAAAAAGAGCAATAGCTTGCCTATATAGACTGCCTTCTTAAATCACTTTCAATAAATATCGACAGTTACAAGCAAGACTTACCGGGAATCGAACCCATATCCTCGGGCATCACAATCCAGTGCCTTATTAGTTGTACTACCAGGGATAGGTAAAGAAATTAAAAACAGAAATGTTAAAAAAGTTGTGCCAAAAGAAGGGGAAGTAAAATAATTGAGTTGTAATAAGTCAGTTTCCATTTAAGCAATCGACATAAAAAAATGTGGAAAGCCTTCTTCTGAACATCTTTTTTATTAAGTTTGTCAGGTCGCTTTGTTAAGATAGCTTAAATAGAAACTGAGATTAGCAATAATAAACCACACTGCTTATTTTTAAGAAAATACGGTCACTTAAATTTGAGTACGTGATTGCTCATATACGATGCAATTGTACTCAAAGAAAAATAAGTAGGTTCATGTACTCATTTTTAAGTATAATATTTTTACAGAGTAGTAACTTATTTTGAAAGGTATGTTTTATTGTCTTTGACTGTTAAATATAATGTACAACTTTAAACGAAATAAAAAAAATATTAATGCAACCACCCACCGACATGAAAGAGCTGAATATGACCTCAGAATTTTCCAAAAATGCGCCATTTCTAATTCAATTTTAAATACTTAGTTTTCAAGTTTATTTATATGAAAAGAAAAGTATACATTAACATATAACATTCGAAAAGAAATTAGATTTTTAAATATTAATCAATAAAGTATATGCTGGAAAATTATTTAACCGCTGAGGTTTAGAAAAATAATTTACACTTTCAAGTATATCTTGTACATAGTTGAGGTTAAATATATTCTGAATCAAAAACTATAAAAACAAGCTTTCGAATAAGCAAAATAATAAGACATTCTCTGCATTTAATCAATTTTTAAAAGGAATGTTTATAACAAAAATGAAACATTTTCTAATTGAAAATAAACTACAAGTGTTTAAATGTGTATTTAAATGCTTTTAATTTTTACAAATATTTAATAAATTGCGTTTGTATATTAAAAATTACATTTTTTCCAGACTCGAGAGACGAAACTGTTGAGAGATACTTTAGAACGCTGTGAAATGTGCCGAAGTAAGTATAAAAAAAATAATCATTCCAATTTATGCCAATTACTTTTATGTGCCGCTTGTATTAATTCAAGTTATTTTTCATTTCTCTGTATTTCTTCTGTTTCAATGTAATTATTTTTATAACTGAAATGGTAAGATTTCTAAAGGCGTATTTAGTTACAACTTCGGTTCCTAATTGCATCCCATGTTTTATAAAAATTTCAATTTGAAGGGATTAATGCGATGATTTTGACATGTTTTTACTTTATTTTACGACTAATTGTGTAGTTGCGTATGTTTTCTTAAAAATGAAAAACAACTTAAAACAAAAAAAAATTATAAATTGTGTTTTAAATAAAACTATAACTTTATTATAATTGTAAGCGATTTATGAAACAAATTAGGCATAATTTCGTACAAACAGTTCATTTATGACTGCACAATAAAAAAAACGTTTAATTTAATATTCTATCAAATGGAAATAACGTGCCATAATTTGACATTTTCTAAATAACAGATATTTAATTAAAAAAAAAATAGTCCTTTAAAATAAACTGAAGTTTGTAACTTCAAAAAATTGTCGATAGAAAAATATCGACAATATTTTGAAGTTACAAAGTTATAGTTAGTATAGTCCCAGCAAAAAAAGTCAGCACGAAACCTTCACCAAAAGTGTCAAATTGAAGGTTTATTGAAGGTTTTATAAAGGATATTGAAACAAAAAACTGCAGTTTTTTTTAAGTTTTTAAATTTCCTGCATAAATCCTTTAAAATATCTGCATTTTCCCTTCATGATAAAAAATTGAAGGTTTTTTGCAGGTTTTTATGAAGGTTTTTTGCAGTTTTTATGAAGGACATAGAAAAAAAACCTTTAATTTTATAGATCTTTAAAAAAACTGCAGTTTTCCTGCATAAAACCTTCAATTTCAAAATTTTGATGAAGGTTTTATGCTGACTTTTTTTGCTGGGGTATCACTACAATCTACAAGAGCGCACTTATATAAATTAATAATAAATAGTTGTTATTATAAATTTCTAAAAAAGTCTAGTAATATTTATAGAAAAATAATTTTATAATAGTGTTTCTGGATATAAAATATGTTACTTACAAAATATTAATGACATTAATAACGTTCCTTCAAATACTACAGAAATATGTGTTAAACTATCAACATTATTTTTTAATTAGATATTTTAAATTAATAAAAATACTGGGTAAACGTTGATTAATGTTCATTATATTTCATAATATTAAAAATTATAAGATTGAGTTGGTCATAGTCTTTAAGAATGTCCTACCTGGTTATATTATAGTTTATTCTTTTATAGTCAAATAATGTTACACCTATAACTGTTACTATTACAAGAAAATGTTTCATTTCAGCCAACCGAAACTGAAGATAGATTAATTTAGATCAAACCTTAGTTTCCATACTTTAGTTTATATTAGACCTATATTATATGATTAGGTGAGTTATATTAAATTAAATCCCTGGTTACCGCAATGATAATTTGCCATCAATCCGGCCAGGTTAAGATATTGAGGATGTAAAACTGTATTTCAAAAATAATATTTCTTAGGTTACGATTTTCTTACCAAGGCAAATACTTAGAAGCTGATATTCAATTAGAAAATCACGTGGGCACTTTTTTGTTTCTCTTTTTTAATAATTAAATGGCATTTTAATGTAACAAAGCCTTGTTTACTTGAATATAAATTTTTATAAAGTCCGAACAAAAAGTATAACTCAATTTACTGCAAACGCTAATCCGATTTGCATGTAAAGACACGCAACATCACAAATTTATATATTACGACTTTCGCGAAGCAAAAAAACCTCAGCGGATAATTTTGAAGTCTCAAAAACTAAATTAAATGCCAGTGCATTTTACTTTTGGACCAAACCATTGACATAAAAAATCCCATTACCCATTCATCCAAACGCCAGTTAGCGAAATAATTCAATACCAGAATCATCCATGACATCTATTAGATTATCCCATTTCAAACCGAAAAGTATGGCGGAGGTTCGCCAGTTGATTATATAATTGGATTGGCCTGCATATCCCCCCTCTTTTGTGGTTAATTGCCATCAAAGATTCAAGCGTCATAAAAGGTATGGAAAAGAAGAAGGGATTCGGTGCAAATGCAGCGGGCCCCTAATGGATATAAAGAGAGTTCCGGGAAAAAGCGATCCTGGATTTATAGCTCTGGAAGATGAGACGGATCGTTCGTAATTGGGCATGGCCTTGGGGTTCATGGGGGTGGTAATGGGATTTCTGTTTCCCTTTCGTGTGATATCCGGGAAGTATCCGGGATTTTTTTTCCAGCAGAGGATGCATTAGTGGAGAGGATTGTGGTAAATCAATTGGAGGAATATTTCTTGGTGTTTGATGGGTTCTTTTATTTGCGTTCGTCGTGCTTAGTTAGATACTTTTACTTAGCAGAAAATGCATATGCAGAATATTAACTTTTATTTTCAAAGTAGATGATAATGATAAATTGATAATGATAAGTTATTACCGAAAATAATTGTTATCAGCCTCTTTTATTCGTATTCATTATGGCTATTAGATACGTCTCCTTAGCAGACAATTTATATTCAGAATGAGAATTTTTAGTTTCAAATAGATAATAATGACAATTGATAAATGATAAGGTAATAAAGAATATAATTTTAGATAGTTATGCGGTCGTTTTATGTGTATTCATTATGGTTTGTTAAATACTTTTACTTACCATAAAATATAATGTAAGAATGCTAACTTTAGTTTCTATATAGATAATAATGATAAATTGTTTGTATTTCGTCATGGTTTGTTACATACTTTTAATTACCAGAAAATGCATATTCAGAATGTTAGCTTTTATTTTCAAAATAGATTATAGTGATAAATTGATAATGAAAAGTTATTAACGAATTTAATTGTTAGATATATATGGGTCTTTTTTATTTGTATTCATTATGGATATTAGATACGTTTTATTAACGGAAAATGTATATTTAGAATGGGAATTTTTAGTTTCAAATAAATAATAATGATAAATTGATAATGGTAAATTATTCACGAATATAATTGTTAGATAATTATACGGCTCTTTTATTTGTATTTATTATTGTTTGTTAGATACGTTTCCTTAGCAAAAATATTTAAAGTTAGTATGTAATATTTAGTGTCAATATAGATAATAATGATAAATAGATAATGATAAGTTATTAACGAATATAATTGTTAAATATGTATGAGTCTCTTTTATTTGTATTTAGTATGACTATTTGATATGTTTCCTTAGAAGAAAATGTATATTCAGAACGTATATTTTTAGTTTCAATACAGATAATATTGATAAATTGATAATGATAAGTTAATAAATAATATAATTGTTAGATAAAGAATATAATTGTTAGATAAATAATATAATTGTTAGATAAATAATATAATTGTTTGATAGTTGCGCGGCCGTTTTATTTGTATTCGTCATTGTTCGTTAAATGTATACTTTTACTTAGCAGAAAATACATATTAAGAAAGTCAACTTTTAGTTCCAGAATTGATAATAATGAGAAATCGATAATGATAAGTTATTAACGAATATAATTGTTAGATAGTTATGCAGCTCTTTTATTTATATTCATTATGGTTTGTTAGATACGTTTCCTTAACAGACAATGTAAACATAAACTTTAGTTTTAATATAGATAATAATGATAAATTGATAATGATAAGTTATTATCGAATATAATTGTTAAATAGTTATGCGGTTCATTTATTCGTATTCATTTTCGTTTTTTAGATAAATTTCATTTGAAGAAAACGAATATTAAGAATGTTAGCTTTTAGTTCAAAAAAGGTAATAATGATAAGTTATTAACGAATATAATTATTATATAAAGAATGTACGATAATGATACTAATAATAAAATGTTGATGAGATCCTGATAATGATAATACTAATTTTAAAGCTCGAAATATAATAAATTTTAACAACATTCAAAATATATATTTATAGTATATATACCCGAAAAACGCTGGGTCTATATGATGGGAAAGTTATTAATAATTTTAAAAAAAATATAACTAAAAATATTTAATTATTTAGGCATATCAGTATTTTCTCAAATAATTTAATGAAATAGTGATACGGAATGATCTTTTTTATAAATATATGGTGTAAAAAAGTAATTAGAATCCTTTAATAACTAACATATCCATGGGAAGAACGCTGATAGTATTAAAAATGTGTGCTTACTTTTATATTTAATTATATATATATATTATTATATTATTTTATATATATATTATATTATTTTATATATATTATTATATTATTTTATATATATTATTAGATTATTTTATATATATTATTAGATTATTTTATATATATTATTAGATTATTTTATATATATTATTATATTATTTTATATATAATATTATATTATTTTATGTATATTATTATATTATTTTATATATATTATTATAATATTTTATATATACTATTATATTATTTTATATATATTATTATATTATTTTATATATACTATTATATTATTTTATATATATTATTATATTATTTTATGTATATTATTATATTATTTTATATATATTATTATAGAAGAAATTGGGAAATTTTAAACGTACATATACTTTAGTTACTAAATCAATAATAGAGCAAATGCAAACAAAATTAACATTGGTACTCATCTACGAAATAAGCAATTTTATTTTATTTTTCCATATTGTTGAAAAAACTATAACAAATAAAATAAAAAAAAGATTTTTACTCACTTTTTTACAAATTTAATTTATTCGTGTTTGAAGTCTTTCAGTTATTAAAGTTTACTTTACTAAGTTTAGTTTCAATAAATAAAATCATTTAAAAACGTACTCTATTGGGAAATCAAGAAAAACTTTAGAAAAACACCCAATTTAAATGTAAAAAAGATAAATGTACTAAGCCTCTGAATCATAAAAAAATAGAGCTTAAAAAAATTGTAAAATTTTGTAGGATAAATAGTATAAATTGAATAAATATTTGTCTAAAAGAAAGATATTTAATTTAGAGCGTAGCATTCATCCTACATTTCTTTCATAAAACTGAAACTCTAACGTTCAAATAGCAAATTCTAGGCACACATTTCGCAAATGTGACGTCTTAGTTATTTACATTCGTATTTTAATAAGTAAAATACGTTTATTTTCCCAATTTGACTGCCTGAATATTAAAGTCAATAAATCTCTTGAGGTTTTAATAAAAACTGATTTAAATAACTCTGCTACTACGCAAGGATTTGGAGTTATATTCCTTAATCACTTCATAATTTGGTGATTTATTGAAAACTAAATTCTGAACACTTTTGGTTTCTATTTCTTTAGATAAATTTCTTTAGATACAGTCGTATTTCTCTGATTCCTGGATATTATTAATTCGAAAGAGTTCGAGGATTTAATTATTTAAATTGATCAATATACAGGTATTATTCTTGAACTATTTATTAGCCAACACAAAAATATTGCTTCAAATATAACACACGTTTTAAATTAAAATGTGTACTGGATGTGTTTCTATTTTTGCCTGTTTTGTTCCTGCGCATTAGTTATTTAATTTCTGTATCCGCACCAAACTTAATCCACCCACGTGCACTTAAAAATACACTGTTAAAAATATGTACTTAAAAATACACTGTTAAAAATGTACTTAAAAATACACTGTTAAAATATGTACTTAAAATACACTGTTAAAAATATGTACTTAAAAATACACTGTTAAAAATGTACTTAAAAATACACTGTTAAAATATGTACTTAAAATACACTGTTAAAAATATGTACTTAAAAATACACTGTTAAAAATGTACTTAAAAATACTCTGTTAAAATATGTACTTAAAATACACTGTTAAAAATATGTACTTAAAAATACACTGTTAAAATATGTACTTAAAATACACTGTTAAAAATATGTACTTAAAAATACACTGTGAAAAATATGTACTTAAAAACACACTGTTAAAAATATGTACTTAAAAACACATTGTTAAAAATATGTTCTTAAAAATACACTGTTAAAAATATGTACTTAAAAATACATTGTTAAAAATATGTACTTAAAAATACACTGTTAAAAATATGTACTTAAAAATACACTGTTAATAATATGTACTTAAAAATACACTGTTAAATATATGTACTTAAATATATGTACTTAAATATGTACTTAAATATATGTACTTAAATATATGTACTTAAATATATGTACTTAAATATATGTACTTAAATATATGTACTTAAATATATGTACTTAAATATATGTACTTAAATATATGTACTTAAATATATGTACTTAAATATATGTACTTAAATATATGTACTTAAATATATGTACTTAAAAATACACTGTTAAAATATGTACTTAAAAATACACTGTTAAAAATATGTGCTTAAAAATACACTTTTAAAAATATGTTCTTAAAACACACTGTTAAAAATATGTACTTAAAAATACGCTGTTAAAAATATATACTTAAAAATTCACTGTTAAATATATGTACTTAAAAATAAGTAAAATGTACTCATTTTTGATTACTTTCGATGCTTATCAAAGCTCCGAATACATAAGTTTCATTTTTGAAAAAGACGTTCACTCAAAATTGAGTACAATGAGTAAAATTGAATAAACAGAGTAGTTGCTTGCCCACATAGGTTGCCTCCATAAATCCCATTCAATATCCCCAATTATGACGAAGGCTTACCGGGAATCGAACCCAGGTCATCAAGCACCGCAGTCCAGTACCTTATCCGTTAAGCTACCAGGGAGATTTGAAGAAGTCACGAACAGAAGAAATGTTAAAAAAGGTGTGCCAAATTGGGAAATAAAATTGTAATAACTCAGTTTCTATTAAAGCAATCGACATCAAATAACGAGGTAAAACTATCTTCTGAATAACTATTTTAAGTGTGTCAGGTCGCTTTGTTCAGATGGCTTGAACAGAAATTGAGATTAGACATATTAAATCAAACTGCTCATTTTTGATTGCTCAAGTACGATTACTTAAAATTTAAGCCGTCATCGCTCATTTACGATGCAATTGTACTCAAAGAAAATCGAGTATGATCAGGTACTCATTTTTAAGTACTTTTCTTAATAGTGAGGCCTTTTGAAAACCTTCTCAACTGATATAATTTTTTAAATAATTGTAAGGAAAAGGAATGTGTTGGATATATAAATTAAACTTTCTGGATTAAGATTCGAAATTTTGCTTATCCATCAGAGGGTAAAATGGTAGTGTTTTTATATATTCTTCATATTTAAAATAAAAACAATCTGTTTTTAACTCGTAACTTACCATTTAACTGTCTCAAGGAGCTTTACGACTTAAATCGTCATGGATTTCCATTTTTTTTAAAGCAATTCACATAAACTAAATATATTCTAATGTTGAAATATTTTTCGTATCTAAAACGTTGGCGTTTTCATTGAATGCTATATCTATTAAAATAATAAAAATTAAAATATATCTGATATGCATACTTCGGAAATATAAAGACACTTTATTTCTGAGAATACGCCTTTACAATTTTGATATTTTCCTAAAGCCTCAAAGGGTTAAAAATTCGAAATATTTTTCAGCACCCACTTCACCTTTTCACCACCACTAAGTTAAAGAAAATTTGCACCGAATGTGAGCTAATTTCTTAAAGGGGGAAAAATGTTGCTTTGGGTGGCAGTACAAAGAGTTCTCAAAGCATTGTGGAAGGACAACTTGCCTTACAATAAGAAGCGTGTACCTGTCTGACAGACGGATCATAAACAATTCTTCCTCAAAACAGGTTAATTCGCAGGTGGGGGTAGGGTCACTTGACGGGTTGAAAAACTAAAAAGCCAATCAGAAGACGATCTGTAAAAAGCATTAGTCAAGCGTCACATGTCCGAAGCCATGTAATTACCTGTTCTGCTGCAAACAGCATTCTTCAAATCCCATACGCTTTAAAAACTATCCCCCCTCCGTGGTCAAAATTATCCCAAGCCCGTTGCTAGACCTGTAAAATCTAACGTCAAGGTTTTAAATTCTAAAATCACTCCTAAAGTTCCTAGTTGTAAACTTTCTAAAATCGCAATAATACTCGCAATTGCAATTCTCGCGCATTTCAAAAGTCTTCCCTTTCCCTAATCCTTTTCAATAATCTACCCAAATTCTCAAACCCTGGTTGCGATTAGCTAGCAGCCATGCAGGCAGTGTGACGTAGCCCAAAGGAGGTTGCCAGAATTATCAATTAACTTCGTACTGACCACGCCAGTTGCTCGCGGTTACAGAATTGGGCTGAAAGGGGGGAAGGAGGGCTATTGAGAATTTCAGGGTGATTATTATGTGGGGGGAGAGGGTTTATTGCTGTGAAGGTAATATTGTAATTGCGGTGCTGTTTGTGGTTTGCGCATGACTGCTTGCATTAATGGCGGAATGTTCAGACTTGGGGTAGTGGTAGTTATGTACAATGTATCATAAACATGTACAGGTTGACAATAAATCATAAAATTTGGGAGTAAGATTTTTAAAACAATTTTATTTGTATAATAATTTCAGTTATAGAATGCAAAGTTTATAATATAATGTTCTGTTTTACCGTTTACTATTACCAATTACGATTTCTTATTTTAAGCTAAACTTTATCTACTACCTGACGAATACGAAACGTGTATATCCGTTCGAGTATCTCCAGTTTTTCCAGTAGTACACATAATATAAAAGTTGATAAAAATCTTTCTTTTGAATTTTTTTTCAAATTTAAAGCATTAGGAAGACTTTTAAAAAATTCTCTACTGATTTAATATTAAAAAAAAATTGTAAAAAAAGGGAACGTGTTAGAAATATAAATTAAAATCTACTGCAGTGAAAACAAACCTACAGATCCCAAATTTTGCTTATCTGTCAGATGGTAAAAGTGTGACCTTTTACAACACTCTAGAATTTTATTTATTTTTAGTAACTTTTAGTGTTCCAATAGAACAGTAGAATATTTTAATGAAACAAATAATACTTCTTGAAGCTGTAATAAAATGAAACCAAATCTGCAAATTGATTGAAAATTTAGATATTTATTTCCAAGAATGATCTAAATGAGAATGAAAAAATATTATATAAATAATATTTTGTGTATGTATGGGATCATGGCCTGTTAAATGGGGGTATGTATTTTAATAATAGTAAATATCAAGTTTGCATGTGGGTTTTAAAATGGCAAGGATGCCTATTTTTTGAAAGAGGAAAGAATCGTAAAACAATCCTAACTTTTTTGCTGATTAATAAGATAATATTGATAAATATAATATTATAAATAAATGAATAGCTATCTTTTAAAGTATATATTAATATTATACTACTAGCTTGGGAAGTACCCGGCGTTTCTCGGACAGTGTGTGCCGATTTCTTCACTTTAGCGCCATCTGTCGGTTATAGTAAAAAGTCCTTTCGGCTTTAAGAGGTAGAACAGGAGATATGGGTGATTTTTCAAATTATCATGTAGTCTCTCCTTTTATTTTGAAGGTCAAGTATACAAAATTATAACATGCTAAGAATAAAACTGAAAATTTATATAAAAACAACAACCTGCAGACGTTCTTTTTTATAGATTCATTATCGATGATAGAAATAAAATAAATTATATTTACTTACAAAATAGACATGCCTTTTAAAATAAAGAAACAATTTATTTATATTTATAAAATACTACTTCACCGGGGCACTTTTTTAGTGAATAAGAACTTGATTGCTTCCGCTAATAAAATATTCAGTTTTCTAATTATAAAAACACAGTTAGTGAAATTCTGTTATAAAAATCAATCTGACCATCCATACATTCTAACTAACTTAAGCATATTTAAACATCCTAATCTTATAAACCCGTAAAACCAGGACCTTGATTAAATTTCACCCCCTAAGCAAAAATTCATTCATTTTCAATTATTTCATTCCACTAGATCGTATCACCATTATATATTTAGAACGCTTTAAGAAAATAAAAACAAATCTTTTGTTGTCGAACCCGAAAACCATTTAAATACTTTTAATTAATATCTACAGAAAAATACACGTTCATAAGCTTCTTAGCTTAATAATATTAAAGAAGAATTCGTTTCGGTTTTGAATATACCCAGAAATTTAAATTGGTATTTTTAATAAGAGCAAGTCATTAAAAATTGCACAGAAATAAACACAATAAATAAAAATACGGTTGCGGTAAAATGATTAGGCTTTATTATCTGAATATTTAATATGTAACTTGTTTTTAAGGTACGTAATTGCACTTGTCGCTCAGAACTAATTGCAATATTGCTTAATTATTTTGTAGTACTGAGTTGTTTTCGTAAAAATTAACCATTTATCAATATAGATTAGGTAAGTAAATTTAATTCCGGACATTTCTGTATCAAATTTGGGTTGGCCGTGTATTTTGTTTTGACCTAGGCATCTATTGGGTTGGAGGGAAAGTTCTGTCGTATTTTAAAGAAAATATTTGAATTCATTTATAAAAATATGTGTTTAATATTAATCAATTATATATGCTCCGTTATTTGTTACAACCTGTTGCCATCTTTCAGGTAACCTGTGAATTCCTGTTTTGTAGAAGTTCTCATCCTAGGAGTTAAAATAGTCAGCAACTGCCTTAGAAACACTTTCAAAAGACATGAATTTTTTTTCCCGTTAGATAATTTTGCAGTAGGATTTTTTTCTCTTAATATTCTCGTAAAGAATCCACTATTCATCTCCAGTAACCAGCCTGTCCAAAAACGGCTCCACATTGTGTCTAATCAGATGTGATGAACACATTCTTACACGATCAGACAAATTCTTTTCCGTTAATTCATGTGGAACCCAAACACTTTGCTTTAACACAAACCCAACGGATTTAATGTGATTTCCAACAGTTGTATGATAAATGCCAAACTCTTCTGCAATTTCTCGACTTGTTAAATGTGGATTATTTTCCAACATGGATCGCAAAACATCATTATCGAGCTTGGATGGTCGTCCAGATCGATCACTTTCTTTGAGGCTCAGATCCCCTGAACGAAATTTGCTAAACCATC
Organism: Troglohyphantes excavatus; assembly: GCA_963932185.1. Taxonomy (NCBI): domain Eukaryota; kingdom Metazoa; phylum Arthropoda; class Arachnida; order Araneae; family Linyphiidae; genus Troglohyphantes; species Troglohyphantes excavatus. The sequence continues at coordinate 68,889,497 of OZ010669.1, forward strand.
TTTGACAAGTACGAACATTTACAATATCTTTTCCAAATACCGCACATAAATTTTTACATGCAACCGATGCATTGCTTCCTTTTTGAAATTCATATAAAATGCAGTGTCGTAAATGCACTTTATCTACTGACATGTTTTTCACTTTAAATATCACAAGTAAATGATGAACGGTAAAAAAGGGCACCTTTTATATTATACAGCAGTCTAAAAAAACTAAAAACAAAAAAATCCGATTGACTCACTAGACAGATGTACTTTTTATTTACAAGCAAAATCACCTGCCTATTTAAAATACGACAGAACTTTCCCTCCAACCTAATAAAAATATAAATTGAAAGATATTAACACAAATATGTTTGTTGAAACGAAATGACTAAAGTATTATTTTATCTGTTTTGATACAATTTTGTAGAAGAAGAAATTTTCAGTTTTATTGAGAATACGTTTGGTAAATATTTCTTATACTCTTAAAAATAGGTATTTGAAAATTGAGGGGTTTGCTGTAAAAAGGAGATAGCTCCAATTATTCAAGCTTGAAGAAAAATGAAAAAAAAATTGAAAATTCAAAATTCCTAGTTGTGTGAAAATATTATTTTTGATCAATCTTCTTAATTGTTCCTACATATTATGACAGTATTTTCACTCAAAACTATATCTTCCAGATGACGTGGCACATGTTGGATTGTTGGAGCTACCTCTTTAATGAAACCAAATAGATGCTCTGTCTACCCCTATGAAAAATATTTCACAAAAAAATACAATTTACTATAATCTTATTTTACTTAAAGAAAACTTCAATTGAATTATAGCATATAACTTGGCTTTAAAATCCCCCCCCCCCCCCCCCCCTCTGTAACGTGCGGCTCATCCGCTGCGTTGTCTGGTTGTAGTCCATCGTAGAACCACAAAACGTAAAAGAACCAAAAACTCTACTCTTTTTATAAGTGCTGTATAACCTTCCTATAAGCAAAGCACGTCAGTCGTTTGGGGAAAAATGGCGGTAGCTCCAGGAGCTACCTCTATATTGCAACAAACTAATAAGACATACAACTCCATTTCTCGAGTAACGCGAGAACTAATTATTGAAACTACATCTTTTTTATACCAAACGAACAAGTTTTTTTTACCACAAGATAGTACATGTAACTCCAAATCCCCCTAGGTTGGAGCTACATCATTTATGCAGCAAACCCTTCAATTAGTAAAATGCACCTATTTTCGATTACATACGATGCTTTTCACGGCTACGAACATAGGAGTTTCAATTTTGAAAAGCCATCTGCTCAAAAATGAATACAATGAGTAGACTCTTGCCTACATAGGCAATTGAGCTAAAATAATAATAGACACTGGATAGAGAACTATGAGTGCACGAGCCATTTTATACCGTTTTGTAGAAAAAAGAACACCTTTTTGAGAGAAGGTAGAAATAATAGGACTTCTGAATAGATTTGGGTAGAATTAAAAACGCATTTCTGGCTTTCAAAAATAAATTAAATGTTACACATTTAAGGGGTTTTCCATACTTACTTTCTTATTTACAAGAAAAAGAAAAGGCACCGAAAAAAAACCAGTTTAAAATATTTTTGTTACTTCACGTCGATTCCCGCATAGCCAAGGTAGAATATTTTCTTAACCTTTCTTCCGAAGTGTATGCATCCGTACTGTAAAGTACACAGTCGCTCAATGGGAATCCTTGTTCCAGTGTTTATCATAGAGTAATGATACAAAGAGAGGAATAAAAATGCTGATTTCCGTGTGTCCATCATTGAAACCACGTGATATGTGGAAATGCCAATTCATTCATGCGCCAATATTACTTGGCAGGCCTTGGCGACTTTAAGAACTAAACGAGATCGAAGTATTGTAATATGGTTTTGGGTTTAATTTTGTATTTAAATATAGTTTTTTTTGAACGAGTAGCACAATTTAAGGGAGTTTAACAGATATATTAAGAAATTTTTTCTTACTTTGTAGTTTTGAAATAATTGCATTACGTTTTTACGTAAAAAATTTACCATAAGCGAAGTTCTTTCAATTGTTATTTTGTATACTTCAATAAGAAAATATAAACAATAAAACCTGAGAAATATAAAGAGTTTCGCTTCTTCGAGTATTGAACACAAATAAAATATTTTCGTTTCGTTCATGAAGAGGAAATATTTAGCGCATATTGTTTGAAAATAAGTAAATACGCACATATATGTTAAAAAGTTGAATACGGACAGAACTCCTTATCGCCAAAAAAGAAGAAAGTGCGCCAAATTTGAAACTCCTGCAGATGCCTGAACGCCAAATGTGGCAGCGCTATAACCATGTGATGTGGGGTTTTCTTTTCAATGTTGACACCGCGGCCTTACGAGAGTCTAGTATTGAAGGCGCTCTCTATTTAATATTACAACTACCTGGTGTTTATATTATTTTAACTCAGTGACATGGGCTGCCTTCATAAACCACATTCAATAAATATCAACAATTTGAACAAAGTCTTATCAGGTCGAACTCAAATCCCAACTACCGTAGTCCAGTGCGTTATACGTTTAACTACCATTGAAATTAACAAATTATAAGGAGAAGAAATCTTAAAAAAAGGTTTGCTAAAAAAAATGGGAAGTAAAGAAAATTAATTGTAACAACTCCGTTTCTATTTAAGCAATAGTTATCAAACAATGTGGAAATCCATCTTCTGAACTACTAGTTTAAGTTTGTAGTTTTCATTAAGATCCCTTGAACAGAAGCTGGGATTAAATCATATTACTACTTTTTGAGAAAGTACGGTTATTTGCATTTGAGTATGTCATACAACCGTTTACTATGCAATTATACGTAAAGGAAAGCAAATAGGCTTAGGTACTCATTTTTTAAGTAAATTTTTTTTATAATGAAAAAATCTCAATATTTTAAAAGGCTTTTTATTAAGTTATTTATATTAATTTTTTAAGTGAATTTCTTTACGTATCTTAAAACAAGTTATACAAAATAAATGTAAAAGAATGTTGCTTTTCAAACCCATTTTATCCCTCTGAGAGATGAACATAATATCGTATCAGTAACTTTGTTTGCACTGTTTGAGAATTTAATTTATATTTCTAACACATTTCTTTGTTAAAAAAATATTTGAGTAGATAAATATCTTAAAAATACCTTCAATGCTTTAAATTAAAAATGTTTCGAAGTAGATATTTTAATTAACTTTTAAATTATGTGTAATGCGGAAAAAAACTGTCAATACACAAACGTATACAAGTTCATATTCCTTAGACGAATAAATACAAGTATTATTTTATTTAGAAATATCTTCTAAGTACGCATATTTTTGCACGGTCTTTCTTATTATACAAACGTGCGTTAAATATCAATCAATCGATAACATGTGAAAGTTAATTCATACCAGTGTGGTACACTCTTAATTCTCGTTTTTGATAGTTCTGCACAAATCAAGGCTACTTTTGTTATATTTGACAATCGTTTCGTCGTTGAATCACGTGTGCGTTTGACGAAAAAAGAAACCTCAAATTTTGAACGAAAGTTATTTACTCAAAATCCTTTTCGGTCTTTGTATGGGTTTATCCTGTTTGGATCTAATACTTATATTGTCAGAATTCATGTGATCCTTTTTGGCCAAGTGGATAGAGCGTTGGACTCTGGAACGAGAGGTCTGCGGTTCGAGGCAGCTCGTCGATATGAAATTATTATGTAATTTAAAATCGTCCTCATTTTTCATGAAATAGATTCCGTTAAAAAAACGGCGAAAGGAATTTCCTCAGTTGAGTTAATTGGAGCGTACATCAAATGTCTGTTTCGTCAAATATGAGAATGTAGTTTTGACAGTGTAAAGGTGACAGAAAATTCTATTTAAAATATCAATTAAAGATTTTATCTCAAAAATTTATTCTCATAGATCGGGGTAGCAACATAACCTAGAAATCAGGGAATTATCATGGACATTTTTAATTCAGAAAATATCAGGGAAAAGTCAGTGGAATTTTCAAAATTTCACAAAACATCAGGGAAATTTTCAAATTTGGATCATTAAAACGGCAATTATCGTCTATTATACCCTCTGTTCTGAGTAATTTAGTTGTCTATATTTTCTTTTAGTTCTGAAAAAGATTTTAAAAAACAAACATGATTATGCACATTTTCATATTTTCAGTTTTTTTTTATAATTGAATCACTGCTGGAGGGAGAAGCAATGTGCATTGGACCTTGAATTGCAACATGTGAGAGGCTAATGAATATGCGATTTATTAAAGATTGAAATAGGAAATTTGAAGCATATAATACATTTAAAATTATGTCTAAAATAAATAACTTGAAAACATGTTTTTTTTACATTATATGCTTCCAGAGAACATGTTTAATTACTATTATGCCTGTCGCAATTGCATAATTTGTGTTGTATCCGTAAATTATTCTTTTAGCTGTCAATAAGTATTGCTTATAATTTTTCATTTATAATGCAATTTATTTATTTGATCATTGTAGCGTGGATACTTTATTTCTATACAAAGCATGTATTACAAATTTTTTTAATCTAATTGTAAAATCAGGGAAATTTTCATGATACCATCAGGGAAATATCAGGGAACATTTTTTCCAGAATGTTGTTGCCACCCTGTAGATACAAAGAAACCTGGAAATATACAATGTAGGCTGAAAAATCAAACAACCAAGAATCAATCATCTGATTATTCATTTTCCAAGAAAAGAAACAAGGTAGACGAAAGAATCCAAACAGCCCAACACAAAAATGCGTTTTCTGCATGTACAGCCACAATGAATCCCAATCTTTTCGCAAATCTCAATACGAAATCCATTTCCGAGATTAACATTCGTCGAAACCATCGAATATAATTGACACGTGTTCTATTCGTTTTCCACAAATAAATAGAAAATTATGCTAATGGCCCCGGCGCTTATCTCTAAACATCTTTAATAATTTCTCGATCAAAGCACGCGCTGGCCCATTTGCATTTGCACCGGCCCTCGTTCCATCTTTGTGCTCATGCATAATTATGATACGGAGAGGGGGGGGGGAAATCCCCACGTTTTAAACTGTTTCACGTGTTGATCGTTAGGCATTGCCCGAGGTGGTTTGGTTTCTCGATGGTACAGTTTATCCTGTACCACCCTTAGGCGAGTGGTGCATATTTATGGGGGGCCCTGATTAGATAGTCTGGAAGAGTTGGGGATACGAATGGACAGTCACTTTTAGCAAAGGATTTTAATTTCGATTTTATGCAATCGCTTTGATTTAATTTTAAGTGTGAAATCTCATTAAGGGATGTGTGGTAGTGTATTTGAGTTTTGACAAAACTCACTGTGAATGTTTTCTCCTCATATATATTCTCTATCTACTGACATATATGAGGCCTGCTATGATATTTGCCGTTAAACTCATTTAAGTAATAGTGGACTTGAAGGGGTCTATCATAACATGCTTCATGTAGGTGAAGACGGGGATAGTTAAAGTTTGGTGACATTTTACGACTATTAAATAAAATAACAATTATTTATTGATTTTTACAAAAAGTGTTTTTATTTGGGGAGAAACATCATTAAAATATAATATATGTTCTTAATTTTTGAAATATAAAGCAATTCTTCAAAACAGAGTTTTTGCCCAGTTTTCGCCTCCTACGAGGAAAGATGGTGTGTTCTAAGTTATCGCTCTAAATCCTCTAGAAGTAAAAAATGTCGAAAATGAAAATTAGTAAAATATTACTAATATAATAAGCAAACACAGTTTTAATTTGCATAAGCCATTACTACACATACATGAATAGAGTCTTCATCTTCACTCTCAACATCTGCACAAAATTTATGTGCCCACCATCCACAATCACTGCACCTAATACACCCCTCCCCTGAATAAAAATGACAGTAAAGAAGACTGGTCGTCTTTTTCAAGTCCTTCAGTAGTATAGGTGGGTACTGACCGAATACAATAGAAGGGGGCGTGGCCACCTGTCAATCAAACTCGGCCTCGTAGACGAGGGTCTGGATGACGTCATCGGACAAGATTGGCTTGGAAGAGGGGGTTTCTGGATGACGTCATACTTTCTGGAATATTCTGGGGAATGTGTGACGTCATCTTTAATTTATTTTTTATTTAGTTGAATTTTTGGGGAAGGTGTGACGTCATCCTTGTGACGTCAAGGCTTGGAAGAGAGGGGTTTCTGAATGACGTCATACTTTCTGAGGACGCCATTTTTATTTAATTAATTTTAGTTAATTATTTTGGATTTATTAATTGGAGAATTTTAATGGGGAATTTTAGTTAATTATTTTGGTGGGTTAATTTGACTTGAATATTTTCTGGAATTTTTTTGGTTAAAATGGATATTTGGCCGAGGCCGGGAATCGAACCGGGGACCTTTTGCGTGATCGACGAGCATGCAACTGACTATGCCACGAAGACTGTTGGTGATATCTGTTCTTAATGGTATAAGTGTAAAGCTATGTATTAAAGATAGTTTTATATTTTGAAAGATGTTGCTATGTTAGAAAATAGTGGCGCCATCTATAAATGGAAATGATTTATTAGCTTTAATATTTTATTTTGAAGACGGGTACTTGTATCGCAATGTGTTTTATTTAAATGGAAATAATTATTTAATATTTTTGAAGATCTTATTTACTTGTGACGCTGTTTAGTTAAATGGATATAATTTATTATAAATATTTTATTTTGAAGACGGGTACTTGTATCGCAATGTGTTTTATTTAAATGGAAATGATTATTTAATATTTTATTTTGAAGACGGGTACTTGTATCGCAATGTGTTTTATTTAAATGGAAATAATTATTTAATATTTTTGAAGATCTTATTTACTTGTGACGCTGTTTAGTTAAATGGATATAATTTATTATAAATATTTTATTTTGAAGACGGGTACTTGTATCGCAATGTGTTTTATTTAAATGGAAATAATTATTTTTATTTTTACTTTGAAGACGGATACTCGTGGCGCCATCTGTTATTAGTTAAATCGAAATAATTTATTATTAATTTTTTATTTTGAAGACGGATACTCGTGGTGCCATCTGTTTTTAGTTAAATCGAAATAATTTATATCTGTGTTGTCTGCTATGCAATGACCTAAGTAGAAATAAATTAAATCCATTTAGTAGTTTTTATTTTATTTTTAAGCAAAAGCGCGGATTCGAACCTCTGACCTCGTGAACCAAAAGACAATTCTGATATAGTATTAGCGCTTATCCTAACCACTATACTAGAACTGTCTGGTATCTGAAGACGATTTTAAAGTATACCTGATTACGTTCATGGCTGGGTTTGGGGGACCGGTTTCTTCTCGGTGGCAATGTGTTCTTAAAGAGGGAATGTTCTGATGACGTCACTACTGTTCTCTGATTGGTTGATTCAAAAACGTACTTTTACGCCAATACTTGATTTCTGATTGGATATTTTTTATGGCAACAGTTTAACAAAAGAGATGCCACTGGTTCCCTGAATGTATACCCCATAGCATATAGATGAATTTGATCAAAATAAGGTGGAGAGAATTATGGTATTGCAGCCAATTTTTTTTTTTTTTTTTTGTAACTATAAGTAGGACGTTACCATGATGGAGGATGGGTACGCTTCTATGATGGGTTAGATACGTTTAGACACTATAATTCAAATGAAATCTCATAACAAATGCCAAGTGTATTGTGGGATATAATTAATGTTTATATAATAGTGTATCTCAAAGAAAGTATTAGTTGCGGTTATGGCATTGTCGAGTGAGGTAACGAGCGCAGGGTGCTTATACATTTGCTTGTGCGTAGTCATAGCTATTATTTACCTGATCACCGATACCGCACGAATAGCGGTGGACTTTACATTACGTGTCAACGACACTGCGAATTTGACTCTTTCTTTATGATTTACCCTATTTCATCTAAGACTGTGAGTAATATACCATGGATCCGATGTATCAAAATCCCGATCACGTAGCAAGTTTTGGTGGTGTAGATGCCTTATACCGTGCTGCCGATCGCAAAATTCCAAAGAAAACCATCAAGACGTGGCTGGAAGGTGTTGACGCCTACACGTTACATAAGCCTATGCGTCATACGTTTCCTACGAATCGTGTGTATGTCTACGGTATGGATGAACAATGGCAAGCCGATTTAGTGGATATGCCCGCTTTGAAAAAGTATAATGACGGTTACCGTTATGTGCTCACCTGTATTGATATATTATCAAAATATGCATGGGTTGTTCCACTCAAGCAAAAGAGGGGTGTGGATATTATGCAAGCTTTTCAAACCATATTTAGTGAGAGGGCCCCCGAAGTACTGCAGACCGATGCCGGGACCGAGTTCAAAAATAGCACGTTTCAAAAATTTCTGAAAACCCAAAGCATTCGATTTTTTACCACCTTTAATGCTACGAAAGCGTCTGTGGTGGAACGGTTTAATCGCACGCTCAAGACCAAGATGTGGAAATATTTCACGACCAAGAATACGCATCGATATATCGACGTGTTGCCAGATTTAGTCAGCAGTTATAACCATACGTATCATAGAAGTATCAAGCGTTCACCTGTGGAAGTGAATGTGGATAATCAACAAGAGGTGTGGAATACCCTGTATGCAGATAAGAATAAGGATCCTCCACCCAAGTGTGAGTTCAAGGTCGGAGATACAGTACGAGTGTCACGCAAGAAACTTACCTTTGAAAAGGGGTATGAAGCCAATTGGACAGAAGAATTATTCGTCGTCACAGATTGCATCAAGAGGCAGCCTACTGTGTACAGAATCAAAGATTTATTAGGTGAGCCCATAGAAGGCACGTTTTATAAACAAGAGTTGCAAAAGGTCACCATGAAAGAGGACTTTGTCATTGAAAAAGTATTAAAAAAGCGCATAAAAAAAAAGAAAACTGAATATTATGTGAAATATCGAGGATATCCCGCCAAATTTAATCAGTGGATCCCCGCTTCTAACTTGTTACCCCTATAAATAGGGATATCATAGAATAAAGATGTCATTCTGGACATCTCTATGAAAGGATGAGTTTCTACATTACGTTGATCTCGGACAGTTCCATGTCCTATTTCCCCGAGAATAAAATTTCACATTTTATTACACGATTATCCATACCGATTGAACTGAAGGGAGAATGGGAGGTCGGCATGGTAGAATTGGTCTATCCGCACACGTGGTATAATGTGAACGAGCACAATAATTTATTCGGATTTGAAGTGGATGGACAATTAAAAGTGGGAAGACGTATACCTCCCGGATGTTACGAAACCGTTCCGGATATTTTAAAAGCTATGTATGTGAAAGAACATGACGGAAAAATTATGACCAGTTATAATGCAGTAACGAAACGCGTAGAAATTAAGGTCAAATATGCTAAAGTTATATTAGAAGATGGACTTGCTCAAATGTTGGGATTTGCACCGACTGAGATTACTTCATTGGACACCAACATAGAAAGTGCAGCTGTGAGCCCCTTCGTGGCAGACCCATCCGCACACTATCATGTATTGATGATCTATACCGATATCGTAGAACCCCAGATAGTCGGTGATGTGTTAGCACCCCTTCTTCGAGTAGTGAGAGTGAAAGGTCAAGATGGCGAGATGGTGAGTGAACAATACGACAGACCGCACTATTTACCTGTAAATCGGAAAATGATCGAGACGATGGAAATCGTTATAAGGACGCACACAGGCTACTTAACGCCATTTGAACGTGGACGCTCGTACGTGAAGTTACACTTTCGTCAAAGATCTCTATCATAATGTATGTACCCTACAAATGCTGCCAAAAATCTTTTGAAGATTACTATGATCAACAAACGGGAGGCGGATTGAATTATTATCAAGGAAGTCCCTATCAGAGAGGATATGGATTAGGGGGTCTCTTTCGATCCTTCTTCAGGGCGGCGGCACCTTTACTTACATCGGGTGTGAAAGCAATTGGTAAACAACTATTCCACAGTGGTGTGAATTTAGTGAACGATATTTCTCAAGGTCAAGATTTCAAATCAGCTGCCAAGCGACGACTCAAGGAAGCTGGAAAAGATTTAACGAATAAAGCCGCGGTCAAAGTCAAGACCATGATTGGGAGTGGGAAAAGAAATAAAAAGCGCAAGCGAATGACAAATACCGTCATTCCACGTTTAGACAAGCAGAGTGCAGCACGCGATATTTTCTCCTAATGGCTTCGTTTATCTACAAAGACTCCCCTCCCTGCGTCAAATCAGAGTTGGATTTGTTTACAGTACCCCCTACACAGACAGTGATTGAAAAAGGACAGTTTGTCGAATTTCACCCCCTTGCCAGTGTTCGAGATGGCGGTCCCATTGAATTCACCATTTCCGGAAATGGAGAAGAATATATGGATCTCGCCTCTTCCTATATTCATATCAAAGTTAAAGTAACGAAAGCGGATGGAACTCCACTGCCTGCGGACTCTAAAGTGACTCCTAGCAATCTCTTTCTACATTCGCTCTTCAGTCAAGTGGATGTGAGTTTGAATGAAAGAAATATCTCTTCGGCCAGCAATACCTATCCTTACAGAGCCTACATAGAAACCCTACTCAATTATGGAGAAGATGCCAAGAAAAGCTTACTCACCTGTGAAGGATTCTACAAAGATACGGATCCCTCTGTGATAGATCCAACAGCAGATGGAGCGAGTGATGGGTTAAAGACACGCCATAATCTTATCAAAGGCGGACAAGTCCTGGATATGATTGGACAACTCCATTGCGACATCTTTCATCAAAATCGACTCATGATCAACATGGTGAGTATAAAGATTAAGATGATACGTAGTAAAACTTCCTTTTGTCTGACATCCCCCACGGCAACGGATGACTTTAAGGTTATCTTGGAACATGCGTCTATGTTTATCAGAAAAGTAAAGGTGGCCCCTGCTGTGTCTATAGCCCATGCCAAGGCTTTGGAGAAGACATCTTGTAAATACCCGATCGATCGAGTCATTTGTAAAACTTACAGTATTGCAAAGGGAAGCTATTCATTTTTGCAAGACAATGTGTTTCTTGGATCCATGCCAAAGCGTGTGATTCTCACCTGCGTGGAAAATGCTGCCATGAATGGAGCATATATTAAGAACCCTTTCCTGTTTGCACATCATAACGCAAGTTCTGTCGCCATCTATGTGGACGGTCAACCCGTTCCTACCAAGCCTTTGGAATTAGATTTTTCTTCAAAAAGTTATACTAGGGCCTACCACAGTTTATTCTCTGGATTCAACGCTGATAAAGGTATTTATTTATCCCATGAAGACTATGCGAAAGGTCATGTGTTGTATGCATTCGATCTGACTCCTGATTTGTGTGACGGTGAACACTTTAATCTACAACATCAAGGAAACTTACGAGTGGAAGTGAAGTTTTCTGAAGCTATTGCAGAAACCTTATCTGTACTCATTTACGCAGAGTTTCAAAACGTGATTGAAATATCCAAATCCCGTCACGTGGTGTGTGACTTTCCGAATTAATGGAAACCGAACAAATAAGAAGAATTCTTTCCGGAAACGAGAAGACCAAACACATTTTTTTAGGTGTGTTTGCAAGTGATGAATTACCATCCCGTATCACAGACTTTCCTGCTTGTTTCGTGGCCAATACAGACAAGTCGACAGAAGAAGGGAGTCATTGGTTAGCTTTCTACATCCATTCACCAATGGAACTATGTTTCTTTGACTCGTATGGAAACCCACCTGCCTATTTTGGAGGAGATATAGAAAATTATGTCGAGAATTTTCAACATGTGGAATTTAATCCTATGCAGTTACAGTCTAATGTCAGCTCTGTGTGTGGACAATATTGTATCTATTATTTGTATTCGAAATGTGTAGGACGTACTCTGAACGAAATCCTACTGCCTTTTGTACCTCATCAACTATGTAATGATGTAAAAGTGCATTACTTTGTAACCAAGCATTTTAGAACACTTTTGCCTTTCTTTCAATAAAATAAACTTTTTTTTTGTCAAATGTTTTGTCTTGACCCTTATTTAAACAGTTGTATGGTGTATTACGTCTCATTCGCAATGGAACTTCCAAAGTTGCAACACCCTTTTACGATGGTCATTGCTGGTCCTACGGGATGCGGTAAAAGTTATTTTGTGAGGGATATGATAGAGGCTAAAGAGAAAATGATTTCCATAGTACCCGATAAAATAGTATGGTTTTATGGTATTTATCAACCTCTCTACGATGACATAGATCATGTGATATTTGTGGAAGGATTACCCACTACCTTTCAAGAATATTTGGGAGACAATACCCTTTTTGTGATCGATGATCTCATGCAATCCTCGAATGATAAGCATCTTAGTGATTTATTTACGCGTGGTAGTCATCATCTGAACCTCAGTGTGATATTCATAACGCAGAACTTTTTTCATAAAGGCAAAGAAATGCGGGATATTACATTGAACGCTCATTATTTGGTACTCAGTAAAAATCGAAGGGACTTGAGTCAAGTAAGCCATCTGGGAAGACAACTGTTTCCTAGACACGTCAGACTATTTCAGGAAGTGTTTGAAGATGCCACAAAAAATCCATATACCTATTTGTTTATTGATTTACGTGCTGAAACACCTGAAGGTTTACGGTTACGTACTAACATATTACCTCATCAAACCCAAAGCGTATATCAGTTTAAATAACTCTCCCAAGTGGTATAAAAAGCAAGATACATGTAAATTATGTATCAGTTGTCAATATGACGCTCACCGAGGAACAGGTGAATCAATTACAGCTCATACAAATATGTCCATCCAACTTACGCAAGCCTTTATTGGAGAAAATCGACAAGAAGTGTATAAAAGCGATATGCGAGTGTTGTCTCAATACATTAAAGGGTAATATACCGTTGACTGCAGACCAGAAGAAACGTCTCTCCAAACATAAAGGAATTTTACGCAAATTAAGTAAACGTAAAGTGTCATTGGATAAAAAGCGTGAAATTATCACACAGAAAGGCGGATTCCTCAATATCCTTATCCCCAGTGTACTTAGTGTATTAACAAGTTTAATCCATGGCTCAAGTTAAGAAGTTTGCTCTAGTACCTGAAGAATTAGTGGTAAAGCATACTGTGTCCAAGAAGAGATTGAGTGAATTGGATAAAGCTATGATGCAAATACTAAATAGTGACCTAACAGATCATGAAAAATTGGCACGCTATCACGAAACCCTTCATACAAGTCTTAATCTCCAAGAATTCAATCAACCTTTTCTCATAAAGAAACTACGACCAGAAGACAATGACAAGAAAATGGCAGAAGAGGAAAAGAAGCATGTTGAACCACAAGAGGATAAGAAAATAGAAGTCGGTAGTAATATAGATGAAAAGAAAAATATTCCAGATATTTATCAACAACATATAATGAACTCTGTATATAAGACGATGCGACGAAAAGCAGAAAATGCCCTTGCTTTGTTCAAGTCTCATCCCGACGTTTTGTCATGGGACGCAAATGGACGGCTGATTGTACATGGACAAAAAATACCCAACTCCAATATTATTGATTTATTTACGTACATGTATAATTCTCGAAAATACGTGTCACGTAAGCATGACTACGACAAAGTGTTGAAAGAATTAAATGTACCAAGTGACTTTATAGGCAACAAATACTTATTGCAATCACCACCTCCCCCAAGGAAACGTAGAAAAATTCAACAACGAACGAATATTGTAAAAACTTCTCCTTTCAAATGGGAAACTCTGTGAATAAAGAAATTGAATTTACCAAATATCGTCAACTTTTTGTATTACAACTTTACATATTATAAAATGTATAACACATAATTACCTTTTTTTTTTTTTTTTTTTTTTTACATGTTGTGTAAATTAAAAATGACCTTTTTTGAATAATGACGTTTTAAAAATTTACCTTTTTTAGTATGTTGAATAAAATAAAAATTACGTTTTCGTTACATGTAATCCTATGAAAAAATGACCTTTTTCATTAGTTTGTTAAAAATAAAAATTACCTTTTTTTAAGTAATGTCGTTTATTAAAATTACCCTTTTTAATATTTACGTTTTTTAATCATGACGCTTTTAAAAAATTACCTTTTTCGAATAAGGACGTTTAAAAAAAATACCTTTTTTTACATGTTGCATAAAATAAAAATTACCTTTTCGTAACATGTAATCCTATGTAAAAATGACGTTTTTCACAGGTTGGTTAAGTTAAAAAATTACCTTTTTTGAATAATGACGATTTTAAAAATTACCTTTTTTGACATGTTGTGTAAACTAAAAATTACCTTTTTTTACCATGTTATATAAACACATCTTGATAGGTCATTGCATAGCAAACAACACAGATATAAATTATTTCGATTTAACTAAAAACAGATGGCACCACGAGTATCCGTCTTCAAAAATAAAAAATTAATAATAAATTATTTCGATTTAACTAATAACAGATGGCGCCACGAGTATCCGTCTTCAAAGTAAAATATTAAATAATTATTTCGATTTAACTAATAACAGATGGCGCCACGAGTATCCGTCTTCAAAGTAAAATATTTATAATAAATTATATCCATTTAACTAAACAGCGTCACAAGTAAATAAGATCTTCAAAAATATTAAATAATTATTTCCATTTAAATAAAACACATTGCGATACAAGTACCCGTCTTCAAAATAAAATATTAAAGCTAATAAATCATTTCCATTTAAATAAAACACATTGCGATACAAGTACCCGTCTTCAAAATAAAATATTTATAATAAATTATATCCATTTAACTAAACAGCGTCACAAGTAAATAAGATCTTCAAAAATATTAAATAATTATTTCCATTTAAATAAAACACATTGCGATACAAGTACCCGTCTTCAAAATAAAATATTAAAGCTAATAAATCATTTCCATTTATAGATGGCGCCACTATTTTCTAACATAGCAACATCTTTCAAAATATAAAACTATCTTTAATACATAGCTTTACACTTATACCATTAAGAACAGATATCACCAACAGTCTTCGTGGCATAGTCAGTTGCATGCTCGTCGATCACACAAAAGGTCCCCGGTTCGATTCCCGGCCTCGGCCAAATATCCATTTTAACCAAAAAAAAAAAAAATTCCAGAAAATATTCAAGTCAAATTAACCCACCAAAATAATTAACTAAAATTCCCCATTAAAATTCTCCAATTAATAAATCCAAAATAATTAACTAAAATTAATTAAATAAAAATGGCGTCCTCAGAAAGTATGACGTCATTCAGAAACCCTCTCTTCCAAGCCTTGACGTCACAAGGATGACGTCACACCTTCCCCAAAAATTCAACTAAATAAAAAATAAATTAAAGATGACGTCACACATTCCCCGGAATATTCCAGAAAGTATGACGTCATCCAGAAACCCTCTCTTCCAAGCCAATCTTGTCCGATGACGTCATCCAGACCCTCGTCTACGAGGCCGAGTTTGATTGACAGGTGGCCACGCCCCCTTCTATTGTATTCGGTCAGTACCCACCTATACTACTTCCTTCACTGTCACTGGACGTCCTTGTCACGAAACACGCCATCTTGTCTCTAAAGTCACGTTGTTGAGTTTCGGGGTTAGGCTTAAGTTTTTTTTAATTATAACTAATTACAAATAGTGTTTTATTAGCATAAACATACGCACAATAAGTTGTTATAAACGAAAGTTTTGAATAACAATCACACAATTAAAACACCAAATATTAACTTGAAGTATATTAAAACAGTGCAGAAAATGCGCCTATCTTTAGTTAATCATACAACATCTTCGAGCATGAATGGACTGTTGTAGAGAGAATATGACGTCATAATCGTGAAGCCCACATCTCAGGCGGAAGGCCCATATCACGTGCCATCTCTTCAAAATTATGAATTGAAAAACACTCGCGATTGGCTTGTGCAATGGGAAATGTGTAATTGTGAAAAATTATGAATGGAATGACGCAATTAACCACGTGTCTTGGGCCTTACATGTTGGCTTCACTTTGACGTTAGCGAGAGTGACGTCATGACTCCGCTACTACAAATGATCCATGCTCGAAGTATAACAACACATAAAAACGATATCTATGACCATAGAGGTAACACTCAGAGTGAAATGATAAAGTTCTCAAAAAATCCGATAGGTGGCTACATTTACCGGAGATAAATAACCCTTTCTCGTCTTGTCCCGCTTCCCCGTTTTGCTTCTGATTGCCCTATCAGACACTTATTTTGGATTTATTTTTAATATAAAATATTAAATTACTGATTTCACTCCGTATATCAAACCGAAATTCACGTTTTTATTAAATAAACACCGCATCCCCTTGTTACTAATTAAATGAAAAAAACTTCGATCACGCCGTTATCGGACTTAACAATATCGCCCAAATTAAACAATTAGACACTAATTCCACGCTCCAATTATGGGGAGCACAACACACACACACACACACACACATGAGAACATTTCAGTGCGAACCGTCTCATTATTCAAAGCACACACGTTTCTCCATCAAAGGCCAATTCATAAATTCGCCAATTACTGCTTTTGGAACAACGGCCGCCGATTCGCAGCACGGAATTTCCCATGTGGTCTGTTCGATCACGTTCCCCGCTTCCTTCAATTAAACTTCCTTTGGTGTGTGTCCAGTGGTGCTGTATTTGGCGGATGTTCTCCCATCTGGGGATTTTAACCAGCGATAACTATATCCCGAAAATCATTATTAATTGGAATGGGATAACTATATTCCGATAAGTATGTATTAATTGGAATGGGTATAAATTTAATGGATATAAAGGCGCCGACACGGGATCAATGTGGCAACAACATTTGGAGTGTTCTTAGATATATTTGGACGCCATTTTGATTTCTAATTCGAACGACAAGTATGATAAGGTTACATTGAATTGAAAATCAAAAATAAATCTTTAAAACTTTTATAATTAACCATGGCAACAGTAAGCTATACGTAATAGAACAAAAAATAACGTTATAGTTTTAAAGATGTTTATTTGAATTTGACTACTTAAATATTAGAAAATGTCATTAAGTTACTAGCTTTTGCGTTGTATAAGCTGAGTTAAAGCACGCTTACATACGCTTCTACACATAGGATCTAGCCCTATTCTTCCTCAAGATGGACACCTGAAGCAAGGATTTATAATTTTTTTTTTAAATATTTAACCAATTTTAGAAATATTCCAAAATGAAACATCTTACAAATTATTTCCGAGCTATGGAACGTGCTTTTATAGCTTAGTCGGTTAGGTCGTGTGACTTCGGAACAGTAGGTCACATGTTCGAATTCGAATTCTATATGCCTTGAAGGGTTCCTAAATAGATAGATATTGAGCTTTTCTTTCATTTCAAAGAAAAAATAATTTACATAAATTAGTGAAAAGCAATAGATTCGATATCGAACGGTATACATATTAAATCTAGATGATTCCAAAATGCAAGCAACAACCAGGCGTTTAGTTGATGTATAGTTTCGCGTACCGATCATAGAAACAGCCATAATGTAGCTATAACTTATCATATAGTCACGACAAATTCGCCAAAAGCGAAAATAATATTATTAAATATTTATATGGCCCCTAATTTTGCCCAATAATTGTGAAATGGTGGTATAAGACATGCTTTTAATGTATTGAATCAAATGAAAACTTTTAAATTTGTGGTATAGTATGGCTTCGATTAATTGGCGGATGGGTAACGCCTCTTTTAGCTGCTTCCAACGAATCAATAAACGAGTTTGAATGAATTGACCAATGGGCTTATCTAAAATCTGTAAATAACGTGACGTCATAGCGGCCATTTAATCGGAGCCGAACTATAAATCGAATTGCATTTTTCTTAAATGTTTATGTTATTACTTGATGTTTGATATAGATAAATAGAAAAATCGTATTTATCTATGAAAACTAAATTTTATGAATTCGTAGATATTCAATATTCATCATATTAAAATTAATGCCTCAAACTTGCACCAAATCGATGCAAAATAATGAAAGATAAAACAAATGATTAGATTAGATATTTCTGGCTATCGATATGAAATCCAGCGAAATGCTTTTTCAAAATACACGATGAAAGTTTATATAAAATTACGTGATTTTTCGATACAGATGAATTTTTTTAAAAAACAATATACCACAATTCGTGAATTTGAGAATTTATTCATTTAGTTTGGCGATTTTTCTCAGTTGGCAACCCTGAAGGTACGCCGAGCCAAATTAATGATCAGGCACACTGGACTTCGCTACGTCATAACAACCTATAGTTGATAATTCTCATAGTCAACAATGATTGGCTGCGTCGACGTTCGATTGAAAGGTAATTGGTTGTCCGAAAGGATTGGACCATAATAATCAACGTAAGGATATTTCTGTGGGAGATATCGTTAAAAGGGTCGGGATTAGTTTTCAGTTATATTTGGGGTTCGAGATAAGCTAAATATTTCGATGAATTGGACAATCTAATTCAATTAATCGATTGTTGTTTGTAGTTATAAATAAATTATAAATGACAAAATTCACATTTATAGCCTATTTAATTTTGTTTCCTTAACTTGTTTTTAAAATATTGGAAATAAATATTTAAATAACTATATGCAAAATATTTAAACGATGAGGATTTAAAAGAACGCTGTCTGTTTGACTCCGAGTTGCTGTGGAACCCATGGTAATAAATTTCAATGGCCCTCTCTCATCAGGACTCGAACCCGCATCCTGTTGTTCCGAAGTCCCGCTCGCTACTGACTACGCTAAAAAGGCATTGATCTTGGAAATGCTTTTTTTAAAACAAGTTTCTTAAGACAATAATTACTTTAAACGCATTTTTGTTTTGAACGTTTATGAGATGAATGCACAATTCACCTGTGCTCCTGGAAATTATATTTATTTTGATACCTCATTTTGTTAAGATTCGTTACGTGTAAGAAACGTTAAAGGGATCTGTAACGTAATCTATCTAACATAAAAGGGATATAGAAATAATACATATGATGCATTGTTACTTATGCAAAGCAAATAACACATTGAGACTACCTCCCTGTTAAAAAAAATAGTTTGTAAATAAAATCAAAGATAAAAAAAAAAAAAAAATTCAAAACGTGTCATAATTTATTGAAGTACAAAATAACAATTTATACACAAGAAGAAAAAATAAATCTACCTCTCGTACCGGCTGTCCTGGATTTTCAGTCATAAGATAACCAGTTTTTTTTTATCATTTTTAAACTTATAAAAACAATTTATTCTTCAATGCTTTTTACATCATTTTTATTTGCGTTTAAATTAAAAGCAATCTTTTTCAAAATAAACAAGATTTAAAAAATTTTTAATAGCAACATTTAGAAACTCTTCTGCAGAAAAATCTTTCTTTTTTCTTTCGAATTTTCTCAATTTGCTGGCTGCTCACAGAACAATACCGCATTTTAATTTCTGAAACGAATAGAAAACAAGGAATAAATGTGTACGGATAATTAATTATGTTAAATACTATTATAAGTTGACAATAGACAATAGAAGTGAATAAATATGATTGCTCAAACGTAATAGTTAATGAAATATTTTAATAGTGTAATTTTCCTTAAATGTATATAACATTTACTTCAATATCTAGAAGATAATTAAAAACTTGTGAAACTTACCCGCCATGGCAGAAACAAAATTTCATGCATTTTTCATTTTTCGGGATACTTAAAGTGTTCACTATAGAAATGAAAAGAGGTAGAGGGCGCTATTTTTAGAAAAATGGCTCTAATGATGCAAAATCGATTCTTTCTCAAATCGACAAATAATGGCAATTAAATACCTAACAAACCCAATCAAAACTGAAAAAAATATGTAAATATTGAGAAATTGCATCGAATCGGCAAAAATCACAGTTCAAACTTATAAAAGTCGGAATAATCGCTGCGTCAAATTTCAGTTTTTAGAAATGGCCGTTTTTTCACGACATAACTGCTTGGTTATTAATATGTATTTACAAAACTGTAGAACGGAATTAAGACTAAAGAAAATACTTTCGGAACGAAAAAAAAAATCTTTTAAATAAACAGAAAACCTGAAATTTGTTATCTTCAAAATCGGGAAAACGTTCGTAATAAATAGTCGATTTTTGCAATACAGCTAATTATAGTTAGCTGATAATAATTAAATATCTACTGCTGGAAATTTTCAATAAAAGTTTAGTTAAATTGTGGTATTTTGGGGATGGCAAGAAGGACGACGATCCATGCATAAAAGAGCAGGAGGGCGCATTTTTCATCGTAAAAGGGCTGGCAAAGTGGTTCGCCCTTTAAAACACACTTAAAGAAAATGAATAATATCTTATAAGTGTGGTAGGGACTATAATGTAATACCTATTCAGTAATATTAATATTTTTTTTCTGTACTATTAAAATTACAGACAATCATGATTGTTAATCCAATTTGGATGACACTTAAAAAAATTATAATTTCCATCGGAAAAAAAGTTTTAACGTCGAGTGGTTTCGTTATCTTAAATATAAGGTGTGTTATAAGCATAAATAATTTTCGCTACATGTTTTTTCAATTGAATTAAAAATCAAATTTTATTCACGTCAATTTCAACATCTGTTGGACCGATCTTATTGAAACATGAAAATTTTAGTACAGTAATCCAGATGAATGTTATGTATTTTATTCAGCGTCGGTATTCCGAAAAGGAACTGAGTTATTATCACACAATTTTGTGGCACGCCTTTTCTTTGATAGTACATGTGTAATTTTCTACTGAATGCACGGAATAAAAAAAATTTAAGTGATAGAAGCCGATTAAGTAGTGGTCCTATCTAAAAAATTCCTTTGTATTTCCTGTAAAATTTTAAATTTTAAAACCTCTATACTGTAAAAAAAATTGTACTTTAAAATGAGTACCTGGACCTAACCGTTTTTCTTTGAGTAGAATTGCATCGTCAATGAGCCATGACGTACTAAAATGTAAGCGACCGTACTTCCTAAAAAATGAGCTGTGTGATTTAATACTGCTAATTTCAGTTTCTGTTCAAGCCATCTTAACAAAGCGACCTGACACACTTAAAATAGTTGTTCAGAAGAGGATTTTCCAGATCATTTGATGTCGACTGCTGAAATGGAAACTGAGTTATTTCGACTTCAATTATCTTATTTCCCATTTTTTTAGCACACCTTTCTAACATTTATTCTGTTTATAACTTTTTCACGTCGCCCTGGTAGTATAACTAATAAGGCACTGGATTGTGATGCCTGAGGATATGGGTTCGATTCCCGGTAAGGCTTGCTTGTAACTGTCGATATTTCTTGAAAGTGATTTAAGAAGGCAGTCTATATAGGCAAGTTATCGCTCTTTTTATTCATTTTTACTAACTGTACTCATTTTTGAATATATATCTCATTCGAAAATGAAATTCATGTATTCGGAGTTATGATAAGCATTGAATGTAATTAAAAATGAGTATATTTGACTCATTTTTGTATACATATTTTTAACAGTATACGATCAAAAAAAATTTAAAACTTTATATAGATATTTTTTTATATATATAAAGTTTCGTTTTAATTAATCCCTTATAAAAAATGTGTATTTTTGTCATTAATTCAATACATAAATATATTAAATTATGTATAAAATCTCAATTATAACTCTTCATATATACCGAACATTAATCAAATATGATATATTCTAAAAAAAAATCTCCGATACTTTCTATTACAAATGTTCAGAGTGTCCTTTTTCTCTTGCTCCAAGTCGCTAACTCTCTCGACATTGTCTAGGGCATGGCAAACTGAGCAGAAAAATAGGTTCTCGGCATCTCACGTTGACAAATAATCCTGTCAGACGCTCGGCCATCCATCACAGTTGTCGAAGCGGCAGCTATTGACCTTTGTCATATTGTGTCGTTTGTCACCGATAGGCCTCTCGCATAAGAACCCGTAAGAAAAGGATCACGGTGTTATATTGCCGGGTCATTGAAATAGGCTGTCCGGGGTTTGATTTGATTTGTATTGTTTTGCACTCAAGGTTAAGGGAGCCCCAAATCCTAATTTGTTTATTAATAAATTCAAAAATATATTTTTTTATATATTATTAGAACATCTTTTTCTGAACAATTATTAAAAACAAAAATATATTAATTTTTTTTTGTTTTATTTTTTGCGTTTTTTAAGCTTTAGACTTTTTTTAAAAACACTATTCCTCTTTCAATGTTTAATGTTTTTCAAAAACTTATTTTAAGTTCAAAACCTAAAAAAATATTCAAATTTGTATATTTAATTATTCGTAAAAAAATAATTTATAACTTAATTTAAAAAGCTATTCACACGTTTATAAAACTAATATTAGAGCTGCAAAAACTATTAACAGTTTAGATTTGAGTTAATTAGTAACAAAGCCTTAGCATTTTAGACGTACCCAAAATGTAAAAAAAAAAAAGAAATGAGTAAATGACGATTGTTGCAGACGAAAAGTGTGAAGAAAGATGATAAATGGTATATAAACATCTAAAAAAACATATGTTCTGTTTCTTTTATTGTTTGGAAATTTTGTACACACCTTCTAAAGTATGTATAGCATCGTTTTATAACGAAATTTTTTTTTTGCAACTTTTTCGGAATTTGGGACTTGGTTTCTCTTAAGCGATATAAGATTTACATGGAATCTTTAATATGTTATTATAAGAATAGTTTTAATGTGTTTAGTTTAGATAATGTCTGTGACTTGGAATCATAAAAAAACGTTATAAATGAACCAATGTCACCTTCATTACGTTTTTTAAAAGCTATTTTGAATTAAACAATTTTAAACATCTAAATGAAATAGAAACCAATGTCGTCAGGCTGCTCTAACTCTTCAAATCAAACAACATTAATAAAAGGCTGAGCCTCAAACTTTGAGGCCATTTTTGTCAAAATTGGCCTTCTTCTTCAAAGTCGCTGACATAAGGAAACGTAAATAACTGCACAGTGATCACTGTATTGTACTGCTGGGTCATTGGAAGATGGTATGTTGGCTTAGATTCGATTTGTATTATTTTGAAATCAAGGTCAAGCGTTGTAAAGAATGTAATAATTGTATTATACCGTGTCTTTGGAAGATGGTGTCCTAGATTTGATTCGATTTAAATTTATTTT
This sequence comes from Troglohyphantes excavatus, assembly GCA_963932185.1. Classification (NCBI taxonomy): domain Eukaryota; kingdom Metazoa; phylum Arthropoda; class Arachnida; order Araneae; family Linyphiidae; genus Troglohyphantes; species Troglohyphantes excavatus. The sequence goes on from OZ010669.1 coordinate 68,912,632, forward strand.
AAGCAAAATTATACTAATTATTCTTTACATGAAACCCAGCAAAAAAAGTCAGCATAAAACCTTCATTAAAAACCTGCATAAAACCTTCATAAAACCCTCATAAAAACTGCAGTTATTTGTTTCAATGTCCTTCAAAAAACCTTCATAAAAACTTCAGTTTTTTTGCAGGTTTTTTAAAGGTTTAATGCAGGTTTCCTGGTAAAGAAAATTAAAGGGAAATTGAAGGTTTTTGTCTGCATAAAAACTGCAGTTTTCATGCAGGTTTTTTGAAGGACATTGAAACAAAAAACTGCAGTTTTTATGAAGGTTTTATAAAGGTTTTATGCAGGTTTCCTGGTAAAGAAAATTAAAGGGAAATTGAAGGTTTTTGTCTGCATAAAAACTGCAGTTTTCATGCAGGTTTTTTGAAGGACATTGAAACAAAAAACTGCAGTTTTTATGAAGGTTTTATAAAGGTTTTATGCAGGTTTTCCGTGAAGGAAAATTAAAGGTTTTTGTCTGCATAAAAACTGCAGTTTTCATGCAGGTTTTTTGAAAGAAACTGTTTTTCTATTTTAAACAAATCAAAATTTAGTCTATTTAACATTTTATGTTGTATTTCAATATTTTTGCGCTAAAAGAATTTTGAACAAAAAGAATAATTTTTTTCTCTAATCTGATATTTAAAAAGTTGTAGAAAATATTTCTACTCTATACATATAAAAGCCAAAAAATAATCATTAGCTTAAAAAACTTTATTAAAACTTTTTTTTAAATATCTTCATAATTTCATAAAGTGTATTTTATTGCTAACGAGTTATTACCAAAATTGTAATTAACTTTAAAACTATATCTAAACATTTAAACTACATTACTTAGAAATCAGGTTTTTAATATTTAAAAACCTTTCGAATTATGAAATAATTTCTAATGATTTTTTTATAAATTACTAAAATTGTTCAATCTAGCCACAATGTAGGTGAAGTTGTAAGCATTCGTAACGCACATGTGAGCAAAATACAATATGGAAATATTAAATAAAAATAATGTTTAATTTTTTAACATGTATTGTTCAATTTATATTTATTGCTATTGAGATCATGATGATTGCTTGAAGCATCTGAAACTTGGCCAAACTAATGTTCAAGCATGATGAAGTTTTATAACAACTAATTGTTCAAATTGACTGATAATTTAAATTGAATTCGGAGCAGTTCTGAATTGTTTTCATCTAGCCATATATTTTGTTAATAAGTGCTCCAACAATTTACTTAAGCCAAACTTGCAATAGAAAGACCGATACAAGAAAAAAATAATAACTTGTCATACACTTACAGTATTAATAGTACTATACTTTTCAATAATAACATTTAATTTCAAAACTTATTTAGAACAGTTTTATTTTAAAATCAATTTATCAATGGTCAATTTATCAATTATTTTAATAGTTATCTATCAATTTTTATGATATAATTTACTAAAAACGCACGTTTTAGGATAAAAAAAGTAATAATGTCCTATTGCTTTACAGGTTTGATCAAGATATTGATTACCATTTACCGAACTTTTTTAATTCTTGGTTAATAAAGTGAAATATATTCCGTTAACATATATCTACACAAAAATATAAGTATTTAGAAAAACATAGCAATAAATTTTTTCTACTAACATACGCATAACTCTTTTACATTTCGAAAAAATATGTAAAGTACGTTTAAACCCTGAAACAAGAAAATTTTCAAAATTGTTTTGTATACAGTTTTGCATTTGCAAATACTAAATTACGACTTAAAACAATTACATAATTTTATAACATATTTGTAAAAAATAAAAGAATACATAAGTTTAGAATTCAACTTTTATTGTATAAAAATCCATTTACAATCTACAGATAAGCATTAAAATAAATAATAAAAACTACCAAATGTCCAAAGAATTAAGAAACTTTGCTACAAAAGTTAACAACATTTTACATGAAAATCCAACTTTGGAAACCGCACCTTTTTAAACTGTCGAGATCCAACTTTTTTTGTTCTATTCCAATGAAAAATGAATGACCGCGTTTATTCTAAATTTCACCATTTCACCATGAAACAAAACAGCAGTGAACACTTGCATCTAATTATATACCATGGCATCTGGTTTCATAAACGTGTTTGCAATATTGTTCGAAATCAAATAGAAAACATTTTCCGTTCCATTCCATCTGTCAAGCTTGCTAATCATTTGATAAACATTTCGGGTGTTGCCACTCAATCATAACAAAATTATATTGGAACTTCAAAACAGTTGAGAGCAAACGATTTCGGACAACCTACATTTTAATTCTTATTATTCTAAGCACTCGCTTGTTGTTTTGGTATTAACCATCTGCAATTTACTTGCAATTTGTATAATTAAATTAAAATTTCTTTGCAACCAGACCGACCTACCAGTTGAGAATTAAAATGTGGCAGTGTTATAAAAAAATAACTTTGCTTTCAACGAGCAAAATAAATATAGACGTGTTCGCGAAAAGGTCAACATTTTTAAACGTGTGTTGTCTGCAAATATTAAAAAAAAGGATATATATATATATATATTTATTTATATTATTATTTTTATATCACGGATTTTTATTTGGAAAAAAATTTAAGTAACGAATAGAATAAAAGTTTTCAAATGCAAAAAGTAAAGCTTGTCAATGCTACAGATTTATATAACGCGCTTATTTTGTTGACCTAAACAAAGAATAGTGAAGAATTTTATTCATTAGTTTCAAATGAAATAATTTTTAAAACGGTTTATTCTACATAAATTATACAAGATAAATTATGTACTTATTAACAAAAACTTTTTAAATACCTATTAGGTATTATTTATGAGGTATTTTCATAAAATGTAAAAAAAATGTATAAGTTAATTTAGTACCGTATTTCAAGAATAAAAAAAAAAGGTTGAACTGCTCTAGCTCAAGCTTTTTCCAGTCACATGTGCATAGCAACGATTACTCCAATACCAAAATACTTAAGAATGTCATTATTTTATTTTTAAATATATTTCAAATGACCCCAGAAAGCTAGTTTTGAAATAGCCCTTCATTTAAAAAGACGGCTCTGTTTGGAGCACGGCATATTTAATGTGCAACAGTCCCTTAAACACAGCGGTTACTTTTTGCGGACGACACACACAGACCTTCGATTATGCGGGGCGCATTCTATCCAACTGCCACCCACTCTGGCCCGTAACTATTTTTAAGAAAAAGATAATTCATATGATTATCTCAAAAACAAAATAAGTAATTGAAATTTCCGTATAGTTAAATACCGATAAACTTAGTTTCATTGTAAAAGTTTTTGGAAGAAAAATTCTATCTATCAATAAAAAAATCGGTTAAAAAATATAATATTTTGTACAAGAATATAGCCAAATCCCAATTTCAAAAAATTTCATTTCAATTTTTTTTTAAAAAAAACATTACTATTCCTACAAAAATTTTATTAGAATATTACTACAGTTTTTGTAAAGTTATTTTATTTGTTTTCATAAAACATTTAAAAAAAATGCATTTCGCCTTCAACAATTTCAATGCCGAAGTTTTAAAACAACAGCATTTTTTTAACGTTTGTAATTTACAGGCATAAAATTTCAAATTTCACAATTTTATTTAAGGTTTTATTCTGACTTTTTTTCTGCTGGGACACACTAATTATTTAACTATTTTATCCACCAATGCAATGTCGGATTTTAATGCGAATGTCGGGATAAATTAAAGGTTAGTATAATTCAAAACAAACGATTAATTTTCTTGATTATTTTGTATTTTAAGAAACATAATTATCCTTTTATAGAAAAGAAGAAATTGATGGTTAAACTTTTCAATTAAATTCATACTTTTCTTTCATAACGAGCACATAGTCTCTAAGAGGACCTACTCCCGCATAAATTTAGAAAACAAATAAAATATTGTTGCCAAAATTATTATTTTTAAATTGGGAAAATCTTGTTAAGAAATAAACCAACTTTCGTTAAAGGGAGAAAAAAAAATCGGATAAAAGGAATCCTCAAATGGGAGCTTTAGAAACCTCCCCTTCCCTTCATTATTAAAACAAAATTTCGCTTTTATAAAACAAACAGGTAAAATAAAGCTTTCAAAAAAAAATTCAAATATCAATTTTCCTAAAATTTACTTTTAAGAAAACCTTTACAAAATCTACACAGTACCTGCAATAATTTCCATGCTAAATTTTTCAACATTAAAACTTCTTAAAACTTTTTAATTTGTCTACATAAAATTTATAAAATAAAACTTAATTTCCCTTCAAGAATTTAGATGCTCAATTTTTCATCATTAAAACTTCTAATAAACAACATTAAAAAAAAAAGTTTTTAACTTTCGTGCAAGCTTTATAAAAGTCTGCATAAAACCTTCAATAAAGCTTCACTTTTCCTGTAAGAATATCATTACTAAATTTGTATACATTAAACCTTCAAAAAAACTGCAGTTTTATTGAAGGTTTAATGTAGAAAAATTTAGTAATGATATTCTTACAGGAAAATTGAAGTTTTATTGAAGGTTTTATGAAGGTTTTTTGATGGTTTTATTTACCTTCATAAAACCTTTAAAAAAACTGCATTTTACCTTCAACAATTTCAATGCTGAATTTTTCAGCATTAAACCTTAAAAAAAACTGCAGTTTTTTTGAAGTTTTTATTTTACCTGCATAAAACCTTCAATTTAACAATTTTAATGAAGGTTTTATGCTGACTTTTTTTGCTGGGAAGCTTTAAAGTTTTAATAAAAAAATAGTTTTAGTTATGGTTAGGTTAGATAGTTGAACATAGTTACTCATTTATGCATATGGTTAAAGAATTAGGTGTGCGGGGGGTGGGGGGTAGTTTTGGCTCCCCCATTTCCCCTATTTCCTACATCCATGGATATTATCATATAGATTATTGTTATAGAATGGATCCATTTTACGCCTCTTGCACGTCATTATTATCATAGGATCGAAACAAGTGAGGTTTAAAAAGAAAGATAATTTCTCAGGAAATGAAGAATATGTTCATCCCATAAACATCAACGGTTTGTTTAAAAAATGCGCTTAAAGTAATTTTTTTCAACCGCATTTTTTTAAACAAACCGTTGGTGGTGCTGCCATCTATTAGAAGAACCGTTAGGCTTTTTTGATATTTCGGATATAAGAAAAATAGTTTTACATCTTTCACCATTACAGCAGATAGTTTAATTAAATTTAATTAAATTGCTCATGCGAGAATTCTCGCACAGGCACGCTATTCAAAATAAACTAGAATAGAGATTCTGATGTTCTTTTGTGTCCGTTTCAGCTCACAAGCACTGCAAGGACAACCCGTGCTACCCAGGCGTGCAGTGTGCGGACACAGCGGACGGATTCCGGTGCGGTTCATGTCCGCGTGGACACACAGGGGACGGAATTTCATGCAAGCAGATCATCACCTGCAACAGCAAACCATGTTACGATGGTAAGGTGCTTGGAATGTTGTAATTGACATGTTGAAAATAATACAGTTTACGCGATATTAGAATACAGTTTACGCGATATTAGAATACAGTTTACGCGATATTAGAATACAGTTTACGCGATATTAGAATACAGTTTACGCGATATTAGAATACAGTTTACGTGATATTAGAATACAGTTTACGCGATATTCGGTAATGAAAAAGATGGTTTGATCGACCATAAATTATATGTATATAGGGGTTCTAGTTAGGGGGGCAAACGTCATTAAATTTAGAGGGGGTCAGTCGTCAAAGTTTAATAATGAGGGCCGATAAGTTAAATTCAAAAGATTTATTTCTTCCAGAGGACACGTTACAGTTTCAGGGTTACATGATATATGATAGATTGTGTTCTCTCATAGGGATTTTTCATTTATACAAACAGGGAGTTTTAGGGATTATTATCAATGAGATTGAGTCTGGGAAATCAGCTAATTGGTCAGAAAACAGCACCTAAATTGTTCTTGTGTGAAACTCATTGCCCAAGTATGTGCGTAGGCGGTTGTTATGGATATATGAAGCTTGGAATCTTGGTCGTCAGCGAAATATTGGTGGGAACTATATTTCTTTAAAGAAAGAAATACGATCTGATAGAGAAGTTATGTGGGATGGTAAAAATAGTTGTATATACATGGGGAAAGGTTATTACAATGCAATTAAATAATAAGGATTAAACGGGGTGGTATATTAAGGAAATTTTAAATATATGATAATTTAAGTAAAATATATTATATGCATATTTGAGGGAGGAATGACCTTGTAAAAAATTCGATAATAAATGTGAGATAAAAAAAAGACTACACAAAACGAAATATTATTATTATTTTACATTTCATATGAACTTATTAAACAAAACTAAATATTACATTTTAAAATATATCCCAGCAAAAAAAGTCAGCATAAAACCTTCATTAAAAACCTGCATAAAACCTTCATAAAACCCTCATAAAAACTGCAGTTATTTGTTTCAATGTCCTTCAAAAAACCTTCATAAAAACTGCAGTTTTTTCGCAGGTTTTATAAAGGTTTAATGCAGGTTTCCTGGTAAAGAAAATTAAAGGGAAATTGAAGGTTTTTGTCTGCATAAAAACTGCAGTTTTCTTGCAGGTTTTTTGAAGGACATTGAAACAAAAAACTGCAGTTTTTATGAAGGTTTTATAAAGGTTTTATGCAGGTTTTCCGTGAACGAAAATTAAAGGTTTTTGTCTGCATAAAAACTGCAGTTTTCATGCAGTTTTTTTGAAAGAAACAATTTTTCTATTTTAAACAAATCAAAATTTAGTCTATTTAACATTTTATGTTGTATTTCAATATTTTTGCACTAAAGAATTTTAAACAAAAAGAATAATTTTTTTCTCTAATCTAATATTCAAAAAACTGTAGAAAATATTTCTACTCTATACATATAAATGCCAAAAAATAATCATTAGCTTAAAAACTTTATTAAAACTTTTTTTTTAATATCTTTATAATTTCATAAGGTGTATTTTATTGCTAACGAGTTATTACCAAAATTGTAATTAACTTTAAAACTATATCTAAGAATTGAAACTACATTACTTAGAAATCAGGTGTTTAATATTTAAAAATCTTTTGAATTATGAAATAATTTCTAATGATTTTTTTATAAATTACTGAAATTCTTCAATCTAGCCACAATGTAGGTGAAGTTGTAAGCATTCGTAACGCACATGTGAGCAAAGTACAATATGGAAATATTAAATAAAAATAATGTTTAATTTTTTAACATGTATTGTTCAATTTATATTTATTGCTATTGAAATCATCATGATGATTGCTTGAAGCATCTGAAACTTGACCAAACTAATGTTCAAGCATGATGAAGTTTTATAACAACTAATTGTTCAAATTGACTGATAATTTAAATTGAATTCGGAGCACTTCTGAATTGTTTTTATCTAGCCATATATTTTGTTAATAAGTGCTCCAACAATTTACTTAAGCCAAACTTGCAAAAGAAAGACCGATACAAGAAAAAAATAATAACTTGTCATACACTTGCAGTATTAATAGTACTATACTTTTCAATAATAACATTTAATTTCAAAACCTATTTAGAACAGTTTTATTTTAAAATCAATTTATCAATGGTCAATTTATCAATTATTTTGATGTTATCTATCAATTTTTATGATATCATTTACTAAAAACGCACGTTTTAGGATAAAAAAAGTAATAATGTCCTATTGCTTTACAGGTTTGATCAAGATATTGAATACCATTTACTTTTTGTATTCCTGGTTAATACAGTGAAATATATTCCGTTAACATATATCTACACAAAAATATAAGTATTTAGAAAAACCTTGCAATAAATTTTTTCTACTAACATACGCATAACTCTTTTACATTTCGAAAAAATGTGTAAAGTTCGTTTAAACCCTGAAACATGAAAATTTAAAAAATTGTTTTGTATACAGTTTTGCATTTGCAAATACTAAATTACAACTTAAAACAATTACATAATTTTATAACATATTTATAAAAAATAAAAGAATACATAAGTTTGGAATTCAACTTTTATTGTATAAAAATCCATTTACAATCTAAAGATAAGCACACAGTTATTAAAATAAATAATAAAAACTACCAAATGTCCAAAGAATTAAGAAACTTTGCTACAAAAGATAACAACATTTTACATGAAAATCCAACTTTGGAAACCGCACCTTTTTAAACCGTCGAGATCCAACTTTTTTTGTTCTATTCCAATGAAAAATGAGTAAGAAACGAATGACCGCGTTTATTCTAAATTTCACCATTTAACAAAACAGCAGTGAACACTTGCATCTAATTATACAATGGCATCTGGTTTCATAAATGTGTTTGCAATATTGTTCGAAATCAAATAGAAAACATTTTCCGTTCCATTCCATCTGTCAAGCTTGCTAATCATTTGATAAACATTTCGGGTGTTGCCACTCAATCATAACAAAATTATATTGGAACTTCAAAACAGTGTTGAGAGCAAACGATTTCGGACAACCTACATTTTAATTCTTATTATTCTAAACACTCGCTTGTTGTTTTGCTATTAACCATCTGCCATTTACTTGTAATTTGTATAATTAAATTAAAATTTCTTTGCAACCAGACCGACCTACCAGTTGAGAATTAAAATGTGGCAGTGTTATAAAAAAATAACTTTGCTTTCAACGAGCAAAATAAGTGTTCGCGAAAAGGTCAAAATTTTTAAACGTGTGTTGTCTGCAAATATTAAAAAACAGGAATGTGTTGAGTTTGGGTTACATTATATATCAATAGAAATAAGTTGATTGTTTGATATATATATATATATATATATATATATATATATATATATATATATATATATATATATATATATATATATATATATATATATATATATATATATATATATATATATATATATATATATATATATATATATATATATATTATTTTTGTATTTATATTATTATTTTTATATCACGGATTTTTATTCGGAAAAAAAATTTAAGTAACGAATAGAATAAAAGTTTTCAAATGCAAAAAGTAAAGCTTGTCAATGCTACAGATTTATACAACGCGCTTATTTTGTTGACTAAAACAAAGAATAGTGAAGAATTTTATTCATTAGTTTCAAATGAAATAATTTTTAAACGGGTTTGTTCTACATAAATTATACAAGAGAAATTATTTACTTATTAACAAAAACTTTTTAAATACTTATTAGGTATTATTTATGAGGTATTTTTATAAAATGTAAAAAAAATGTATAAGTTAATTTAGTACCGTATTTCAAGAATAAAAAAAAGGTTGAACTGCTCTAACTCAAGCTTTTTCCAGCCACATGTGCATAGCAACGATTACTCCAATACCAAAAAGCATAAGAATGTCATTATTCGATTCTTAAATATATTTCAAATGACCCCACAAAGCTAGTTTTGCAATAGCCCTTCATTTAAAAAGACGGCTCTGTTTGGACCACGGCATATTTAATGTGCAACAGTCCCTTAAACACAGCGGTTACTTTTTGCGGACGACACACACAGACCTTCTATTTCGCGGGGCGCATTCTATCCAAATGCCACCCACTCTGGCCCGTAACTATTTTTAAGAAAAAGATCATTCATATGATTATCTCAAAATCAAAAAAAGTAATTGAAATTTCCGTATAGTTAAATACCGATAAACTTAGTTTCATTGTAAAAGTTTTTGGAAGAAAAATCCTATCTATCAATAAAAAAATCGGTTAAAAAATATAATATTTTGTACAAGAATATAGCCAAATCCTAATTTCAAAAAATTTCATTTCAATTTTTTTTTTTTAAAACCATTATTATTCATACCAAAATTTTATTAGAATATTACTACAGTTTGTAAAGTTATTTTATTTGTTTTCATAAAACCTTTAAAAAAACTGCATTTCGCCTTCAACAATTTCAATCCCGAATTTTTCAGTATCAAGTTTTAAAACAACAGCATTTTTTTAACGTTTGTAATTTACAGGCATAAAATTTAAAATTTCATAATTTTATTTAAGGTTTTATTCTGACTTTTTTCTGCTGGGACACACTAATTATTTAACTATTTTATCTACCAATGCAATGTCGGATTTTAATGTGAATGTCGGGATAAATTAAAGGTTAGTAATATTTAAAACAAACGATTAATTTTCATGATATTTTTGTATTTTAAGAAACATAATTATCCTTTTATAGAAAAGAAGGAATTGATGGTTAAACTTTTCAATTAAATTCATACTTTTCTTTCATAACGAGCACATAGTCTCTAAGAGGACCTACTTCCGCATAAATTTAGAAAACAAATAAAATATTGTTGCCAAAATTATTAATTTGAAATTAGGAAAATCTTATTAAGAAATAAACCAACTTTTGTTAAAGTGAGAAAAAAAATCGGATAAAAGGAATCCTCAAATGGGAGCTTTAGAAACCTCCTCTTCCCTTCATTATTGAAACAAAATTTCGCTTTTATAAAACAAACAGGTAAAATAAAGCTTTCAAAAAAAGTTCAAATATCAATTTTCCTAAAATTTACTTTTAAGAAAACCTTTACAAAATTTACACATTACCTGCCAATAATTTCCATGCTAAATTTTTCAACATTAAAAAATAAAAAAAAATTGCAGGTTTTTTGAAGTTTTTAATTTGTCTACATAAAATTTATAAAATAAAACTTAATTTCCCTTCAAGAATTTAGATGCTCAATTTTTCATCATTAGAACTCTTAATAAACAACATTTAAAAAAAAAGTTTTTAACTTTTGTTCAAGCTTTATAAAAGTATGCATAAAACCTTCAATAAAGCTTCACTTTTCCTGTAAGAATATCATTACTAAATTTTTCTACATTAAACCTTCAAAAAAACTGCAGTTTTATTGAAGGTTTAATGTAGAAAAATTTAGTAATGATATTCTTAGAGGAAAATTGAAGTTTTATTGAAGGTTTTATGAAGGTTTTTTGATGGTTTTATTTACCTTCATAAAACCTTTAAAAAAACTGCATTTTACCTTCAACAATTTCGATGCTGAATTTTTCAGCATTAAACCTTAAAAAAAACTGCAGTTTTTTTGAAGTTTTTATTTTACCTGCATAAAACCTTCAATTTAACAATTTTAATGAAGGTTTTATGCTGACTTTTTTTGCTGGGATTCCATTTGGATAAACTTTTAATGATTTTTACTATGCTTTTATAAGATCGTCGTATATTTTCTAATAAATGGGGGCATGAATTATTTTACTTAATTTAATGTTTGAAGATTGTTATTCTAAACTTTATAATCTTACATTGTTCAGCTATTTAACCAAAAGACTATTTCTGAAAAATTGGGATAATGTTACAAATGGAACGCAAAATATATAAAAAAAAATATTCCATATATGTGTCAGCAATATTATCTATTCCACGAAATTATGTACCTGACTTTATTTCATACAACTAAAACAACTTTAGTCTAGGAATATATGAAGCTTAACACTATACCAAGCTCAACGATATATCAAACTTAACAATATATAAAGCTAAACCTTCTGACTTATAAACAAAATTTCGAATCTGTAGGTTTGTTTTCACTGCAGAAAAGTTTAATTTGTATATCCAACACATTTTTTTTTTTAATAATTTTTATAAAAATTATATCAGTAGAGAAGATTTTTAAAGGTCTTCCTAATGCTTTAAAATTGAAAATGATTTTAAAAAGGTAATTCTGTATAAACTTTTATATTATGTGTACTACTGGAGATACTCGAACGGATATACACGTTTGTATCCGTCAGGTGGTTAACACTATACCAAGCTTAACCCTATATCAAACACGATAATATACCAATCTTAACAATATATCAAGTTTTGCGGTATATCAAACTTAACAATATACCAAGTTTAAGATTAGCTTAACACTAGCTTAACAGTTCAAGCTTAACACTATATCAAGCTTAACACTATATCAAGCATAATAATATACCAAGCTTAACCATATATCAAACTTAACAATATATCAAACTTAACGATATATCAAGTTGTGCGGTATATCAAGATTAACAATATACCAAGCGCAACGATATATAAAACTTAACAATATATCAAGCTTAACACTATATCAGGCTTAGCACTATATCCAGCTTAACACTATATCAAGCATAATAATATACCAATCTTAACAATATATCAAGTTTTGTGGTATATCAAGTTTAACAATATACCAAGTTCAACGATATATCAAGCTTAACACTATATCAAGCTTAACACTATATTAATCATAATAATATACCAAGCTTAACAATATATCAAGCTTAACAGTATATCAGGCTTAACAAAATATCTTTCATAAACATTTGAACATATATAAAGTTTTGTGGTATATCAAGCTTAACGATATACCAAGTCAAAGATATATCAAATTTAACACTATATCAAGCTTAACACTATATCAGGCATAATAATATACCAAGCTTAACACTATATCAAACTTAACAATATATCAAGCTTAACAATATACCAAGTTTAACGGTATATGAAATTTAACACTATATCAATCTTAACACTATATCAATCATAATAATATCCCAAGCTTAATAATATATACGAGACATAACGTACCGAGAAAACTTAACAATATATCAAGCTTAACAATATACCAAGTTCAACGATATATCAAATGTAACACTATAGCAAGCTAAACAGTATATCAAGCATAATAATATACCAAGCTTAACAATATATCAAGCTTAACAAAATATCTTTCATAAACATTTGAACCAATTTTTCAGTCACAAGGAACCCATTTATGAAAAGAAGACTCTATTCGAAAAACAGAAAAATCTCAGTTCTACCTCTTCCAACCAATAAACTTACTGATGGAACGTGTTGAGAAACAGTAGCCGAGATTTCCCTCTCGTTCCCCCCACTTCTTATATCACGTGGACCCTTTTTACACCATTAAAATAGTTCGCGAAGTTTCGGTCAGAAGCAAAAGAATGTTCGATTCCCCAACTACCGAAGATACCGAGAAGGAAAAGAAGGGTACTAGAGATGGAAAGGAAACACAATACCCTTGGGTCGAACACGGAGAATATTTTTCCGTCTTTGGAAAAGGTTTTCTTTCTTGAATATTGTAGTCCATTTTTCGGGTCTATTTTCCTACATACCCTTTAGCTTTTGATTTCCTAAAGAAGAGTGGGGCAGTTTCGTATGCGTGTGTGTCAAGGAAAAATACTTATGCCCTCAAATCGCTGGTGTTTTAGTATATCTCGTGTGAAGATATAAAATGCAGGGGTATGTAGATGTAATGCGAGTTGAAAGGGGTAGTAGAACCGTTCAGTATATATTTTGAATGGGTCAAGTTTCTTTAGATAAAAAATAATAGGCATTCTTCTATTTTTCGGGTACAATAGTTGGAAATAAAATAAGAAAATAAGAAATTAAAAGAATTTGTTTCAACGGGAAAGTGTTATATACAGAGATGCTTATTATTATTATAGAGGATATTCTTATGTGAATATAATTCTTTCTTTATAGATTTAATTATGATTTTATAAGAAGTGATTGAAGAACTAATTGTCTTAGAATCGTAATACTGATACGAACATTTTATTTTCAAATAGTAGATGAATTTTTCTTCAAGCGTGTTTATTTGTGATTGATAAATCACTACATTCATTACCAAACCAATTATTTAAAAAAAAAAAATCTAATAAAAATTTTAGTAGTATTTTTTTTATTTTGAAGTAAAGGCATATTTCAAAACAAAAGGCTTAAAAAGAATTGAAATCGGGCTTTCAAGACAATCATTAACTAGTAATACTTTCTCTCTTTCTCCTCTCCCTCTGTCTCTTTTTCTCTCTCCCTCTGTCTCTTTCGCTCTCTCTCTATCTGTCTCTTTCGCTCGCTCTCTCTTTCTCTGAAACTTTATGTACTTTGAAATAAATTACTGTAATAAGATGTTTGATAAAATAAATGTTCTGGTAATAAAAAAATATCTAAGGTTGTTTATTCCAGTGTTTATTTTAATATTTATAAAATGCAAAATAATTTTTCAATTTGTCTTATCTGCTAAAATTGTTGTTAAGAACATAAAATTATTATTTTTACTATAAAAAAAAATATATTCTATATATATTAAATATAGTTTCTACTAAATACGCACGAACGTGTTTGACGTTTAAAAAAATAGAAAAATAATGAGATTATGTAAGTATTGTATGTGATATAAATGAAATAAAAAAAAAAGTGTTTAACTGTTTTTTAAAGTAAACTAAAACTTTTTAAATATAATATTTGCATCCATCATTATATATTTAAGAAAAATAAATAACAGAAAGTTATGTACTTGTTAGAAAAATTAAAACATTTTTAAACTATGTAACTTCTCGAATTAACTAGTCTAAATAATAATATTTAGAATGTGCATTGAGCCTTTATATTCAACAATTAAAAGCAATATCAAATGGTTAAAACAGTACCATATACGAGTTAAAATACTATAATGGGCTGAAACCAACAGTAACGTAATATTTTTTAATAAAAAGTCTATTTAATTTTTGTCTTTTATGAATAAACTATTACAAATAGGTACTCAAATATAAGTAAAATGTACTCATATTTTAGTATAATCGTTGCCTATCATGGATCCTTACATAAGTTTCAATTTTGAAAAAGACCTGTACTCAAAAATGAGTACAATTAATAAAAAGAGCAGATGTTAGTGCACCTTCATAAAACCCTTTCAATAAATATCGACAATTACAACCAAGACTTAAAGATAATCGAATCCAGATCCTCAGACACCGCAGTCCAGAGCCTTATCTTCTAAACTACCATGACAACTTGAAAATGTTATAAACAAAAGATATAATAATAAAAGTAAGCCCAAAGAATGGGAAGTAAGATAATTGAGTCGTAATAACTCAGTTTCCATTTAAGCAAACATCATCAAATGATGTGTAAAACCATCTTCTGAACAACTATTTTAAGTTTGTCGGATAGCTTTGTTAAGATGGTTTGAACAGAATCTGAGATTAGCAATATTAAATCACACTTCTCATTTTTGTGAAAGTACGGTTAATTAAACTTGAGTACGTCATCGCTCATTAACAATGTAATTGTACTCAAAGAAAAACGAGTACGTTTAGGTACTCATATTTTAGTACCTTTTATTTACAGTGTACCCATTTTCAATTTATATCTTCTAATTTGACCAAATTTTCATGACCTCTCTTTCGAATAGATCCTGCTGAATTTTTAAAATGAACCTATATCTTAATTTAAAAACAAAAACAAATTCACCATTGAAAATAATCACTAATATAAAATACCCTGTTATCACTTACCATTTCCGATACTACAGGTAAACACAAAATACAATATTTTTCAAGTCAAATAAAATATTATCTCTATTGTCAACAGGTGTCCGATGTTACGACGTGGACAGTGGATACCGATGTGGACCTTGCCCACCTGGTTTTACCGGCAACGGACTGACCTGCAAGCCGGCCAACCGCTGCTCAGAGAACCCTTGCTGGCAGAGCGTCCAGTGCGTAAACACGGACACTGCCCCGGGGTACATCTGTGGACCTTGTCCACCAGGATTCTCCGGGAATGGCTCAGTGTGCGAAGACATCGATGAGGTAAGCATTCATATAAATCCCCATATTTAAACTCAGATGATTCCGTGATTTTGGCGCCTTGTGATAGCATCGCCCAAAAAGGGGAAACAACTTTTTGCTCAGTGCTACAACAAATGAGGCAATTTTTTACAGTGTGGGGTTCACCCGATATTACCACTTGGGCTCGAGCGATTACTTTAGCCCGATCGGTAGAATATCGCCGAAGTATGTAGAAAGTTCCAGGTTCGATTGAATGCAAAAACGCATTGCGTTACAGTTGGCGACTTCCGGACAACGGATCAACGCAACCTTTAATCAAATGCAGCACCGGAAAAATCGTCAACCACTGTCCACGTGATAACATTTCAGGGTATAAATCATTCATTCGTTCCTACGTGCGACTCACTGAGAAGGGGGTATTGCAGTTATCACTTCGTATACTCGACGATACTTTGGCGCGAGTAATTATTTTAACCCGTTTTGTAGAGTATCGACGAAGTATACAGAACGTCCCATGTTCGATTTCAGATGACTGCAAAAACTCATTGTGCACAATAGATAATAAAACTAGTTTCCTATAGATATGTAGGACCAGTACATTTCTAATCGAGAGCATTTGGCTAATATTTATTTATAGTATATATGAAGCAAATCATCGCTTACTTACCAATTGTTTTAAGGCATATTTTTTCAAACACTATGAATATTAGAGTGAAAAGGATGTATAATCCAAATTTCAAACTTGCATTTAACAGAAAAAACTATTTTATGATCATATATAATTTTTTTCTTTCAAAAAACATTATTGTTGCATTTGTAAAAACCTAATTAGAAAAAATAATTTCGATGAATCCAATTAACTCAATTAATTAATTATTTCTATTAATTTAGTTAATCAATACAAAAGTTTAATAAAGTAATATGATAATACTCTGTAAATATATGTTAGAATGTGTTTAGGAGTTGTGAGTTTAATATGTGTCAGATCACTCAATCCTACAAAGCATACAGCAAATCTATCATTCGAAACTCAATTAAAAAAAATTATGTTATAAGGTTTACATACTGAAAAAGAAAACTTTATTATAATTTTTTTAAAGTTTTAATTTTTAAATTTTTTGCAAAAATTGGTACAATAGGGAGATAAAATTCAGCATCTTCTTCTTAAGTTAAGGGGAAATCCTATATACCAATATAATGGCAATATATTGTACCTATATATTGACAATGTTAAATAGCACACCTTAGGTACATTTTCTCAGAAAATAATAAACGTAGATGTGTTACTTCCATGCGAGGCCAAATAGAATGATAAAAAGTCATAGAACGATAAAACTGTTTGGGATTCGTTTCATCTTTGTTTTAATAAGTATCGAAAATATGAATATAATAAAATAAATTATCAAACTGGGTGCATATTCTCTCATTCAAGTCAAATATTGATTCAATAGATATTGCACTACTTCAGATGTTCAATGCAATTAAACATAGGGATATTTATTAAGTTCGTGTAGTCCCCTTTCAGCGCAAGTTTCATAACAAAGGATTCAGTTTGATCTCAGTCTATCCAACAGGCTAAGCATCCACGGTGCCAATATCTTCTGTGCCATGCAATGCATCCAAATAGGCTTTATGAGACGTGATGAGCTTTAATTAATGTTTGACAAAGCTAATAATGATTAGTTGTCAGAGTTGGTTCAGTTTCAAAGCTGAGGAGGTTCGGACAACCACTAATGACCGGGCCTTTCTGGGGAGGGCTGTACGTTTTGATGAGTTGCGTGTGTGATATTTACGAATATTGAGCTCTTCACAGGAATTTACAAGGGAGACCCGAGCCCCAAATCCTAATTTGTTTATTAATGAATTCAGAAATACCATTTTTTTTAATATTATTAGAACATCTTTTTCTGAACAATAATCAAAAACAAAAATATATTTTTTAAAAATTATTTTTGTTATTTTTTTGCGTTTTTCAAGCTTAAAAATACTTTTTTTTTAAAACACTACACCTCTTTCAATTTTTAATGTTTTTAATTTTTTTTAATTGATTAAATAACGTCAAAGTATTTACTATAAATGTATGAATAGACTTTTGCAGATTTGTATTTTAATTTTCTTCGAAAACTTATTTTAAGTTCACAACCCAAAAAATATTCAAATTTTTAAGTTTAATAATTTGTAAAATATATATATATAACTTAATTTAAAAAAGCTATACATACGTTTATTAAACAAATATTAGAGCTTCAAAAACTGTTAACAGTTTAGTTTTAAGTTAATAATTTACAAAGCCTTAGCATTTTAAACGTGACTAAAAATAAAAATAAAAATAAAAATATTTTGAGTAAATGACGATTGTTGCAGACGAAAAGTGTGTAGTAAGGTGATATATGGTATATAAACATCTAAAAAAACATATGTTCCGTTTATTTTACTGTTTTGAAATTTTTTACACACCTTCTTAAGAATAATTCTTGCCAGATTCAAAACAGATTGCTATTTTTGATCTTTATGAGCATAAAAATTCAGGGAAAAAGAACAAAACGAGGAATAACTGTTCCGTAGAAAGAACGCAAATATTCAAGATATTCTTAAAGTGAAAAGGATTTACTTTGTTTTTGGGGGAAATAAAAAAAAAATCGCAAAACAAATGCAAACACTTATGCATATCTACAGATCATGCAATTAATCTAAATTACGTAATAAGTTACTCTAGTTAATATATGAGGACACTACACTGGTGAAAATAGGTACTCAAAAATAAGTAAAATGTACTCATTTTTGATTACATTCGATGCTTATCATAGCTCCGAATACATAAATTTCATTTTTGAAAAAGAAATGTTCTCAAAATGAGTACAATGAATAAACACGAATAAAAAGAGCAGATGCTAGCATACATATAGGCTGCCTTCCTAAATCACTTTCAATAAATATCGACAATTACGGCCAAGGCATACTGGGAAGCAAACCCAATCTGCAGACACCACTGTTCAGAGGCTTATCCGTTTAGCTACCAAGGCGACGTTAAGAAGTTATAAACGGAAGTAATGTTAAAAAGGTGTGCCCAAAGAATTGGAAGTAAGATAATTGAGTTATGATAACTCAGTTTCCATTTAAGCAATCGACATCAAATAATGTGGAAAGCCCTCTTCTGCACAAATATTTTAAATGCGACAGGTCGCTTTGTTAAAATGGCTTGAACAGAAGATCTGATTAGCAATATTAAATCACACTGTTAATTTTATAGAAAGTACTTGCTTAAATGTGAGTTCGTCAACGCTCATACGATACAATTGTACTCAAATAAAAACGAGTATGTTCAGGTAGTCATTTTTAAGTA
This sequence comes from Troglohyphantes excavatus, assembly GCA_963932185.1. Taxonomy (NCBI): domain Eukaryota; kingdom Metazoa; phylum Arthropoda; class Arachnida; order Araneae; family Linyphiidae; genus Troglohyphantes; species Troglohyphantes excavatus. The sequence goes on from OZ010669.1 coordinate 68,931,586, forward strand.
CCTTTTTTTTATAGTGTATATACTAAGCATTCAGAAAGGTACCAAACTTCTGACTGATTTGGCATTTCAACTGAATTGCAGGTGTCAAACCTACTGCTCGGAAGTTTCATCATTACGCACAATGGTACCAAGAGATTCCGAAGTTGCCGAACGTAGAATAGTAGGCCCTGATGAAACGAGCATTGAAAACCTTTTAAAGACCATTTCCACATATATTACCTGTTAGAAGCTTGAATCGCGATGGTTAATTGTCGCGGAAAGTTCATTATAACTTAACTTTTACATTCCATTAGCTATATATTAGTATTTTATGTATATGTAAATAATATGGATTACTGTGATTTTTTGAATAAATTCGTTACTTAAAGTTAGCAATTTTTATTTGGTCAGTGCATGGTGATATTAGATCATATTTTATCAATATAATTTCCTAAAATTATTATAAATTTTCGAATTCATTAATTTTAATGATACTTGATTCATTTATCAATATATACACTCAAACCTGTTTATGTGCCGGTGGACCGCATAAAAAAAACGCATAAAAAATGTGTACAACACTTCACAAGTAGCTATAAAAAATAGTTTTCGCAACACAATTAAAAAATATTTTTTTATGCGGTGAATAGGGACCGCATAAAAAAAGTCTCACATAGAAAATAACTCAAAACCTTACGAAATAACTAGGAATTGCTTTTTTAAACAAAAACAAGACACGAGGCTTGACAGCTACTTGGAGTCGCGCCAAACCGTTTGGATTCTGATTTAGAAAATACACATGCGAAAATTTTTAAATATTTTATTTACATATGTACTTATTTTACACATACAAAACTTTTCAAAGCGTATAACCATTATCCTTCGTAGTCTGACAATAAGCAAACTTGATTCAAAATCGCTTTCGTCACTTGAAGATACTGCCTCGCACTCGTTTAGAGTTGACTTTTTTTTAGTTACCATGTAGTCAGTGATCAGTTTTTGCGACGACTGTTGTTTCACTAGACGCTTGTATATGTCTCGGTAGCCAGATAATCAATTATGTTCCAATTTGATTGAAATTTTTATATACCGCACAAAAAAAATCGCACAAAAAAAGACCGCACAAAAACAGGTTTGAGTACTACACCTTGTAAAATATTTTAACAGAAAACATCCATATAATTTCGAATTGTTCACAGTTTAATGGTTTCTTAGAAAATAATATTTTTTTTAAACATCATCTATTAAATAATCATCAAATTAAGCACATGAAACGGTGCATAATATGACACAATATAGGTCTTTATATAGAATTCTATTAATTTAAACGAATTAAACTTATTATTTAAACCTTATATACATTCCATTAAACTACCTTCTAAGTTGCATTTTGTTTTAGTAATAAATCCTTAACTATATCAAAACTAAATAGAGAGTTAAAACAAAGCCAAGAATAGTAAAAGAGTGATACTAAAATTGAGAAACAGATATACGTTTTAAAAATGACCGTGCTAAATTATGTTTAAAAATATCTTGAACAGTTTCGGAAAATATATCAGATATTTGTCTTAATATTTTTATATTATTTTTGTAGTTAAGTAGTAATAAATATAGTTAACTATATTTATCACTTCTAAAGGTTCCGAATCGGTTCAATGAATATTTTGGAGCTTAGAAAATTACTATTTTCAAGTGATGGTACTTCTAATACAAGCCTCATTTCTCAAACCATGTTAGTTGCAATTTATTGTCTAAAAAAATTAAATGAATAGAATCAAATTCATGAATTATTTTATACAACAACTTATATTAGAGATATACACAACTAGGTATAGTTAGGATTCAAAACGTTTTGCCTACCACATGTAGAAGTAATATGCCTCAAGATTCTACGCTTCCATATGGATAGGTTTGTAAATAGACATAGATAATTTTTAATTTATGTATCTATATAAATACAAAACCATTGGGTTGATTTATATTAAAACTTGTGAAGTTAATACAGATAGATATCTAGTTGAGTTGTAGTCGTCTAAAGGTTAATTAACTTATGCAAATCGTAATCTTCATTAGGTAATATTTCTAAGCATCATGGAATTTGAAATTTGAAATAAATTATCATTCTTACTGATGGATTGATTTAGATAGAAGTCATCTATCAGTTTGTACTGATAGATAACTTTATATAAATTTCAAAGAGTACACAATTTTCGAAAAATTTGTTTGGTTGGTTGTATGGAGTTTAATGGCGCAAGGGCCAAATATGGCCAAGCTGCGCCAAATACTCGGTAATTTAAACCAACATTAAAATTCTAAAGGATACATATAAACACAACTTAAATTCAAAGAAGATGTAAAAATCCTGAATAGTTTTAAAAGATAAATAGTGATGAATGAGGTGGATGATTTAATAAATAGGACAATGTGGGAGATGATGTATTAAAAAAACGATTACATAAAATTCTAAGACGGGGACAAGAAGTTAAAATATGATGTATGGTAAGAGATTGTTGGCAATGATGACACGGCGGGGCGGTTTCATTTAATAATAAATGCCTGTGGGTAGCTATTGAATGTCCAATGTGGAGACGAGTCAATAAGATATCCAACCGGCTAGATGACATAGACGGCAGGAGTGAGGAAATTGGAAATATGGAAGCTAGTTTGCTGTTAGTGTGCAGCTTCCAGCCTTCACTCCAGTCGTTCCGCACAAGGTCCCGCAAAACATTACGAAGGTCGTCATATGGGATTCTGATACTGAGCTGGGATGTGGCATTTTTGGCAGCTTGATCTGCCAGTTCATTGCCAACATGACCAGGAATCCAGCATAATATGACGTCATAACCCCATCGTTTAAGTTTGTTATAAACATTTAAAACATCATGTGCTAGAGGGTGATTCAATGTATCTGAGGATATAAAAACATTTGGACATTTTGATAATGATATTGTAATATTTAGGAAAATGTAGTATCACAAAAATTAATTAAAAAATATTAATAATACGATGCCTATTCCTGGAAGCCATGCCATCTATAATAAAAAAAAAGAAAGAGTCTGTTCGTCTGCCTGTGGCACGCAAAACACCCACTTCTTCTGCACTCATAGTAAAAAAAGGTAAATAAAAATTAATACCTGAACCTACTGGTTTTTCTTTGAGTACAATTGCATCGTAAATGAGCGAAACGTACTCAAATTTAAGTAATCGTAATTTCGCAAAAAATATGCAATGGGATTTAATATTGCTAATATCGACTTCTGTTCAAGCCATCTTAGCAAAGCGACCTGCCACACTTAAAATAATTGTTCAGAAGATGGTTTTCCACATTATTTGATAGCGATTGCTTAAATGGAAGCTGAGTCATTACAACTGAATCATATTACTTCCTATTCATTTCGAACATATATTCAACATTTCTTCTGTTAACAACTTCTTCAAGTCGCCCTGGTACTGTAACGGACGAGGCAGTGGACTGCGGTGACTGAGAATCTGGGTTTGATTCCCGGTAACTCTTGGTTGTAATTGTTAATATTTAATGAAAGTGATTTATGAAAGCAGCTTATGTAGGCAAGCAACAGCTCTTTTTACTCATTGTACTCATTTTTGAGTAAATTTCTTTTTCAAAACTGAAATTTATGTATTTGGAGCCATGATAAGCATCTAACGTACTAAAAAATTAGTACATTTTACTTATTTTTGCATACCTATTTTTAACAGTGTGGAAATGTCTGAAATTTTAACCATAAGTGCAATTCAACAACTAATAGTGCATCTGACAGCCAGAATTTTAAAATTGTAGTTTATTAATATTTACGATTTCTATCGAATAGAAATCGTAGGGCCGTAGTGGCTGAGAACTCCGCATGTCTTATGAAGTAATTAGGAACGGAATGAACTCGGAGGAAAACTGATCCAGCTTCTGCAGCCTAGTCGATAGAGTGTTTCCCTTCGGAGCAAAGGGTCTCGAGTTCGAAACCCGACAGGAGCAACTCAATTTTTAATGTATATGCCTTAGTGGGTCCTCAGCAACGAACAGCTAGTTTTACTATAAAATTGATTATTTCTCATTTGTAGACACATGAATATAAATAAACTTCCAGAGTTTTCCCTTTGAAAGAATCAAAATACCTCTTTAAAAAAGATTTCGAATTAAAACGTATGTTTTTAAAAGAGAAGATTCGACTAGATTTCAGTCCTAATCCCTATTATGTGTAATAATAACGCATTACTCCGAAACAATGCTACAATGCCATATTCACAGAAAATGGATATAACAGCTTCGCAAATAAATACAATGCTGATTGTTTGCTTCCCAAGCCCAACTTCACACAATGCGTAGCATCATTTGTTTCAAGTCATAACAATCCCTCTTATATGGAATCCAATTATTGACATTAGCATCGGTTTAAAAGCTTTGCTAGGATTTCAGTCTGAATGCATGGATAAAATTGAATATCTGTGTTGTTTTAAAGAGCACTGTTGACATTAATTAATTGGGTTAGGGAAGATACAATGGTTTTTAGGTTTTTTGGCGCATTCGTGCAATAATTATTTAGGCTAATACACACAAATGTGATTGAATGCGCCAGCAATTCAAAAGGATTAATATTCATTGCGTTATATATGGTAATTGTTTACTAGAATAAATCATAGAATTCGCGTAAAGCGTTGCGTTAATCTCTTTAACTTTAAACATTAAACTACAATAAAGGTAATAGGTTTAGTATAGTTTTAACGTACATTTCGGAAAAGCCATTATATGTTTTTCAAATAAAAAATATAAAGTGATTTGATTTAATATTTTTTTACTTGTCTTTAATAAATACCAGGTTTATATGCTTTTACAATTTTTGTGATTTTAAAATCGAAGAAAAATTATAGATTTTTTAAAAATGTTTTAAAATATCCCTAAAAATATAAATGAATGTAATTTGTGGAAAGTTTTTTATTCTAATAAATCCCGATACTATTACCTCATTTCACATTTGCACGATTAAAATAAATTTATTCTCATTTAATAGGAAATCAGGCCTCTATGTGCGTGTAAAATCTTGAAATAAAGCTTAGCACGCATGGAACGTGGATGGATGCTCGCAGTGTCTGACATAACAGCTTGATTATATTCTTTCTGTTGGTCAGGTTTTCTATGGAGACCAATCCCAATTCATTTCATAATCTGAAAATAGTGGCTTAAATGATTATTTTTTAAAATTTAAACAAAGGATAAGTTATATAACCTCAAATGTTGGCGCGCGATTTGGCGGTTTAAATTAAAAATCGGCCAAAATATTTACAGTTTAAAAGGAGGGTTCTAGAACAGCAATCAAGGTTTAACACTTTTTCTTGAATAACCTTTAATTTTGTGTTTATAGAACAGTTTGAGATGAGAAATTCATTTCTCGATTTTTTTACTAGTTAAGTAAAATAATTTCTATTAAAATCCCTTGAGCACATTATTTTTGACGCTTTTTTACATGCATTTCATCATCAATTAAGAATAACGTCAAGAAAAACAAAAGAACATTTTGCTTCTACTACTTGTGGTGAACAATAAACACCTTTATTTTATTTCGAAGTAAAATTACGAAAGGCTTCTTTAAATGAAAGAACTTTGATCCAACTTATTTTACGTATTTTTTTTGTCTGTGAATTTCTTCTTCCATGATATATCATGAAAAATAAAGAAAATTACGAAAATGATTGCATTTTCTTTGTTCTTTAGTGACATATTTTTTTATTCTTATTGTCCCTCCGCTCATTAAAAGACAATATATTGTGGGTTAATGGGAAAAAAAACTTTTTGTTTTTATATATATAGTTTATAATATGAGATTGATTATTAAAAAGTCTCTATTTGTTTCACAACGTTGTTTCAAGTGTTGTTTGCCTTAACTTACACTTTAAATTGGTTATTTATTGAAATTAAATGTATTGGTGTTTCTTTTCTTTCAGATCGAACGTATTTTTAAATTTTAATAATAATTATTGATATTTTAAATTAAAAGAAAGTATGTTACAATCATACTTTGATGGCTAACCGTTATACAGAGTGCGAATATATATATATATATATATATATATATATATATATATATATATATATATATATATATATATATATATATATATATATATATATATATATATATATATATATATATATATATATATATATATATATATATATATATATATATATATATATATATATATATATATATATATATATATATATATATATATAATATAAAGTTGAAAATCGAAGCTTTTGTTATATGCAATTTTATAATTTCTAATAAATATTTATTTAAGAAAAAGTAACTGTTGTTAGTAATCGTGTTAATTACTTACACTTTGTATTTTCAATAATAGGTCGTTTATAGAAATGGTTTCTTTATAAAAAGAATTCTTCAGAAACCACTCCTATATAATTGTTAAAATCGAACTGATATGGTCCAGGTGTGATCGGGTTGTACCTCTTAGAATTCGAAGGGCGCGGGTATCGGAGTGTTGTCAGAATTGTTCCTTTCACAACCCAAAAATAATTCGTCATATAGAGGTGTCTGGTGCAAGTTAAATATGCCCTGTCCAAATGTACACTGTTGAAAATTTCAGTTCAACGATGTACCATATTTTGGTGTAAAACAGAGATTGCCAGCAAATTACACCATATTATGGTGGAATCTAGGTTAAACCAAAATTCCGTTATCGGAAAAAATTGGAGGTTTCACTGATAATTGGTTCAATCTCTTTAACTGCAACCAAAATTTTTCTTGTTGCTATATCAACAGGACGAGGAATCCCTTTCAAGAAAGATACCGACGAACAATTGCCTCCGTGGCCCAGTGGATAAAGGCATTCAGCTGTGAATCAAAGAATTCCTAGTTCGAACCCGATCGGTGGGACAAAGAAAAGTAAAGTAGTTGTTATCTAGAGTTGCCAGCTTCGCTACAAAAATACTATTACGAAAATACTAAGAAAACTCGAATTTTGATTTTTTTGCAACGTTATGAGTTTTGGTACAACGTTTTACCACATGGTATCAGTAGAAGCACCGTAAAATGGTGAAACTAGGCACTAAATGTTGTTTATACAGCCTAATGGGTGCCAAATTTTGGTGTTAGATCGTAATAATATTTAACTGTATACTCAGGTTGAGTGAAGTTCCAACTCACCAGTTTTTCCCTTTATTTGACCTTGGCAGGCAGTGTTCCCGTGTCAACTCGAGCCGTCGCCAATAGCCCACAGCCAGTGGCGTAGGAACTTCTTTTTTTCAGGGGGGGCTGAATTTTTTTTTTATACTATAATATACTGTTATACAATATTAAATAGTACGGAGTTGCGAGCTTTTTAACCTTTAAAAAACAATCAATGTTTTAAATTTTTACAAACAAGTGTTTAACTTGTTAAATGTTTTAACTTGTATCCGTTTTTGTTTGGACAGCTTTAGAACATAAAGTAACCAGGAAAAGGTTAATAGTAATTTCAAATGTCCGTATTATACGCTAAAATATGAATTTTTTCAGCTTTGAGGAATTCGTCTCTATTTAACTTTCTTTAACAAAATCTTGATTTTCTAAAAGAATAAATTTCAACTATATAAGCTGTTTAGAAAATAGTGCATGAATCTGATGGTTTATTATTTGAAAAGGAATAAATTACGGGATATACGATTATAATTTATGAAATGTCCACAAATAATATTTTTTTTATTTAAAAGCGTATTTTTTACATTATTCTGAAAATTACTCTTTAAAGCTTTAGCGTTGTAGCTTTCAAAGCAAATTCCCCCCATTTTAAAGCACGTTTAGAATAAATGAGGGACGCTTCCTTTCGAATGCCTCTTTGTAGGAATTATCTATTTCTACAATTTGTTTTTTAAGTATTTAAAAAACAAACAAATAGTATTATATTAGGGGGGGGGCTGAGCCCCTTCAAAATAATTCCTGGGGGGGCTCGAGCACCCCCAGCCCCCCTACTTCCTACGCCTATGCCCACAGCTGCAGAACAACGTTAATTCAACTAACTTACCAGCCATATAATTAAAATCGAATAAATCACTTTATTCACCGGGGATATCGATATATTGTAATACACTAATCTCTTTTTGGAACTTCTCTCTAAGCAGTCTCCCGAAAAGATCCGAACAACACGTAAAACTCCAATCATTAAATCGTCTTATGTCCATTGCCATTGCCATTAGAGCTATTAAAAGCAAAACGATCTTCTTCGCGAATCATCGGGGAAAAGACTCTTTGTCACGGAAAAGCACCCTTTTCTCGATGATAGGTGCTTCAAACGGAAAACAACTTCAATCCCGGAGCAAAATACCCGGTTTGAGTCAAGTGCTGGCAGATTTGGGGAATCATCGCCGAATCGGGGATTTTTACCATTTTAAAATGTTGAAAGTCCGATAGTTGAGTTCACCAGGGTCGTATGCAATACAGACAGAGAGTTGTAATATTAAATAGAGAGCGCCTTCAATACCAGACTCTCGTAGGGCCGCGGTGTCAACATTGAAAAGAAAAACCCACATCATGTGGTTATAGCGCTGCCACATTTGGCGCTCAGACATCTGCAGGAGTTTCAAATTTGGCGCACTTTCTTCTCTTTTGGTGATAAGGAGTTCTGTCCGTATTCAACTTTTTAACATATATGTACGTATTTACTTACTTTCAACAATATGCGCTAAATATTTTCTCTTCATTAACGAAACGAAAATATTTTATTTGTGTTCAATACTCGAAGAAGCGAAACTCTTTATATTTCTCAGGTTTTATTGTTCATATTTTCTTATTGAAGTATACAAAATAACAATTGAAAGAACTTCGCTTATGGTAAATGTTTTACATAAAAACAAAATGCAATTATTTCAAAACTACAAAGTAAGAAAAATCTCCTTAATATATCTGTTAAACTCCCTTAAATTGTGCCACTCGTTCAAAAAAAACTATATTTAAATACAAAATTAAACACAAAACCATATTACAATACTTCGATCTCGTTTAGTTCTTAAAGTCGCCAAGGTCTGCCAAGTAATATTGGCGCATGGATGAATTGGCATTTCCACATATCACGTGGTTTCAATGATGGACACACGGAAATCAGCATTTTTATTCCTCTATTTGTATCATTACTCTATGAATACAGAGGCCTCCGTGGCCGAGAGGTTAAAGGCGTTAGCTGGGAATACGAAGATTCCTGGTTCGATCCAAGGCGATGGACTTGACAAAGAAAAGTAAAAAAAGTACTGATCTTGTGATCGGAGGGTTGCCAGCTTCGCTGCAAAATACTAGAAAAGTCGTTCAGAACATCCGCAAATATTTATGGCGTGTACGGTCTGGTGCACGATAAATTTGATCGGGGTCCAATGTCCCGACATCTATTGAAGGCGTTGGGTGCCAGTTCAAGTGTTTCCTCGTCATCTGACCATGGTTCTAAAATAACGAGGTGCATGTATGAGTGTGTATGTGTTCCCGGGTCTTTCCTTCGAGATAGACCCCGAACCGTCGCCAATAGCCCACTGTGCAGCTCTAATGCGACGTTATTTAACCAAACCAAACCGTATGCAATACAATACATAAAATTTAATTACATTACTGATTTACTTCTACTAATTCCTTTCACAACTATTTGTATCAGCACCTTGCGTTATAGTTGGCGTGTTGAGATATGTGAATTACCTTCCAAGATAAAATTATAAAGGGCTTATAAAGACCACTGAACTCTAACTGTAACTTCTGGAAAGCTCAACAATTGTGTCTTCTATGGGCGCGTTGAAGTCAATGTGGAAAGCAGCCATACTGTACCACAATTTTATTTAAGTGATTTAGTAGTGTTTTTTAATACCATAGTTTTAATACCATTATTTGGCAACATTAAAAATCTTGGCGATTTATTTGGAAACATTAAAAATCTTGGCGATTTCTTTACACAAGTTTGGCGATCTCCAGAATGTCAGAGTCGGCAGCCCGCCTTGTATTAGGAAAACAATCATACTTAAGATCCGTGTCGCCCTTCGAGAAATACTTACTTTAGGCTCCGTCATTTTGAGGAAGCGGTGTCTTGATGAAAAGGTCTCCCGAAAAGTGAAAAGCCAAGTCTTGGAAAGTTTCTAGAAATTGACAGGAACACGGTTATTCCCATTCGATAAAGGGACGTTATTACAGAACTTTAGGAAGTCCGGACCATTTCGAGGAGGTTCTTTATTAGCTGCGTTGTTTGATGCTTATTGTGTTTGAGATATGAAAAGTGAGAAGGTTATTAGTTTGAAGAGATGAGAATTTTCCATTCTGGACTGAAACTGCGTAAGGATGTTTGTAATTACGCTTTTCTGAAAGCTATTGGGATTTTGAGTGCGTCGTTTTCTGACCTAGCTTTTGAAAGTTGATTCGTATATATTTTAAGATGATATATGTGAAGAGTTTCGGTAACATTTTCACAAACTGTACTTAAAATAAATAAATTATACCTAGAATTAGTTTTCCTATTTTGTCATTCAACTTTAATTTTATTTGACGTTTTGAAATGTGAAATATTAAAAAAAAAATACCCTATTAATAACATAACCTTTTTATAAAAAAAAACACTTTAAGAAAAAATGCGCTGAAAAGTAATTTTTTTTTATTTTACGAACAAGTTGTTAAAATTTGATTTATTTAATATCAATTTTATACTCATTACAACTTTTTTGAAAACGGTGCCAATGTTGTGTTTTGTTAATTCGACCAACTCGAAATCAAATGCTCCAAGAGATGAGACGGGAACCTTGAACTGTTGCTAGTCGAAGACAAGCGGAATTCAATTCACCTAGCAACCTGGGAAAAATGACTAGGCTTTTACAACTCAACTCACCGTCAGCAAATACACTTTCTATTATATACAGAATTTTATGTTTTAAAATTATTATTATTTTTTGTTTATTTAATTTTCCTTTTCACCAGTTATTGTTTCAAAAGCGTGTTTTTGCGTTGCGTTTGCTGCCATTGTTACACATTTATAATAAGCTTTACGATATTTTGTTGTCAATTTTAGAATGATTTATTACAACAAAATTCCATTTACATTATTTTTTCTTCTGCATGTCTGTTTTTCCGGTTTCAATTTAAAACACAACAAATAAACGTATTTTATTAATATTTGCACATTAAATAGAATACATACAAACTTAAAATATACATTTTATTTCCATTTAATATCCCCAAACGTTCTTAAGTTTTTTATAGGAGCATTGATTAAAATATTACTTTGTGAAGGGATTTTTTGTGTGTTAAAATATTTTGTCCAATAGTTTTTAGTCACAGAAATGGATTATTTTTAGTGTGCGTTTCCATTTAACAACAATAAATGCACATTTTTGTTAACATAATCTAATACGAAATTAATCCACAAAAAACATTTTACATTTGTGTTAGATGAAAGTAAAAAGATAAAACAGTTATACTTTATATGCTCTCGCAAATATTTAAGTTGCATTTGCATTTTGCTTAATGGAAAATAACATTAAATCGCTTTGCATCTTAAAAATTAAACAGAAACATAAAAGTAACCCACAACATACGAATTTCAGTATTAAAATAAATGCACTTAAAGAGAACTTACCATTTCCAACTCACTTTATAAACTAACAGTTTATCGAAGTTAATAGAAAATTAAAAACGTTCTTTCTATGTTTTCAGAGATTAAAAGTAAATTGAAAGCTTTTACGTGTATCTATTTGCTCGATTTAAAGTAACCGCAAATGCTTTATTTATTAAGCATCGATCTATTGCTGTTCTTGAAAGGTTTAATTTGTTCGGTTTTTAAGTATTTAATTGCGATGTATTTAATTCGGAAACTTCAAATGCGTTTATGTGATAAAAGATTTAGGATATTATATTAATTAAACCGAAAGGTTTGGAGGAGCTTTGCAAAAAAATATTAATTAAATCTTGTGTGATAAAATCCGCCTGCATTTGAAAATAATATGTATGTATTTATTTCCAAATAAACCTTATTCTGTTTGTTTTAAAATTTAATTATTGGAAACATCCTTTTCAAAACTGAATGAACATGTTGATTTTATCAGATATTTTCATAACAGTATAAGTTTGCTTTATTAAAAAACATATTATAATATTATATTATTTTAAATGTTAATGATGGAATAAATGCCAAAATATATAGAATATTTAACGGTTTGTTTGCTGTAAATGATAATTATCTATATTTCTAAATACGGCACCACATATGCGTGACTCAGCGATTTTTTCGAAGCTCGGTATTAGGTGAATCTTTCATCACATCTGCGTGACGCAGCGAGTTCCACATAGCTCGGCGTTCTGCAAATCTCGTAACACATATGCGTGACGACTCAACGAGATCCGCGTAGCTTCGTATTAGATTAATCCCTCACCACGTAAGCGTGACGCAGCGAGTTCCACATAGCTCGACGTTCTATAAATCCCGCAACACATATGTGTGACGACTCAACGAGATCCGTGTAGCTCGATATTAGGTGAATCTCTCACCACATATGCGTGACGCAGCGAGTTCCACGTAGCTCGGCGTTTTGCAAATCCCGCAACACATATTCGTGACAACTCAACGAGATACTTGTAGCTCGATATTAGGTGAATCCCTCACCACATATGCGTGACGCATTGAGTTACACGTAGTTCGGCGTTCTGCAAATCCCGCAACACATACGAGTGACGACTCAACGAGATCCTCGTACCTCGGCATTAGGTGAATTCCTCACCACATATGCGTGACGCAGCGAGTTCCACGTAGCTCGGCGTTTTGCAAATCCCGCAATACATATGCGTGACGACTCAACGAGATACTTGTAGCTCGGTATTAGGTGAATCCTTCACCACATATGCGTGACGCAGTGAGTTCCACGTAGTTCGGCGTTTTGCAAATCCCGCAACACATATGCGTGACGACTCAACGAGATCCTCGTATCTCGGCAGTAGGTGAATCCCTCCCCACATATGCGTAACGCAGCGAGTTCCACGTAGCTCGGTGTTCTGCAAATCCCGCAACACATACGCGTGACGACTCAACGAGATTTGCTTAGCTCGGTATTTGGTGAATTCCTCACCACATGTGCGCGTGATGCATTGAGTTCCACGTAGCTCGGCGTTCGGCGAATCCCGCACCACATATGGGGACTTAGCGAGTTCCGTATATGTGGTGCGGGACATTGTGTAATGATTGTAATTTTCAACGAGTTTCGCACATGTGGTGCGGCAAAATAACCGATAAAGTAACCGTTCGACAGCGCATGGTAAAACCTTGCCTCCTTTTTCATCTCACAAACCGGTAGAGGGCGACGCAGTCGTAGAACAAAAGCGCTACAAAAGTTCGTAAAATTTTGAGCTACAGCGTGTTAAAACAAGAATTTAAATTACAAAAATAGTTGAAATGGGATTTTAATTATAATAGATATACTTGAGCACTGACATTTAAAAATAGTGTTGGTTATATTTTTTCGAAAAAATGGTGTTTGTTAATGTTATGTGCATCCTTTATATTTTTTACATCTATGTACTTTCTCTTTCTGAGATGTTAAAGACACATAAAAAGTAGATATAAATGAATTAAAAAACTTGATAATCTCTTACATTTTTCTCTATTTACACTCATTGAATTCATTTGTTTAAATTCACTGTTATTTTTTATCGTCATGTACAAAAATAAATTGAATACTCCATTTTTTTAATCTCAAGAGAATAAATGGTAATGCGATATCTTTTGGATATACCTTTTTATTCTATAAAAATGATGACGAAATTTATTATTTCTATATTTGAACAGTTAATTGAAATTCAATAATCGTAACCTTTGCGATAAAAATAATGTTTAAAGTATATTTTATAATATATGCACACATGTATACGATAATAATCTGATCTTAAAAAAATTCGATTCTCAAGAAAGCAAATACGGTTTTAGTTTACTTCGTATTACAATTTTTTTATAATTTCGGGAAAGAAGAATTTATACACTTTTTAAATATCAAAATGTATGTAATTTAAGATTGTTTTTTGTTGTTTATTGTTTTTATTTTTGTAACCAGCGTTATTCATTTATGTTATTATCTTATATGTTTGTCCTATTATCATGTCCCCGTCACCTATTTTCATGTTCCCGTTACGTGTCTATATATTGTTCCCGTTATTACGATTGTAACGCCCTCTACATATTTATGTCTTTCCCGCTGCACGGGAAAGCTTCAGTCATGTAACTGCCTCTTACGGTGATGCGTATTTAAGGTTTCGTTCCTCCCCGAGATTATTATATGTTAGGCATATGTGATTAAAGATGTTTATGTTCTATCCTTGAATAGTTATTTAGTCAATACGCCTTATAAATGGCTACCCAACGTGGCGCAACACTGTAAGAACAGCAATTGCATGGCTCGTTTTTAGGTTTTCGTTCCGATTGATGAAAATGGCGAGGGCCGCCAATTTGAAGTTCGTTTCTAAACGAACTATATTTCTGTTCTTCAGGCAAGAAGGAATATCATCGGATGTTTAAGATAAGTGTTATTTTGTTTTCTGTTCAGTGTTACAAGTTTTTAATTTGTAGGCTAGGTTAAAGTTTTGAAACGCAAAGTTTCAGTTTCGAAAGGCAAAGTTTCGTTTTTCAGTATACATCCTGTTTACTGTGAGGAGACAATTTTGCATAACACGTATGCTGTGTCTCGTTTGGAGTGTTATCTCTAATGATTTAATTTTAACTAGTCTTTTGAAATTAAACCGCAATGGTTTGCTGTGTTTTTCACTGAATTTGAAATTAAAAAAAAAACCACCTTGGTTCTGTAAACACTGATTCTGACAATCGTATTCGCATTGCGAATTCAAATTCGTACGCTCGGAGAAAAGCAATTTTTCCCCCCTCCTCTCCACGTAACTGAGAGTGTTTTATTTCTGTTCTCTTTTATTTGAAATTATTGCTGGCCTTGAAAATTCTGATTGTGGGTTTTATTTTTTTTATTTTGTTCTCTTTCGGGAAAAATAAAAGAATGTGGTTTGACATGCAAACATAAGAAATAAATGTTCTTAGTGTGATTTAGAATAGTAGATATTTTATATTGGCAGGAAGTTTTATTTGTGATAGTGCTTATTTAATTTAATTAGTGGCATTAACTAATTATTAGTTATTTAATGTTGTTTTTAAAATTTATTTTGAAAGAACACTTGAATTGATTCGTTATGAAATGGAAGTTTGTTAATGCTATTGTTTTGATTTTATATTTAAGTACTTCATAGATTTCTAAATAATTTAAGCAAAAGTGATTCTTCTTATAAATAAATTTGTTCAATCATGTTAAAATATATTTTGGTATTCTGGTAATCTAATATTGAAATGGTACCATAGAAATAGTGCATTTTAAATAGAGATCGGGTGTTATACAGTGTCATCTACACTTGAAAAGATTTAATACTGCATAGTGTTATTTGCTTGAATAAATGAATAGTTGGAATGATTTTATAATGGTTTACAATAAATTTATAATAGTTTAAATGATTTAATATTATTTTAACTGATATTAATTGGTTTTCTGAAAAATAATTATAGACTATTTGAGTGCTAATATTTCATGGTAGGGTAATTGTAGTGAGTTTAAGTGCATTGAACTGTGAAATAGCTCTAGGACTTTGAGGTAATTATTTTGTGTGCCTGTTATCTACTGCCATAATCTGAACTCACATAGAACTAGACTCAAATCCCACGATGGCTTTTCTCGCACGAGGAAAGAAGATTGACCTGGTCCGGCTGGCAATTGAACTGGACTTGGATGGTATTGATAGTCTGAAAGTTATTCAACTGAAGACGAGAATACAAGAGAGTGAAGCATATAAGGACGATTTAGAGTTTGTCCAAGCAAGGTTTGAAGAGATAATCGCTGAAAGAATAAAAGAGGAAGACCTTGAAATTAAAGATAAGAAAAGGAAGGAAGACCTTGAAATTGAAGATAAGAAAAGGAAGGAAGACCTTGAAATTGAAGATAAGAAAAGGAAGGAAGACCTTGAAATTGAAGATAAGAAAAGGAGAGAAGACCTTGAAATTCAAGATAAGAAAAGGAAAGAAGTCTTTGAAGCTGAAGAAAGAAAAAGAAGATTGGAACTGGAGTACGAAGAGCGGAAAAGAAAAGACGATTACGAATTCCAACTTCAGAAGCTGAAACTCCAGGATGAGGCAACACGATCCCAAGTTCCTCTTACTCAGAACGATGGTTTTCAAGCAGCCAAACCAAGATTGGACTTGCAGACGCTGATCCAGAGATTCGATCCAGTGACGAATGACATCAGCTTATACCTCGTTCTCTTCGAGCGACAAGCTCACAGAGCTGAGATTCCAAGGACTTTCTGGGCCTCTCATCTGATTGGTCTGCTGCCATATGATATTGCTCAGATCATTGCAAGAGAAGTCGAAGAAGTTGCACAAGATTATGAAAAAGTGAAACAGCTGCTTCTAAAGCGCTATAAACTCACTCCAGAAAAATTTCGTCAATTGTTCACAAAACATTCGAAATGTCAAGAAGGCACTTGGACAGATTTCGCCTACGAACTTAGGAATTACTTTCAAGGTTGGATTACAGGTCTCGAGATAACAACTTTTGAAGAATTGTCTGATCTGATGGTTACAGACCAGATTAAACGCCGTGTTCCACAAGAAGTCAAAGAGCACTTCATCGATGACTGGACACAAATAAAGACGACTACAGATCTAGTACAAAAGCTAGATGACTACGAGACGGTTCGTCCAAACAACAGAAATGACTCTACGTCGAATACCAAGAAGTGGTCCAGTCCAAGATTTAATACTGGAAACTTCAGAAAAGTGGCGCAGAATCCAAAGCCAAGGCAAAATGAAAGAAATCCTAATCCAGAGAACAAGCCTGCCATATACTGCTATGGATGTTCCAGACCTGGTTTCATAAAGGCAAAGTGTCCGACATGCTCTCCAACGGCGAGAAATGAGAATTTCCCTGCAAATTCACTTACCATGTACACTTGCCATTCCAAGATGTCCCCTATTGCACTGATTGATGTGTGCATATCCGGTGTACGAGCCAGAGTTTGTGCAGACACAGGTGTCAGCAGATCAGTCGCTGGTGAGATCCTCTACAACCTGCTGAAGAGAAAAGGAGTGGAGTTCCAGGAGACTTCAGTAACCATGACTTTGGCAAACGGTTACCAAACTACTGAAGAGGCTTGCACAGCCACGGTGTCCATTGAGATTGAAAACAAAACAATCATTCTGGATCTCCTTGCCCTTCCAAATGCAAAAGGAAATCGAACTCTCTTAGGAACAGACTTCCTAGAAAAGTCGGAAATTGTTCTCGACATAAGAAACAAAAGGTGGAACTTTTGTGACAACCCTCGCCGAACGGTTTATTTTGGGAATGACATCACATCGACGTCTCAGCAACCTGTCGAAACTCTTCCCATCAACAGCTGTAATCTCCGTGAAGAAGAAGGCGAGAGCTTGAACATCGAGCAAAGGCTCCAGGTCAATAATTTGCTTCAGGATTTCGAGGAAAGCTTCAAACCAGGGGGAGAGAGCATTCCCTTCATAGAGCATCGCATTAATACGGGAACGCATGCTCCAGTCGCTTATCCACCATACAGAGTTTCTCCTGCGAAGAAGGAAATATTGAAGAAAGAACTGGATGACCTCTTGCAAAAGAAAATAATCGAAGGATGTGAGTCGCCCTGTGCTACTCCTCAATACGTTCCAGGTGATAAAGTGTATATGACCCTGCATCCCGTCAGCAAAGCTGCCACTGGACAATCCAAAAGGTTTATGCCAAGACGAGATGGACCCTATGTCATCCGTACACAAAGATCACCATCCACATTCGAAATTGCCAGCCTGGACAATCCCCAAGTGTCCCTGGGCGTGTACCACACTTCTGCCCTGAAGGCCTACACCCAAGACCCCATCGAACGTCCTTGCAATCCGTTTCGAAAGCGAGGACGGCCACCAAACTTACCCAAAAGAACTGATGCTGGCCCCTCGTCGGGACTACGTCGGAGCCAGAGGGGGAGGATGTAACCAGCGTTATTCATTTATGTTATTATCTTATATGTTTGTCCTATTATCATGTCCCCGTCACCTGTATATATTTTCATGTTCCCGTTACGTGTCTATATATTGTTCCCGTTATTACGATTGTAACGCCCTCTACATATTTATGTCTTTCCCGCTGCACGGGAAAGCTTCAGTCATGTAACTGCCTCTTACGGTGATGCGTATTTAAGGTTTCGTTCCTCCCCGAGATTATTGTATGTTAGGCATATGTGATTAAAGATGTTTATGTTCTATCCTTGAATAGTTATTTAGTCAATACGCCTTATATTGTTTCTTTTATAATGTTTGAAATGCAGATTGGTTTTTTTTTTAATCAGCTGTCTTTTTCGATATTAAAAATAGAAAAAGTTTATCTGAACTTATATTTCCATTCCTTGATTGTAAAAGTGTCAATGTTCAAAATCCCTTCTTTTGTGCTTTGCCAACCATTTATTTAAACTAATGAAAGTTATTAGAGAAAAAAGTTTATAAATTTAAACGACCAGCGGTAAAGTGTTCCGTTCATATTCGGTGGTTTGGGTTTGGTTTTTGGTTTGGTTTGTTAATTAACGTCGCACTAGAGCTGCACAGTGGGCTATTGGCGACGGTTCGGGGTCAATCTCGAAGGAAAAACCCGGGAACACATACACATTCATACACACATTCATACATGCACCTCATTATTTTAGAACCATGGTCAGATGACGAGGAAACACCTGAACTGGCACCCAACGCCTGCAATAGACGTCGGGACTTTGGACCCCGATCAGATGTATCGTGCACCAGTCCCGTATACACGCCAGTATAATTTGTTGGATGTTCTGGACGACTTTCTAGTATTTTTGTAGCGAAGCTGGCAACCCTCCTATCGCAAGATCACTACTTTTTTACTTTTCTATGTCAAGTCCATTGCACGGATTCGAACCACCAATCCTCTGATTAGTAGCTGAACGCCTTACCAACTGAGCAACTGGGGCTCCCCCTATCGTGGTCGAAAAATCCAAAGTAAGGTATCTTGGGGTGCAGTCTTTCCTTCGGTATATGCTCCGAATCGTCGACGATAACCCAACGTGCAGCTCTAGTGCGACGTTTTTTAACCAAACCAAACCTACCAAAGTTAATCTCTTAGAAAATTCACATAAAGTCCTAATTTATTCATGAGTAACTGATGATTTAGCTGATAAAAAAACGAAATGAGCTAGATTCTTTTTCATTCGAGCCCCGGTGCATGTCGGGAAGAGGTTCGTTAAGATCACGTGATCCAATAATCAATCAGTCAATCAATGGATCGAGATTCGGAACCGTAATCTTGTGAACTAATGATTCGATATATTTATATGCATGAAGAATCTTTCAATCACTGGTAATAAAAAAAGGGGGCATCTGTTAAGTTATTTAGTGAAAAAAATTGGATCGAATGAGATTTTGTAAGGTAAAATATTCAGTGAATCTTTTAAAAGTTGAAATTTTGAATAGCAAATAATACCATATTTACAACAGAACCTCTATCGATTA
Organism: Troglohyphantes excavatus; assembly: GCA_963932185.1. Lineage (NCBI taxonomy): Eukaryota > Metazoa > Arthropoda > Arachnida > Araneae > Linyphiidae > Troglohyphantes > Troglohyphantes excavatus. The sequence goes on from OZ010669.1 coordinate 68,951,146, forward strand.
TAAAAAAGATATTTATATAACTTTAATATTTTTTATTCTTAGAATATAGGATGATTACAAAAAATAGCTTTAATTTTTTTTTACTTGTAAATTTTGTTTTAAAATTTGATTCAAATTAATTTTATAACTTTTTATATATGTTTGTATTGAAAAGCGTTTTATAAAAACATCTGCGACAAGATAGCAGAAGATGCAAGATAGCAGAAGATGCAAGATAGCAGAAGATGCAAGATAGCAGAAGATGCAAGATAGCAGAAGATGCAAGATCGCAGAAGGTACAAGATAACAAAAGATGCAAGATAGCAGAAGATACAAGATAGCAGAAGGTACAAGATAGCAGAAGATGCAAGATAGCAAAAGATGCAAGATAGCAGAAGGTACAAGATAGCAGAAGATGCAAGATAGCAGAAGATGCAAGATAGTAGAAGATGCAAGATAGCAGAAGGTACAAGATAGCAGAAGATGCAAGATAGCAGAAGATGCAAGATAGCAGAAGATGCAAGATAGCAGAAGATGCAAGATAGCAGAAGATGCAAGATAGTATAGATTGAGGAATTGAAGTCAATGAAGTTAAAAGATTGTATCGTTTAGAGCAGTGGTCCGTGAGAGTGTTTGGTTGTATTTGTAATGCCAAATGTGGTTATATTTATAAAGCAAAATTTAAATGGAATTCTTCAACTTTCAGGAATAAAAGGGATTATTTTTAATTTCTACTCCTGTACGTTTTAACCAACTTAAGCGCCAACCGAAACCGCCAAAAAGCGCCGAGGAGGAGGATACCAATTCCACTTGTATTTTTTTTATGTATGTTCGCGTATAATTTCTGTTCTAATTAAGATATTTGAATATATATTTTTGTTTTTGGATAACTCACTTTGTCTCACTTTGGAACTTTTTGTAATAAGATATCCGATTTTGAAAATTCTATTTTTGTTGAATAGAAAAAAAATCCACTTAAGTAAATCATGCTAACAAATTGGTTATCCGACTTTTAATTATCCGGAAATATAGATTAACCAGAATTTTTTAAAACATATTATCTAAGATATTAATAGGGTAATCGACAAATATTACAACTTGCCTTGAATATGTATCGTTAAAAGATAGAAATGTTTTAAATTAAACAATTTACATTATAATTGTGAAGGGTTTGGTTGGGTTAATTAACGTTCCTTCGGGGTCGACGGTTCGGGGCCTATCTCGAAGGAAAGACCCGGGAACGATGCCTCGTATTTTTGAACCATGGTCAGATGACGAGAAAAACCTGAACTGGATCCCAACGCTTTCAATAGACGTCGGGACTTTGGACCCCGATCAGATTTATCGTGCACCAGTCCCGTATACATGCCGTTAATTTTTGCAGATGTTCTGGACGACTTTAAAAAATTTTGTAGCGAAGCTGGCAACCCTCCGATCACAAGATCAATACTTTTTTACTTTTCTTAGTCAAGTCCGTCGCACAGGATCGAATCGGGAACACTTCAAATCCCAGCTGACGCCTTTATCCACTGGGCTATCCGGGTCCCTAATTGTGAAATTAGTAAGCAGTATTTTTATAATAGGGTAATCGACAAATAGAACAACTTGCCAGTGAATATAGTCAATTTTACAGGAGTAATTGATTTTAAGAAGAAGTTACGATATTCATTGGGGAATAGTTAGAAGATACTAGACTGGACCAAGGTCGTATAGCCCAGTGGATAAAGGCGTCAGCTGGAAATCGAAAGGTTCCCGGTTCGATCCTGTGCGACGGACTTGACTAAGAAAAGTAAAAAAAGTAGTGATCTTGTGATCGGAGGGTTGCCAGTTTCGCAACAAAATACTAGGAATGTCGTCCAGAACATCCACAAAAATTATCGGCGTGTATACGGGACTGGTGCACGATACATCTGATCGGGGTCCAAAGTCCTGACGTCTATTGAAGGATTTGGGTGCCAGCTCAGGTTTTGTCCTCGTCATCTAACCATAGTTCAAAAATCCGAGGCATCGTTCCCGGGTCTTTCCGTCGAGATTGGCCGTAAACTGTCGCCAATTGCCCACTGTGTAGCTCTAGTGCGACGTTAATTAACCAAAACCAAATCTAGACTGGACCAACCTTGAGGGGCGTCATTAAATGTTATGTCATTTATGTTGCGTCGCTATAAAATACTAGGAATGTCGTCCAGAACATCCACAAAAATTATCGGCGTGTATACGGGACTGGTGCACGATATATCTGATCGGTGTACAAAGTCCCGACGTCTATTGAAGACGTTGGGTGCCAGTTCAGGAATTTCTTCGTCATCTGACCATGGTTCTAAAATAACGAGGTGCATGTGTGTATGAATGTGTGTGTGAATGTGTATGTGTTCCCGGGTCTTTCTTTCGAGATAGACCCTGAACCGTCGCCAATAGCCCACTTTGCAGCTTTAGTGCGACGTTATTTAACCAAAGCCAAACTAGACTGGTTTTTTTTGGTTTTTGGTTAATTAAAGTCGCACTAGAGCTGCACAGTGGGCTATTGGCGACGGTTCGGGGTCTATCTCGAAGGAAAGACCGGGAACACATTCACACACACACATTCATACATGCACCTCGTTATTTTAGAACCATGGTCAGATGACGAAGAAACACCTGAACTGGCACCCAACGCCTTCAATAGACGTCGGGACTTTGTACACCGATCAGATATATCGTGCATCAATCCCGTATACACGCCGTTAATTTTTGCGGATGTTCTGGACGACTTTTCTAGTATTTTGTAGGGAAGCTGGCAACTTTCCGATCACAAGATCACTGCTTTTTACTTTTCTTTGTCAAGTCCATCGCCTGGCATCGAACCAAGAACCTACGTATTCCCAGCTGACGCCTTTTACCGCTCGGCCACGGAGGCCTCAAACTAGACTGAACCAACCTTAAGGGGCTTCGTTAAATGTTATGTATAACTCATTTATGTTACGTAACTTCGTGGATGGTCCCACATAATCGCACGCGTCCTGGAAATAATTCCTCATCCACTCACCGCGTAATAGAAGCCATGAAAAAAAAAATGGCACTTAATGAACTAATGCGACTCCATCCGATCACCGTTAGCAACCTCATCTGCGGGAAGCTCAAGAGGAACCGGGGAAATATGCAAAGGGGGGGGATAAAAAATTAAGAGTTTCTCCCTTAAAAAGAGTAAAAGGCCATTAGCAAAAAAATTCGATAATGCCCTGCATTGTTATGTCTCTTAAAATGGGATCGCCTTTCTTTCTTAGGGCAGTTGATAATTAATCCAAGTTATGCTTCTTTGTTATTCATCGCTGTTTTTTTCCTGGGGGAGATGGGAAATAAATGGTTTTTGCACTTGCTTGCTGGATTTGTCTCCCTTAATGCGCAGAGAATGGCTATTAATCACGAGATAATGCTGGAATGTTATTATGTTTGGGAATGTGAGGAAATGTGTGGATACTTAACTGTCATAAAATTCCCGGTTGATTGGAATAATTGTTAATTGCAGATAGGAAATATACATCATATGTTTCGTATTTCAACGTTATCGCATTAAAAAGTTATTTGTGTGTTTTAATTCATCAGTGAGGCAGTGCCGTCACACAAACATACAAATATTTGTCTGGTTGGGTTGAGACAAGAAATTTCCCAAATTAACGATTCGAAATTCCCAACTTAACGGCGCCAGCTCAGGTGTTGTCCTTGTTATCAGACCATGATTCAAAAATACGAGGCATTGTTCCCGTATCTTTCCTTTGAGATTGGCCCCGAACCAACGCCAATAGTCCAATATACAGCTGTAGTGCTACTTTAATTAACTAAACCAAACTTAATGATTCGAAATTGCCAACTCAACAGTGCTAAATATTCCCATTTCTAAGTTATCGACATTTTGTAACTTTTTTTTATAAATTAGGTAATATTAAACAGTTCTCTCGAAAGTATTCATTTGTTGGATGCATGTTCCAATACAGTGTTCGTTCTGAGGTCTAATTTAAGTTTCATCTTACTATTTGGATAATTTCTAATCTTCAATCGCTTCCATTTGCTCTATTAATATAAAGCCGGCGCCACATATGCGGTATTCGCCGAATCCCGAGCAACGAAACCTTCGATATTCGCCTAAAGACGCATGTGTGGATGGGTCGCTCGGTATTCGGCAAGTGCCGCGTCGCTCGTGTTTCGACGATTTTCAGCACCACACTACAAAGTGCTCGCCTTATCACGAGCAACTTCGCTCGGGTTAAAGCGAGCAAATTGAATAATTGCGTTTCCCACTCATTTCGGGAAAATGGAACACATCTCGAAGCGAGCTCAATGGTGATTGGCTATCGATATTTTATTCTATATTTTGATAGCCAATTACCATTTACTATCAATATAGTACTATTTTCTTTTTTTATTTAAAGAGGGAATATTGTTCTTTTCGTATCAATTTGACTTTAAAATATATCGTGGTGTTTGTTGTGCTATTATTTTAGAATTTTTATTTAGTTTTTTCATTTATTTTTATGAAGTTGTCTGTTTCACTTAAATATTTGTGTTTCACTTAAATATTTGTGTTCCATTGACTTATTTCATTTATTTATCAATAAAATTATTTCATTTATTTATCAATTAAATTATTTCATTTTATTACTTATTTATATATTTGAAGCATTTAACTATTTTTATGCAGATGCGAAAAAATGAAGATATTATTTTAACAATTCTATTCGAGTTTTCAATGTGTATAAACGATTTGAAGTCTCACGACCTAAATAAAATGGAGTTTTGTCATGAAACGTCTTTAAAACCATCTATACAGGGTGTGTGTAGGGACATAGTAGTCATGATAGAAACACCATTTTACGCTTTTAGGATAACCGATTCCGACACTATAACTTTCTAAAAATAGTACGTTTGACATACATTTGGTCCAGCCGATGATCTAAAGTTTCATATTTAAAAAACTTTTGGTGTTTTGAGCTTTTTTTTATCGTATAGTTACTTGTTTAGTTCGTCTACTTAAAACAATTTCTTCGTTTATTAAGTTGTGAATTTTACTAAATTATTTGTTCAGATTATTTTTTTATTTATTAATTAATTTCATTTATTTGTTTTTTCATTTAGATTTCTTGCATTTAACTGTTTTGATGAAGACACAAAAATATGAAAATATTTAAATAGTATTTTAAAACCTCGAAATGAAATGTCATTGATTTAAACGTTTTGAAGAATCTTGATTTGAAAATTAAATGTGGTTTTGATGTGAAACAGTTTTAAAACCAGCTATTCTTTAAGGTGATACATTCTGATGTTGTAACATAGTAAAATGAAGCACAATTGTTATAAAAGGAAATTTGGAGAGGATTCGTGTAAAATCTTGAACTAAAGAAAAGCACGTACGGAGAGCGGACGTGGAACATACGCGGAATCAGGCGTAGCAGTTTGCATATCTTCCTCTGTTAGCGAGGTTTCCGTTGATAAACGAACCTTATTTAGATATTAGTTATCGGTATTACTTAATATGTCAATTTTAAATCTATATTAAATATATTTGGTTGAATTGACGTCGCACTAAAGTTACAGAATAAACTACGAGCGACGTTTCAGGTTTTATCCCCATAGAAAAATTCGGGAACACTGTTTTTTGTCATTGTGAGCCGTGGTCAAATTACTTCGACAACACCTGAGCTGGCACCCCACTGGTTAATTTTTATACAAAAAATTTCAAACGTTTAAAAAAATATAAGTTTTTAACACCATTGACATTGAAGCAACAATGACAAGTATTTTACTTTTATTGTTGCTGAATACTTCATTTTTATCGACATGATATTACAAGGCTATATTCGTAAAGGCTTTTTTAATCCTTAAATTTTAGGAATTTTAATATAACAATTTTTTTTTCTTACAAAAACATCATTTTAAATATCAATCGCAATAGCATGTAAAGTCATGAACGTAAAAACTAAAAAAAAAGTACTAGGTTTAGGTATTTCGAAAACTACTCAAAATAATTGAATAAATCTAGATTTTGATAAAGTTTATTTTACACAGTGCACAGAGAGTGATATGCGGTGGCTACGCTAACAAACACAAAAACCGCGCAGCTTTTAGTACGAGTAACGCCGGGCCATATAGCTAAAATACCAATAAAACAGTAATTAACGATAGAAAATTTTCCGAAAATGGATAAGCAAAAGCAAAGTGTCAATCTTCATACATTTAATCTCGACATCAAATTGTGAATAATATTCACTGTCGAATATTAATATAATTTTTTTTAATGAACTCTATGTTGACCTGGTGTCGATATTATATCTTGTAAACAAATAACCGTTAGTACATTGGCTAAGAAAAAAGCAAACGATAATTTCAATATGTTAAAAGATACGGAATAAAAACCAGATAACCAAGACAACGTCAACGTGCATAAAGTCCATTATTTATACTTAGTTAAAAAATGGATTGACTCTAAAGAAATTTTTATATGTAGCATGCAAATTCAATTGTCAAAATGCGAAATACTCGGTGAAAAATTATAGTGTGTGTGTGGGGGAGGGGGGGGGGGGGGGGGAGAGAGAGAGAGGCTTAAAACATCGTAGTGCGAAACTTCACAATTTTCAAACGCTTCCGTGGACTAATTATTGATATTGATGCTCTTAAATCAATTCGTCACTTTTATTTTTATTATCTTTAGCGTATATTCTTATTACAAATATTGTCACTCTATTCTTATTACTAATATTGTGGCTTTTGGAATATACGGACCTTTACATTGATTCGTTTTATTTTTCCACGCCCTGCTAAGTACAAGATTCCCCTGTTGTAACCATGGCAGCTGTAACCAAAACTAATGAACGGATTACACCAAATATCAAATTAAGGTTATTAACAATATTGAGGAGAAAATCTTCGTAAAAATAAAATGTGAACCAAAAATCATAATATGAGGTTATTTACCTATGTCCGATCAGAAAACAATTATAATATATCTAAAAAAAAAGTTCAGATAAAATACACAAATTAGTTTAGTGATGATTAAACTAAAAAAAAAAAAAATTAATCAGCACATTGAATATTTTCAATCAGCACTTTGAATCAACACATTGTCAGCACATTGACATCATTGTTTCAAAGTCAGCACATTGAATATTTTCAATGTGCTGACTTTTCTTGCGTACAAAAAATCACATCCGATGTTATGCATCCTCATTCTGATGAATGCAGAATTATTTCCTTTGAGTTTAAGCGCTAAATTCATTTATCGCAACTTTTTATATGTTATTCCCGTTTCGGCTTGAGATAGCGCTAAAATTCCGTCAATTGGGGATTTTTGGTATAAAATTAATTTACAGAAATTATCTCACCGTACGTTTAATATCTTTAAAAGGAAATTTGGTGGAAATCCGTTTATTTGTTTTAACTACAGATGCTTCTAAACAGGAGAAGTTATTTTACATTGCCCTGTTTATATTGTGTTCCCTCTCTACTTTACCAAATCCTAAAACGCAGCAATCCTTCGAATTCCAAACAATACATCACTCAAAATTCTTCCATTTGGGACCACATCCATTCATTCTTCAGAAAATCCAGCTTTGTAAGACCCCCTCGCTTGACACTCATCCATCTATTTCATCATCCCTCTTCTTGATGACTCAAGCACAAAGCACAGAAACAAAACTTAAAACTTTCGCAGGGCGGATCCCCTACATGTTTAAAGGACAACGAAACGCGAAGAACATCGGGCAGGGTTGGGATTCCTTAGGGTAGGGACACACATGTGCGTACACATTTCAGTGATTGATCCCAGAAAAGGGGGCCATTTCTCACCGAAAAGGCCGGCGCTTTTGATATCGGATTGATGTTTTGCTTTTGGGGTGTCGTGCGATCATCAAACATCAAGTCTCGAAGGGAAGATGGCGGATTTAAAGGATTTGTCGTTGGGTTTATAAAAATAAGGGTGGGGAGAGAGTGGGGTAGGAGGTCACATCTGGGAATTCTTTGTTATTGCCTTAGCCAAATGGACCGCTTGTACAATGTTAAAAATAGGTATTCAAAAATAAGTAAAATGCACTCATTTTTGAATACATTCGATGGCTTCAAATATATGTTTCAATTTTGAAAAAGACATGTACTTAAAAATGAGTACAATGGGTAAAAATGAATAAAAAGAGCAGATGCTAGCCAACACTGGTTGCCTTCGTAAATCTTTTTGACTTGATAGGTGAGTGGTGTATGAACTATCAAAAAAAATTTTGTAATCATCATGAGATTAAACAAACATAATGAAAAAATATCATACATTGCATTTGAAGTTAACCAGTTTCTGGAATATTATAGTATAAAAATTTAAGAAGTTGCGGATAGAAAGACAAGCTAATAAGAAACAAAGGTTTAGTTGAGAGACGGGTTAATATTTCGAAAAGGAAGTATCGTAAAATATATTTTGTATTGAAATTCTTCTAGTTCTATTTTTTTTCATGGCAACTTTTAAAAGGGTAATAAGTATTTTGTTTTTTAATACAAGTTGGTTCCCCCTGTGAAATTACACTAAAATGAGTTCATTTGTCTTCGCGCGGTTAATAAAATGACAAATCGACATAAGTTATCAATAAAAAATACGTTGTTTTGAAATCTCAACTATACAAACAATGCCGCTGACACACTGTAAAAAAAAGGTGCTTAAAAATGAGTACATGAACGTACTCGCTTTTTTAAGTAAAATTGAATCACAAATGAGCAATGACGCACTCAAATTTAAGTAATCGTACTTTCTCAAAACTGAACAGTGTAATTTAATATTGCTCATCTCAGTTTCTGCTCAAGCCATCTTAACAAAGCGACCTGACAAACTTAAAATAGTTGTTCAGAAGATGGTCTTCCACTTTATTTAATGCCGATTGCTTAAAGGGAATTTGAGTAATTACAACTCCATCATCTTACTTCCCATTCTTTTGGCACATTTCTTTAACATTACTTCTGTTTATTAACTTTTTAACGTCGTCCTGGTCACTTAACGTATAAGACACTGGAAAGCGGTGCCTGCAGATCTGGGTTCTATTTCCGGTAAGTCTTGGTAGTAATTGTCGATATTTATTGAAAGTGATCTTTGAAGGCAGCCTATGTAGGCTAGCATCTACTCTTTTTTTTTTCATTTTTATCGATTGTGCTCAGTTTTAAGTATATGTCTTTCTTTTAAATTGAAACATGTATTCAAAGCAATGAAAATGATCGAATGTATTAAAAAATGAGTATTTTACTTATTTTGAATATCTATTTTTAACAATGTATGTATCTCTAAAAACACAATTTCAACTACTTGGATAATACGTTTTAAATAATATTTTTGTTGTTGTATTGTTTCAGTGTGAGGTGGCCAGACCCTGCCACCCCCAAACCACCTGCCTGAATGTGTCACCTGGTTTCCGTTGTGGCCCCTGCCCATCTGGCTTTACAGGCAGAGATGTACAAGGGGTAGGCCTCGAATACGCAAGATCAGTGAGACAGGTAAGGACTGAATTTTATTTGCGTCAGCAGATGGCGCCCGCGCCACGTATGACGCAATCGGAGATAAATTTGGCAGTATGTTTGTCGATCCGAGTGGAAGTGGTCGCGTTTGGGAGATTTACTCTGCCATAGCAGCTATAATCCATGGAACTCAGATTGGTGGTCATCAGGAGTTATAAGGTTTCCATGTGTGCAAGTCAGAGCATATTTTAAGGAATTTTCACTGGTGTGGACAAATGCTTTTCTATGGTCAAAGATAGGATGCACTGATAGATCCTGATAAGATAGCTGAACCTAGATGTTAACCTTTTCGCGGGGGCTCCGCAACGGCCATTCAGGTGTCGAAATACTGAAAAGCGCAACCTAAGACGATCTGCAGAAACCATTAGCGAAACGTCACCTGTCCGAACCATGGAGGAAAGAGTAACCATGATCCGAACAGGTGTAATTACCTATTATGCCGCGAACAACATACTTCAGGCCACATGCGTTTTAAAAATTCTTCTCCCCATATAACGGTTTGAAAGTGTCCCAAGGCCACCACTAGATCTTTATACTCTATATGGGACATGTTGCCCCAGTAACAAAACTTTTGTTAAAAAAAAATGCTAAAAATTATTTGTTTGTCAATTCAAACTAAAATAATTGACTTAATTTGACAAAAATGATCTATGTTTTCCCATGTAGAATATATGTAGTACACGAATTAAAAAAAAAATGGGCGTCAAATCCACGTGAGTAGTGGGGCTTTTTTTAGTACTGGTGGCGAAAATGCCCCACCAACTCTATGTTAAAATATGACCTGGCTGCAAGTTACTGCTGAATTTTGACGGTTGCTCAACTACGCCCCCCCCCCCCCGTTTTACACGTAATGTCGTGAAATGACTTGAAGAGACTCAGACTTCAAGATAGAGGAACGTGTAAATCCTCACCCGCCTCCTTTGACTATCACGGAAACTTTCCGTCTTAATGAACTATAACTGTAACTGCTGGAAGGCTCAAACCTTGTTACCTCTATGGGCGCGTTGAAGCCAATTAAAAGCAGCCATGCTGTGTCCCAATATTTTTTTTAAGTGATTTAGTGGTGTTTTTTATTACCATAGCATTGTAGAAATATTAAATGTATATAAATATTATACTTTCTTCTTATAGAATTAATTTTTATATTGCCAAACAAAGAGTTTTTGCTTTTTAACTACTTCGACTTTGACTTTCCAAATGACTTTATGTTTTAATTGCAGATTCCATTAAAAATGAGTTTCAAAGGAAAATAGAAAACAACTCGGTCAAACGCAATACATGTCGGCTTATTTTAACATGAAAAGTAATCGAAATATTGCGGTAGCTATGAAAGTGGGGTATAAAATGGCTACTTCCACATTGGCTTCAAGTCAACAAAATGTCTTGCCCAATCCAGAAGTTTCAGTTAGAGATTAGTGGTCCGTCTCCATAGCCAGGACCTGCACTATCTGTAACATAAGTTTAGCAAGTAGCTTTGTAATGCGTGAATAATTGTAAGTTGCGTATTTGGTTTCGTCATTTCTGTACCTAAGTGCTCATACATTCTCTGCAGCAATGGAAAGACATTTCAAGTACCCCACTGCGACTGCGTCTCCGATAGTCGTTTTTTTATTTAACTATGTGAATAACACTGTAGGCCTCCGAGGACTGCCAGAACTAAAAAAAAAATCACATGCTCTGGTGTTTTGCTTCTGGTACTCTAGGGCCAATCATGAATTCAACGTTGCTGTGTTTGGATGAACGGACCTATATTTAATTTAATGTATAAAATATGGTTAAAAAATAATATACGGATAATAAAATACATATTGTAAAACAGCATGGTGTTGTATTTCATATAGTAATATAAGAAATATTACTGCATGAACAAATACATATTTATATGCAAAATAAACTCGGCCTCAAAAATATGTAAATAATATAAACTCAAAATAAAAATGTCTTAGGCCTATTCTACACGAGATTATCGGTGACCCGAGAGTTCATACCATGTGATGTGAATTGTCCAATCACCAAGAAGCTCCCGCGCTTTTTTCCCATTCGTTTAGAATGTGCCTTAAATGGATCAATATCTGCCCTGTTTACTTGAAATATAAACATTTTTTACAGCTATGTTTGGATATCAATGAATGCGATGATGGTCACAATGGTGGTTGTGTAGAAAATTCCCAGTGCATAAACACTTTGGTAAATATTATTTAAATAAATAATTTTGTACATATGTTTACATATGTTACACATGTGTTACATATCCTATATGTTACATACGCTATATGTTACATATGATATATGTTACATATGATATGTGTTACATATGCTATGTGTTGCATATGCTATGTGTTACATATGCTATGTGTTACATATGCTATGTGCTACATATGCTATGTGTTACATATGCTATGTGTTACATATGCTATGTGTTACATATGCTATGTGTTACATATGCTATGTGTTACATATGCTACACATATGTTACATATGCTACACATATGTTACATATGCTACACATATGTTACATATGCTACACATATGTTACATATGCTACACATATGTATTACATATGCTACACATGTATTACATATGCTACACATGTGTTACATATGCTACACATATGTTACATATGCTACACATATGTTACATATGCTACACATATGTTACATATGCTATGTGTTACATATGCTATGTGTTACATATGCTATGTGTTACATATGCTATGTGTTACATATGCTATGTGTTACATATGCTATGTGTTACATATGCTATGTGTTACATATGCTATGTGTTACATATGCTATGTGTTACATATGCTATGTGTTACATATGCTATGTGTTACATATGCTATGTGTTACATATGCTATGTGTTACATATGCTATGTGTTACATATGCTACATATATGTTACATATGCTATGTGTTACATATGCTATGTGTTACATATGCTATGTGTTACATATGATATGTGTTACATAAGATATGTGTTACATATGCTATGTGTTACATATGCTATGTGTTACATATGATATGTGAGACATATACTATGTGTTACATATGCTATGTGTTACATATGCTATGTGTTACATATGTTATGTGTTACATATGCTATGTGTTACCTTAACTTTTTTATATATATTTTTACCTCTATTTTTTCTCAATTCTCGTAAAAAAAAATTGTAGTTGGAACATTTAAACTTTTTTTTTGCGCCAACTCAGAATTTTCTGAATATTTTTATTGTACTGCCGGCCGTCCTGCCAGAAGGAAGGAAAATCCTATATACCATCGTAAATTTAAGTTCTACCGACAGTACCTTACATCCTTTTGGAATAACATTGTAAACTTATATCCCTAGTAGTTCTGAGAACAGTTAACATCGCGACCTTAATGATTAAAATCCCTATTCATGCCAAATTTGAAGAAAATCGAACAACTCGTTTGGTTGTGAATGCGTGACAAACAAACGAAATGCTGGCAAGTCGAGTTAAAACAGTGACCTCACTAACAGTCTGATACGAAAGTCGTTAACATGACTGCAAAAGCCTTTAATAAAGCGATGTTATTCCTTTTTGGTGTTGTAGGGTTCGTTCAGCTGCGGCGAGTGCATCGAGGGATTCGTGGGCAACCAGACCTACGGCTGCCACCCCCACCCCGGAATGTGTCCAGATGGGACGCTCTGCGACGGAAACGCCGACTGCGAGCTCAGAAGGGGGCTCCTGTACTACAGGTGCAAAGTGAGACAATCTCCATACCTATTACAACATTCTACACCATTATTCTTTAAGGCACCTTTTTGGCCGTGTTTCTGCTGTTAGAACACTGTGAAAAAAAACGTGCTTAAAAATGAGTACATGGACGTACTAGTATTTCTTTGAGTACAATTGCATCATAAATATGCGATGACGTACTCGAATTTAAGTATTTGTACTTTCGCAAAAATGAGCAGTGTGGTTTCATATTGCTAATATAAGTTTCTGTTGCAAGCCATCTTAACAAAGCGATCTGGCAAATTAAAAATATCTGTTCAGAAGATGGTTTTCCACATTGTTTGGTGTCGATTGCTTAAATGTAAACTGAGTTATTACGACTCAATTATCTTATTTCCCATTTTTTGCCACGCTTTTTTAACATTACTTCTGTTTATAACGTCTTCCTGTCGCTCTGGTAGTACAACTGATAAATCCCTGGACGGCATCAGGTAGGAATTGGGTTCGATTCCCGGTAAGTTATGGTTGTAATTGTCGATATATATTGAAAGTGATTTATGAATGCAGCCTACGCAGGCAAGCAACTGGTCTTTTTATTAATTTTTGAGTACATGTCTTTTTTAAAAATGAAACTTATGTATTCGGAGCTAGGATATGCATCGAATGTAATTAAAAATGATTACATTTTACTTATTTTTAAGTACTTTTTTTAACAGTGAACTTTCAACGTCAACACCACAAGCTTCAAACTTTCGCACACATACATTAGATTTTGTGTTTTCATAAACTAATCTAAATTTGTTAAATATCTAAAATCGTTTTGCTAAGCTAAAGAAAATTTTATTAATTAAAATAATATGCTAAAAATTGTTCAAGCAAGCGGCAGACGAGCAAACAATTGCGCTGCAACTTTTAATCAACTGACCAACTAAAACATCGCACAACAACTCCGTGCGATTAATTAATTGCATCCAATCTGCTAATTATTTTAGCACATTTAAACAGTAAAATTACCTTAAATTTAAAAACTTAAATTTGCAGAATCACTTAACTAATTATAGTGTTCAAACTATTTTTATAGAAGGGATTATATAGTTTAAAAAACACCCTTATAAGCCCTGTATACTAAATGCATAGAAGCCGCAATGTTAAAAATAGGTACTTAAAATAAGTAAAATGTAGTATTTTTTTATTACAGTAGATGCTTATCATAGCTCCGAATACATGTTTCAGTTTTGAAAAAAAGACATGTACTCAAAAATGAGTATATTGAATAAAAAGAGCAGTTACTTACCATTCTTACCTACATGGATTGCCTTCATAAATCATTTTCAATAAATTTCAACAATTACAACCAGGGCTTAATAGGAATTGTACAAAATTTGTCTACCTGAAGACTACCTCTCCGATCCGTTGAACGACCAGAGCGACGTGAATAACCAGAAGAAACGTTAAAAAGGAGTGGCAAAAGAATGGGAAGTAAGATAATTAAGTCGTAATAACTCAGTTCCCATTTTAGCAATCGACATCAAATAATGTGGAAAACCATCTTCCGAACACATATTTTAAGTTTGCAAGGTCGCTTTGTTAAGATGGCTTAAACAGAAGCTGAGATTAGCAATATTGAACCATACTGCTCATTTTTGCGAAAGTACGATTACTTAAATTTGAGTACGTCATCGCTCATTTACGATGTAATTGTACTCAAAGCACGAGTGAGGGAAAAAATGAGTACGTCCATGTACTCATTTTTTAGCACATTTTTTTTTTACAGTTCACTGAAATTACGTTGCTCTTTTCTCCTGATGTTTAAACAATTTTAGTGAAAAGTTTTTAATATAGAATTTATAAGCATTACTTTTAAAGGATGTTCCATAAGATACAATGTTAAAAAAAATCCTTTACAAAGTCTTGATTTTAAAATACATTTTCATGAATCTCAAAATCACCGAACCGTTCTGTCTTTTGTCATAAAATTACACAAATCCAGGTCTGATTTATTCCAAAAACCCTACCGTATTATTTGTGATATTTTCCATTATTTTTTGGAGATAAGAATGGAAGATAAAAACAAACTATGACGGGTATTTCCATTTTAAGGACTTTCCTGCTTATTCGAGCTCTCATGCGTAGTTTTTAATATCTTTTCTATGGTTAGTGCTGAAAATTCCTTACAGTGCTTGCTGAATTCATAAAATAGTGCTTTGCCGCATATTTATTTTGTACGACGAAGATATATTTTTTCTTTTTGACAACACTGTTGAAAATAGATACTCAAAAATAAGTAAAATGTACACATTTGTGAGTACATTCGATGCTTATCATAGCTCTGAATACATGGTTTTCATTTTTGAAAAAAATTATATACCTAAACATGAGTATAATGAGTAAAAATTAATAAAAAGAGCAGTTGCTTGAATACATAGGCTGTCTTCATAAATAACTTTCAATAAATACAAACAATTATATCCAAGACTTATCGGTAATCGAACCCAGATCCTCAGGCACCGCAGTCCAGTGCCTTATTTGCTGTGCTATAAAGGCGACATGCATAAGTTATAAAAAGAAGAAATGTTATAAAATGTGCGCCAAAAGAATGGGAAGTGAGATAATTGAGTTGTAATAACTCAGTTTCCATTTAAGCAATCAACATCAAAAGTAATCAAAAATTAGTATATTTTACTTATATTTAAGTACCTATTTTTAACAGTGTACCTTTGTCCATTTTAACAATCGTGTCATCATTGAATCACTTGACTTTTGACGATACAGGAATCTAGTAAATTTTTAACGAAATCAATTTACTACGATTTC
Organism: Troglohyphantes excavatus; assembly: GCA_963932185.1. NCBI lineage: Eukaryota > Metazoa > Arthropoda > Arachnida > Araneae > Linyphiidae > Troglohyphantes > Troglohyphantes excavatus. The sequence goes on from OZ010669.1 coordinate 68,967,148, forward strand.
TTTTCCGGTGGTAGCAGCTCTAAAAGAGCTTTTCTGGCACAGCCGATAGCTCACGTGACATCGAACTAAGATTTTAAGAGATAATCCGTCGATTTTTATTTGCAATCGCCAGTTTTTGACGAAATGAATTTTGTGAAATTGTTTTTTCTCAGTTTGACGAAATATTTATTCGGATCATATAACAGACGTCTTTTTCGTCGAAGTGTCCTGAAAAATGCATAGCATTCTCAAACACAGATTAATTTAAAATTATACTTTTTAAACACTTAAGAGATAAAAAATGTAAATTAATATAGTAAACTCTTTAAAAAAAATCTTTATGCTCAAAGAATATGAGTATTTTATATTAGTAGTAACTTCTTTAGAAATATTGATGATTCGAAGTGGCTCAGTTATCCTCCATAAATAGTAAGATATATTTTATTAATTTAATTAACTAAAAGTTTATTTAAATAAATAGTTTACTTCATTTATTCTTTTGTCATGAAGAGTTATGTACATTTTGTAATAAGTGTTTATAAGTGCAATATGAATTAAGTAGATCATATGTAAAACTATTTATATCCAACAATTTAAACAATGGTATTTTGGTATCGTCAGCTACTGTAGCATTTTGGTTCCAAAAATAGTTAAAAAAGAATATAACCTGGTTTTCCGTTGTGCTACTCAATTATATTCGAAACCAATGTGTTTAAAAGTCAGAATTTTAAGTTTAACCCTTCAAGTGAGTGAATATTCTTAATTTTGAGCTAACTCAAAGATGAGGAAGTCAATTGTGTAATCTAATCTATCTTTTCCTGGCATCAACTTATAAAAAAGCGTATATTATATTATATTATATGATATGATATGATATGATATATGATATTATATTATATTATATTATATTATATTATATTATATTATATTATGTTATGTTATGTTATGTTATGTTATGTTATGTTATGTTATGTTATGTTATGTTATGTTATATTATGTTATATTATGTTATATTATATTATATTACATTACATTACATTACATTACATTATATTATATTATATTATATAAAACTAATTTTAAGCAAAATATTTTATCATAAATTAATTAACTTTTTAGGTATTTTACATTCTTCTGTGAAATACAACATTTCAATTTGGGAACGTTATATAAGGTTTTAAAAAAAAACGGAATTATTTTTAAAGTTCAGTAATATTTTAATACTTAGTCAATAAAATATCTTTAATTAAAAATTGCAATTAAATAATTTAAAATTAAAAAACGGTTCTAACAATGTAAATATATGATGTTATTATTACAAACGTCCGAAAAAAAAATGCTAACTTATCTTTTAAACTATGAATATTTATTGCATTAATATTAATTTGTTTTACTAAAATTCTTTATTAAAAATGTTTTTATTTTAAATTAAATTCTAGAAGTTACTTTTGTTGTTAGGAAAAATAAATGTAAAAAGAAAAAATACCAACGCGAAAACTACCTTAAACCAATTATCGTTCCGAAGAAGGATAAAAAGTGAAATTAGAAACTTTTCACTATGAAACTGCTAAAAGGAATGAAAAAAACTAATTGATAAATGGCGAAATGGTAAAATAATTAATTTCAATTAATTACGAGGAACTTTCGTTGATTGCGATATATGTCCTCGTTAAACAGAAAAGAATTCTCAGTGCAGTAATTTATTTGATTCCGTTTTGGAATAGATTTCCTTTTTTAAGCATTTAAAGCGTATGCAATTAATTAAAAGGTTATACGCGTAATTTACGTTTTAAGACCGATTTGAAATTAAATGAACTTATGTCTTTTAACATTTTAATTTTTATTAAAATAAATAGTTTTTAAAAATTACATTAGATCTACTTTTAAATCGAAATGCTCTCTCTGATGACGTCATAAGATTTTATTATTTTATTATTTAAATTAATGTTATAATTTAAATTTCATGTTATAATTTAAATTTAATGTTATATAATTTAGTTTATTAATTAAGAAGTAATTTAATATTATATTTCAGTTAATGTTATATTTCAGTTAATGTTATAATTTAGTAAAATGTTATAATTTCAATTAATGTTATAAATTAGTAAAATGTTATAATTTCAATTAATGTTATAAATTAGTAAAATGTTATAATTTCAATTAAGTGTTAAGTTAATTGAAATTATAGCATTATAATGTAATTGAAGTTACAATTTCAATTAAGTGTTAAGTTAATTGAAATTATAGCATTATAATGTAATTGAAGTTACAATTTCAATTAATGATATAATTAAGTTTATCTTATAATTACAATTAATGTTATAATTTTTTTAATGTTATAATTTTTTTAATGTTATAATTTTTTTAATGTTATAATTTTTTTAATGTTATAATTTTTTTAATGTTATAATTTTTTTAATGTTATAATTTTTTTAATGTTATAATTTTTTTAATGTTATAATTTTTTTAATGTTATAATTTCAGTGCCGTGTTGGATGGGCTGGCGACGGCCGTACCTGTGGATTGGACAGAGATCTGGACGGATGGCCCGACGTGGATTTGGCCTGCAGTGGGGAAAGGTGCAAAGTTGTAAGTAAACGGATATTGCACTTTGATATGAATTAAATATTAAGTCAATACGAAAAACAGTTTTAATTTATTTCTACTACAAAATTGCGATTTATAAGTAATAAAATACCGACAATAAACTTAAATGTTATGCAATTTATATTTTCTTTTCATAATTAAAATTTATGTTAAAAGGTATTGTATATTTGCACCAACTAATCGGTAGTTTGCATAATTCGAAACGGTTTAAAATTGCTATTTCGATCAACTCGAAAGTTTCGTAACCGCCAACTTTAATAAATAAACATATATTTCTAAAATATTCTATACATTGTGTGAAATTGAAATATGTTATGAGTAGTTTTGATCTATATTCAGTTATATTTTAATTGTAACGTCAAAATGACACCGCGTAAATAAGCTCTGCACTATTAACAGACAATTTTTCATATGTATTAACATAGAAGATTTTTCGTTAAGTTTAGCCTGAAGTAAGGCTAGAATGTGATCTTTTGTGTTATAACGACCATTGTTGAATTGCATAGAATGTTTATGTTTACTACTGTAATGCTATAAGTTATAGTTCTGTGCGACATGCCAATCTCTTTTTTTTAATTAAAAAAATTAAAAATAATGATAGGAAGTTTACGCTCTAGTGCATGATTTTTTCTTTTTTAATGAAATATTTTTTTCGTTTTCTTTTTGCCCCCGGACCGCTGAAAAATATACAAGAAAATCCTAAGTGTCTATTTAATTAAATAATTAATTAAAACCATTGTGTATCATATATGCAACTTCATGTGTAATTTCTAAAATAATTTTCAAAAAGTATAAAAATGTAGCTAAATACAATCTACATAACTCTGTTATTAACTAGGAATTTTTGTACAGTCAGATTTTATATATAAGTAATAAAACAATCTTCGAAAACTTCACCTTCGCGAGCCAGTTTTAGAACAACAGACCTCAAAGCAACTGATTACCTTTATCACAATCATTTTTATAAAGAAAAGGGACCTTGCGGCGTTTATAAGAACTAGGCACATGGACAATACTATAATAGCTAACATAAAACTCAATAAATGCAACTAGCGGTCATGTTACAGTTGTGTAGTATATATGCTACACTATGCGATAGAGGTTTAGTAAAGAATAAAAGCACTTAGATAAAAAGTAAATTAATTATTTAAATTTAAAATGAATACATTTGGCATTATAACAATTGCTTTTTATAAATAATAGTGAGAAAAAGGTTTTTCAAAAGAAACACAAATTAACACGTGAAAAAAAATTATTCTTGCGTACACGTTATTTAGTATTTTATGTGCGCATTTAAAATGTAACCTGGTTGCTTAACTAGATGGTTATAAAAAATAAAGTTTGCTTTTTTAAGTATATTTCATGAGATTTATTTTAATCCAATTAACCCTTTGTTCCACCCCCTCCAAAAAAGTTTTACTTCATACAATGAGTTTTTTTATATAATTTCAAAAGATTATTCAAAATTCCAAGCCAATTTATTTTCAAAGAACCATTTTCATCGTTTGAACCTTTTTACCCAAAAAAAATATAAACCATTAAAAAATATTCAGGACTTAAAAAAAGAAAGTGTAAAGTTATCAATGTAACAATTCTTAATCTAGTTTAATGCAATAACCCTTTTTTCCGGAAAGAGAATACTACAAAAAATACAGAGCGACATTATTTTCTTTTGGCTTAGAAAACTGTGTACTGAGGAATTTAAGAGATTAATGCATTAAAGTAATTTTAAATCTCTTTCTTTTAAGTATGTACAACCTATGTTTTCTGTTTCTTACATTCAACGTTTTATCAAGAGGTTTTAAAATTCACTATACCCATTATTCCTTTATTTTTTTTATGTTCTACGGGTTATTTCAAAATCTCGTTTGTAGCAGTCAGGATATAAGATTTCATTTTTTTTCTTTCGTATGTTTTTTCCAATATCCTGATATTTTTTTTTCGTTGAAAGCAGATTTGGATGGGTTCTTAAGATAGATATTTGACCTTAGGGAAGATCTTTTTGCACAAATATTTTCGCCGTTTTAGAATGTCATCAATTCCGCATTTTATCGTTCATAGAATAAATGTAACCAAAACATTTTGTGTTTGATGAAAACTAGCCTACACTATGCCTTTATGAAACTTTTCCCTTTACTACGTTTGGCATTCAATATTTGTCTAATTCCGTATATATCCTTTACCTTTTATCTTTGCTTTAACTACTTAGTTTGTCGCTGTCGAAGCTAAGAGACTTGTTTAAAATATAAGCAAAATAGTTGGGCAAAAAATAATGTGCTGCAGTTAAATCTATTACAGCCAAACAATGACCATTGTCCTACAATTGGTGATCACCCTGATATAATAAAAATAGTTGTTTAGAAGATGGTTTTCCAAATTATTTTATGTCGATTACTTAAATAGAAGCTGAGTTTTCGTAATTCAATTATCTTACTTCCCATTCTTTTATCACACCTTTTTAACATTTCATCAGTTTATAACTTCTTCATGTCGCCCTGATAGTTTAATGAATGTGGCACTGGACTACGGTGCCTGAAGATTTGGCTCCGATTCGCGGTATATCTTGGTTGTAATTGTTTGTATATATTGACAGTGATACATGAAGACAGCCTATGTAGGGAAACATATGCTCTTTTTGTTAATTTCTCATTGTACTTATTTTTAAGTACAAAGTTTTTTTCAAAAATTGAAAAACATGTTTTTTTAAAATTGGTTCGGAACCTGATAAGAATCGAATGTACTCAAAAATGAGTACATTTTACTTATTTTTGAGTATCTATTTTTAGCAGTTTATATATCTGCTTTATTCTTTTGTACATATTTTTATAATAATCTACAAATTACGTTTCAATAAAACTTTTGAGTCTATTACAATAAATATATATTTTGATTCATTACAATAAATACGTTTATCGATAACAAAATCGTTTCTAGTACAAATATTCGTTTTGTTTCTTCTGATAATTTATCAACTGTCCGACAGTAAATAACTCTAACATCTAAACTGCGATTTTACGCTTTTTGCAGTATTTTCTGAACAGTATAAATAATATATCTAAAAATTTAAGAACATTCGAAGAACTTGTTCATTTTTTTTTACTATCCCACATACTTTGTGTGGAAATACTTTTATTTATTCAACAAATCCGGTTTTAATAATGCAGTGAGTGCTTTCTTCAATGGAAGAGTCAGCAGAGTATTTCTTGTTCACAAACAACAACAAAACCAACATTCACCGGGGGATTGTAAAACTCGTAAAATATTTATTTCACAAACATTAATCAATTTGTTTCTTATTTACTAGTGAAGTATCTTTTCACACTTCAAAAGTAACTGGTTGTATTAATGGTATTTTATTTGTACAAACACCCAATTTTTAAACTATTATTCGTTAAAAATTATTTTTCTCGAAGCTGTAAAAAAATATTTATACACATGTTTCTGGTTCCAACGTATTTTAGTACTACTTTTGTTTGAGTGCATGTCGGCCACTAAACTCTCACTATACACTACAAAAAAGGTGCTTAAAAATGAGTACATGAACGTACTCATTTTTTTAGTACAGTTGCATTGTAAATGAGAGATGACGTACTCAAATTTAAGTAATCGTACTTTGTTAAAAAGTTATGTCAAAAGAATGGGAAGAGAGATAATTGAGTTGTAATAACTCAGTTTCCATTTAAGTAATTGACATCAAATAGTGTGGAAAACTATCTTCTGAACACCTATTTTAAATTTGTCAGGTGGCTTTGTTAAGATGGCTTGAACAGAATTCAAGCCATCTGAGATTAACAATATTACATCAAACTGCTCATTTGTGAGAAAGTACGATTACTTAAATTTGAGTACATCATCGCTCGTTTACGATGCAAATGTTCTCAAAGAAAAACGAGTAGGTTGAGGTTTAACCGACTGAACAGCGCACCAATCGAACCTCCAAAATAAAGCCGCCAGAAACTTTAAATTAAAACCGACAAATCGCTCGTCAAGAAGGGAGATTATCAGTGGCGAAGGGTCCAGTCATCGGTAGATTCCCCGATAACCACGCAAAAATAAATTGAATTAAAAAAAAAATTATATTTTATCAATTAAAAAAAGTACTCATTTTTAAGTACCTTTTTTTTACAGTCTATACAAGATTATCATGTCATGGGCCCTGAGTTCGAATCCCGACTAAGTCATCGATGTAAAATGTCATGTAATTTTATTGTAACTTATAATTGGAACATCTCTTTTCTCCCCAGGATAACTGCCCTGACATCCCGAACAGCGGGCAGGAGGATGCGGATCGGGACGGGATCGGAGATGCTTGCGATGAGGATGCGGATAACGATGGCATCGTCAACAATCCGGTAATCCTCTCACTTCAGATGCTTAAATAATTTAATTGAACACTAGATTCGCATCGTAAGGTTTTATTTGATTAATTAACGTCGCACTAGAGCTGCACAGTGGGCTATTGGCGACTGTTCGGGGCCTATCTCGAAAGATATACTAAGGGACGATGCTTTGTATTTTTGAACCATTGTCAGATGACGAGGAGAACAACTGAGATGGCACCCAACGCCTTCAGTAGACGTCGGAACCTTCGCATCGTAAGAAGTTATTGTTACGAAATCCTGTTAACGAGAATTACGAGTTTATTTACACAGGATTAAGGGGGACCCGAGCCCCAAAATCCGGAAAAATTGCTAAATTTTTTTTTCTTCATAAAACGATGCTAAACAAACTTGAGAAGGTGTATACAAAATTTCAAAACAGTAAAAGAAACAGAACATATGTTTTTTTAGATGTTTATATGCCATTTATAATCTTTCTACATACTGTTCGTCTGCAAGAATCGTCATTTACTCAAAATATTTTTTTTTAATTCTGGTCACGTTTAAAATGCTAAGGCTTTGTAAATAATTAACTTAAAACTAAACTGTTAATAGTTTTTGAAGCTCTAATATTTGTTTTATAAACGTATGTATAGCTTTTTTAAATTAAGTTATAAATTATTTTTTTACAAATTATTAAACTTTAAAGTTTGAATATATTTTGGGTTTTGAACTTAAAATAAGTTTTTAAAAACAATTAAAACACAAATCTGCAAAAGTCTATACATACGATTGTAGTGTGTACTTTGATGTTATTTAATCAATTAAAAAATTTTAAAAACATTAAAAATTGAAAAAGGAGTAGTGTTTTTAAAAAACGTCTTTTTAAGCTTAAAAAATTCCAAAAATATCAAAAATAATTTTTTTAAACATATTTTTGTTTTTGATTATTGTTCAGAAAAAGATTTTCTAATAATATAAAAAAATTGATATTTCTGAATTCATTAATAAACAAATTAGGATTTGGGGCTCGGGTCTTTAAATCAAAACAATGATAACTTGGAAATCCCCAGGATCTCTTACTTGGTAAAACCATAGATTTTACTCGCCAAAGGGTTTAAATATTAAGTTTTCATGGATATTGTAATTTGTAAAATGTGTTATAACTATGAAATCGATAAAAACATTTGCTTTTTGAATTTTTCTCGTATAAGTAAAAGTTAAATTTCTTTTAGTATAATAACAGGTTTGACTTGACCTATCTAAATGGTACTTGAAAAGTTTTAAATAGTATTTAAAAAAAAAGGGGAGTTCACTTTATTGTGTGCCAATATGTTAAATAGTACCTGAATTATGACAACTTACTTTTCTTACTTCTTCTTCCTTTTTAACACTTTTTTTTTAGGTTTGTCCGAAAATAATTATTTACTGGTGCATCTATTTTGAAAATTAAAACAATAATGATAATGATATAGGGAGATTTTATCGTGATCCAATCACATAAAACTAAAAATTAATAATTTTTCTACAGTTTGCCGTTATAGTTACTCCCGAAGAACGAGTATATATTCTAGTTCTAAATCAATCTATCATTTTTAATATGTCATATATTCACTTCTCACAGGATAACTGCCCCCTGGTGCCTAACCCTAATCAAGAAGACAATGATGTTGATGGTCCTGACAGACTGGGTGACGTGTGCGACAATTGCCCGACCATTCCGAACCCTGACCAATTGTAAGAAATAAGTTTTTCTTGAAAGTTTACTTAATACACCCGAAATCATCCTAATCTTATGCCTATACAATAATGCATCGGTTCCCAATTAGCATAAAATCACAAACCCCTAGCTAAAACTAAAATAGGACCGGGAACCCCCTTTTCATAAATGCCCATGGAAGTCCATCTCCACCTATTTACCGCTTACGGCGCATGTATACGTTTTAATTATATTTGAACATGAAATTAAAGAAAAGAAAAAACATTCCGAATTTAATTTTTATAATATTTTTCATTTACACAGTTTTTACTATGTAAAATGAAAGGAGCGTGAAATAAGGCCACAATTTTACCCAACAAATACATAGAAAATATATGCCGATCAGAAGTTAATTACATTTAGTCTCTTATACGTACATTTAACATTCCTTAACACATTGTAACAGTCACTTTAAATTAGTTACTGCACTGATTTTCAAACTATATGGAATAAGCGAAATCTTTCTTTTTGGTTCGGAATCTCGTCCAAATTTAGCTGCTATCTTGATATTTGTACTCTTCAATCAGCATGAATATTGTCTATTACGATATCAGTTTTTCATGTAACAGTAAGTAGAAAAGTCTTGTTCACATCTATAAGTTGTCCAAAAGGGATTCAAATACCTTAAAGCTTTCTCGGCTAGTCTTTTTTTTTACTTTGGGAAGCTAGCACAAATTCAATTAGTTGATCTACTTTTTAAAAAAAGTTCTTTCAGAAAAGTCGCCAAGGGCTACCGTTCAATGCCTTTTAACCATTTTTTCTTTGGACACCGCAGACCTCCTAACATTGACCAGCGGACTACCATTTGGAAACCACTGCACTAATGTGGGGTTTTAATACAAATACAAATACAAATATTGACGACCAACAACAGGCTCAAGGCCCAACAAGGTTGGTCCATCTAGTACCTCTTAACTATCCCCCAATGCATATCTAACTTCTTCTTAAAATCCGTTACTCCTTCACAATTAACAATATTCACTGGCAAGTTGTTCCATTTGTCTATTACCCTATTATAGAAATAGTGTTTTCTCCCTTCCCGATTAAAATGGGATTTGTTTAACTTAAACCCATGACTTCTCGTTCTATCACTCATATTAAAATCTAAACCCTCCACATCTCCTTGTTTGATAAATTTGAATAGTTGAATCAAATCTCCCCTAACCCTTCTTTCTTCCAGAGTATACATATTCAAATTTCTTAATCTATCTTCATAATTCATGCCTGAGAACCCTTGAACCATTTTAGTAGCCCTGTGCTGAATTTTCTCTAACAATGCAATGTCTTTTTTAAGATATGGTGACCAGAACTGTACAGCATACTCAAGATGCGCTCCATTTACTTTTACTTCACAATTGACGAAATAATACACCTCTTCTTTGGTTTCCTTGTACTTCAAAAAAAATTGAGGGGTTGAAATAAAGTATAAAAGGCCAAAATTAATGTCGCCAAATGTGATTTCATTTCAAATGGGCTAACATGCGTATAATGCTTGTGAAACATGTTTTGCACGCATGCGCAAATAGTTGCGTAATATATTTTGGAAGCATGTGCAGATTTGAATCCAAATCGACATTTTTTTAGTTTTCCAATTGACATTTTGTCAATATTTATTAAAGTAATTTAATCATTCGCTATTTCGTAATTAATTATTATTTCTTATATTTATTAATATTTTCGTATAAATTATAAAAATAAATCACTTCAAGTAAGATTTTATTTCTTGTCTCTTATTGGTTTAGTCTATAGCAAGTAGCTCCACACACTTGTTTACGTGGCATCGATTTCTGTTTGTTGGAAATGTAAAACCTCTAAATATATTTTCAGGGCTGTCGTTGAAAATATATTTGGAGAAGTACCCCTTTATTCTTTACTTCATTTTGGGAGAAAAAACAGACCCTGCAGTAACTATTTTATAAAAATAACTTAAATGTTCAACTTTCTTAAAACGTTAATAAAAATTCACAAAGTTAATAGATTATATTAAATATTTTTGTATTGAATTTGCTATATATTTTCATGAAGTTATACTTAAACTTAGCTTAGAAGAAATTTTAAATTTCCAGTAATTTTTAATGTGCTATATAAGAATTTATATTTTATTAAATTAAAGAAAACTTTCAAACTAATAAAAACAATAATTTGGAGTAAGCTTTCAACAAATATTATTTTGTACGAGTTAAACAATTTCAATACACTAGGAGGCTCCGACCCCTGCTCCGCTAACGCTCCGCCAACCCCCGGAGGATTGCTACGCAATCCTCATAGGTTTGCTGCGCAAACCACTTCTCGCTTCACTCGCTAAAAGGTAGGACACAATAACAATGTGTCCTAGTAACAATACTTTTTTTAATTATATTACCAAAAACTTTAAACGTTGAAACTAAATTTAAATTATAATTCACCTTGGCATCAATATATTTTTTCGGCATGTAAATCAATATAAAATCATTTTATTTTTTTTGAACTACAAATGAAAACAATGGAACCACTGGCAAGCCATTATTTTTATTATATTTATTATTTTATTTCTACCATTATTTATTATTTTCCACGTTATTTTCACACCTTTCCTGCATTTTAGTTTAATTTTTAACATTATTGGTAGTTTGTTTTAGCATAATTGACGTTAAGCTTACCATACTCTTGCCTACCAGAAGTGTATACGTAACTAAGTTAATACGTCATAAAAATGAAGATCATAGAAATCTAGTTTTCAGAATTGCCAACAGATGGCGCCACGTCAATGTTTCGCTCATGTAAAATTTAGAAAAGTGTTTTTCAAAACTTCTATTTTTAATGTAATAGGGTTTATATTCTTCCTAATTTAAGCTGACATCAACAAAATAATTATTTACTAATGAATTGAAGAGGCTAATCGTCAAAATGGCTTACATAATGCCAAAATAAAAATACGGGCACAACAGAATTTCGTAAAAAAACTAACTGTTGCCACTCAGCGTACAGATAAACAGCGTTTTTCAATCAGCGCGTAAGAGAAATATATATAAAGATTGCCTGGAGTACTAGAAACAATTAAACGTGATAACATGTAACACGTGATAACAAACTTACTGTCATTATAACATTATAATATTTAAAAAAAAAGAATAATTATTGAAAGTAATATCATACAAAAGGACATTAATGTTTCAATTTTAAAACACCAATACTAATTATAAAATAGTACAACAATTTAATTACTTTTAATTATTCAAAATTCCGTTTTATCATAGGTCCAAAGCTAGAGAAACAGTTTCAAAACTTCCTAAGTGGACATAGTACCCAAAAAATTATAAAATTCACGATTCTGCTTTATATTTGCTGAATATAAACTATAAAGAATAACAATAAAAATAAAGTTATATTACTGTCTAAAAGGTTGTTTTAATTTAAAACCTTTTAATTTCGATAATTGATTAACAATCATATAAAATAACGATAAAAAGAGTATCACTTTGGAAAAACAAATAAAATTTTAATTAAATTTGGCAATTGTGTGATAGTTGTAACGGATATATTTATGAAAGTTTACGAGAAATTATTCCCTATTTTAGGGATTCTGACGGAGATGGAATTGGAGATGCGTGCGACGATGATGCTGATGATGATGGTAAGTGTTAAGGGTATTGAAAAATACCCCAAAACATAATACTTTTTAATTTAGAATTAGAATGTGATGTTAGATATAAGTATTGTTAATTAATAGTTTTGTTCGTGTACATATGCGTGAAAAATTCCGGTATCATGAAATTGTAACCGAAAATATATTAGTCTTATAATTTTAAAATGAAAGAAGGAACGTGCTTCCAACATTTACTGAATAGTCTTAAGATTACGCATTTAAATATACAGGCTGTGTGAGAATTATCTTTAGCCAATTTGGTCACGTAGTAGGCCAAATGCGTCGTTGCATGTTAAAGTTGCAAAGATAAATATCATGCACCCTGAATATTTAGATTGGAATAATACTCACAAATAGTGGTTATAACAAAAAAAAATATATTGAATTTTCAGATTCACATAAATGCAAATTAAAATAATTTAAACTCGAAATGAGCATTAAACTTTTTATTGTAACTTTTTTTTAAAATTAAGTAGATATCAGTCGCATATTTATTGTCGACAAGGAATGTTATTGAATTGTAAATGGATGAAACTTTCAATACATGTAATGAACATTTTGGAATATTTAATATGTTATAGCTGTCATGTATAATGAATAGATTTTAACACCAAAATTAAATTTTAACTTAAAAGAAATACTTAAGTTTAATTGAAAATTTTCTGCAGTATTCCCAACGATAGAATATCATCTTATTTACAGCACATGTTTTATATACAATGATTGTAGAAGAGAAATGTCACACGGCATTTAACAAATAATATAAGAACAAATAAAATAAGATCAGGCCGTGATGGCCTGGTTGAATAAATTAATGGTATCGCTTGTTGAGTGCTCCGTGGTCACCACACTCCCGTGATAGCCTTCTCGGATCACCAGGCCAAAGGTGTGGTAGATGACCACATTGGTCACCACAATATTTAATTAGTAGTATACTAGGAGCTTCCGCCCCCGTCAATTAATTATCTAAATATCTTACATAATGGTAAAATAAAAATGTGGTCGCAACAGAATTTGGTAAACAAACTAACTGTTGCCATTCCGTGTAGAAAAAAACAGCGTTTTTCAATTACCGCGTGAGAGAATTGTATATAAAGATTACACCCCGTCTGCTTTTTGAAGCCGTAGTACTAAAACTTAATGTACAAATAAGTATATATAAATATACAAAACACTTTGAAAAATAATACTCTCATTTCTGAGAATTCTGCGATCGTCAAAGCTACTTTTGTCATATTTAACAATCGTTTCGCTATTAAATCTCTTGACTTTTGACGAAACAAGAAACTTCAAATTTTTATATTTACTTTACTACTGGATATGCCCTTTTTTAGTTCTTTTATATATAATGTTAACTTTAAAAGTATTTTTCTAGTGTAGTGGATAGCATGCCGGGCTTAAGATCTAGAGATCGAGTCGGATCTCGGTTATTTAATTGAAATCATTCCACATTTTTGACGAAATTAATTTCCTTAAAAAAACACGACAAAATGAATTTTCTCAGTTTTACGACATACTTACTCATATCATATTGAAGGCGTCTCTTTCGTCAAAAACGACGGAAGTGTCTTCAAAAATGAGCAAGCATTTTTATAGTGAGCTAAGCAGCATACTAAGTACTAAGTCGAATTTGAATCATGTTGCTGCTATTGTACGCTGGGGAATGTTACAAGAAGGTCTTCCTTCCACTAGGTATCCCGAGCGCAGTCGACAACTGCCCCCATGTTGCCAACGGTGACCAACAAGATTCCGATGACGATGGAGTGGGCGACGCGTGCGACAACTGTCCTTCTGTCGCCAACCCTTCACAGGTGAGTAAGAAAACCAAACTGAAACCACGGCGACTGTACAGTAGGACCTCATTATAACCGACCCTATTATAACGGACGTCGCTTATAACGGATTTTTTAAAAAATAATAATTATAAAGATGCTTATTTTTTTTATGACGAGTTTTACATTTTCAAGCGAAAGATTAAACATCGAACAATTTGACTGCAGATTTTGAAACTGTTGAACCATTTATTAAAAATAACTTGAATGATGTTATGAAAACAATTAGGGTTATTAGTTGAGCCAAATTTATAATTTTAAGAGACAATATACAAGCTTTAGAAGGCGATAAAACTATGCCAGGCGAAAAAAAATAAGAAACAAGCAGCCTGTGTTAGCTTTGCAAATGCAGATGGTAGCCATTTACTTAAAATAGTTATCCTCAGTAAAATCAAACATCACAGGCCGCTAAAAAACGTAATTTCCCGTTTTCAGCCAAATTTAAATTATGGTCCCGCATTGTATTTTCCATGTATCCTTCAAATATAAATACCAACATGAATTTGCTACTTACTACGCCAAATGAGCATACGTGTCTTAACCTTAAAGTATTGTTATTAATATTTTAATTATAGTCATAACTCACACAATGAACTCTCATGCAAATTCTTTAACAACTTTGGTCAACTTTGCTTTATGCAGAATAACTTTGTTGTAAATACTATGACAAAAAAAGTAGTGATCTTGCGATCGGAGGTTTACTAGTTTCGCTACAAAAATACTAGAAAATCGTCCAGAACATCTAACAAATTTTACCGGCGTTTCACCATAAACTGGGGTAGCGAAAACGCGAATTTTGGTAAAACTAAGCACCAAATAATGATTGCAGCTAAATGGGTACCAAATTTTGATGCAAAGTCGTACTAAATTTTTAACAGTTTAGGTAATGTATAGGGTAATAAATATAATACTTGCTTAGCTGCCAGAACTTATTTTAGAGTAAGTAATTATAAATATATTACATAAATTAAATTACGTACTACGTAATAAATATTATATAGCAAATAGAATTTCATGTACAATATAAAGCATAGTATTGTATCTATTTCGATTTGTATTTTAATTAGACAAAGTCGTTAAGAACAACTATAACAGTTTTTAATGTTTTTTTTATTCATATGTTATAGCTTGACACCGACAAAGACAATATTGGAGACGACTGTGATAGTAATATAGATAGGTAAGTGTCCCTATTTTCGAAGGTTTACTTGATATTAAAGCTTAAACAAACAACTGAAATTATGAAAATATAACTTTTCTACATATTTTTAACTAAACTTTCAGAAACAATTGCGATAAAAACTTCTTCTTAAAAACCTGTTTATTCCTTGACAATAGCCATTAGTTTAAAATAAATTTAAAAAAAGCATCATCCTGAAAAAAAAGAAAAGAAAAAGAAACACTAAACGAAAACGCTAAGCATTAATTCTTGCGTGTTGGAAAAGCATTTCAATTTCTTATCTTTATTTTACTGTTAGATTTAGGTAACAAGATTTTTAATGAAATTATTAAAAAGGGAAAAAAACAGGGATTACGCTCGACTTTTCCCCCATTTTATTTTCCCGCTGACAGAAGCCGTAAATGCGGCATCTTCAGCACGGCTTCCTTATCGTCGGATCTCCGTAAACAGAAAAGTTTTCCCCTTTAAAATGTTAATGCACTTCTGACCATTTATTCTGATCAGAGAACCATTTCTTGGGCCAAGAGATGAGATCCGTGCAAAACAGGGAAAAAAAATCACGAAATGAATTATTTTTCTTTTAAATGGAGATAAAAGAAAAAGACCCAAATTTATATCCTTTTTTTCTTTTTTTGTTACCACGGGGAAAAAGTGTATTTACCCAAGGGATCATTTCCCCCCGGAGTATTTTACTCCGCTTTTTTTATATGTCCGTTCTTTTCTTGCGTTTACCCTCTTAGAGGTTGTAATCACGTGATCCTTGATTACTCTCGGACCCAAGGAAGTACATTGCGACGCCATTTTACCTGAATTTCTTTGTGGGAAGAGCGGCGATGCCATTTTTGGCGAAATCTCGCAAATTTGGCGTCTTATTTGTTGTTTTCAGAATAAGTAGTTTCGAATGTTGTACAGTGGATAGAGCACCTGTCTCTCATGCTGTGGGTATGAGTTATAATTCAAGACAAGTATGTTCGTCAGTGTCGGGAGTGACGATGGCTCGCTAGTGATGCGCTCCTTCGCAAGTGGCCACTTAGTTTCTTCGGTGTGTTGCAAGGGAATACTGGCAGTTTGGTATACGGTTGCAAATTTTATGTTTCTCAACATTTTCCTTTTCAAAATTAAATTAACCCTTTGCACTCAAATGTCACTTCTCAAGTGGGAAAGATAGAATTGAAAAATTACTACCTGGGTTATTTTTTTTGTCCCATTTCTTTATAATAAATCAACATAACATATTCTTGAGTTTAATATACATCATTCTTTCTTGTAATATTACCAAATCCGAAACCGATTAATAATATTTTTTTCCATCCAGGGATACCAAAGATTTTTGGGTAAGGAACACAAACAGAATAATGGTTCTCTAATAATAACGGTCTCACAGGCGTTCTTAGAGTCAAAAGTTAACTTAAAGTTAGAGTACTAAGTCTTAGAATGTAAAGCTAAGCTCAGCAATGAACTTTCTATGGCTTTGCTCGGGAATTAAATTTAATACATAAAATATAATTGAATATGTTATTACAAAGAAAATACTTAAATTGTTATTATTAATATTATTTACTTGTTGTAAATAAATTAAATCACCAAATATTGCAATGCTATTTTACCACTTTTACTTACTAAACTTCATCGACTTTGAACTTGCCATTGCCACATAATCCTAATGATATTAGGATACTTAGTAATAAATATTATTTATTAATAATTAATAATATTAAATATAATTTTAATTAAAAAAATTATTCAGAAGCTAATTTAAAGTTAGAGTACTAAGTCTTACAATGCAAAGCTAAGCTCAGCAATGATATTCCTATGGCTTTGCTTGGGAATTAAACCTAATACGTAAAAACTAATTGAATGAATTATTACAAGGATATAGTCAATTTTTATTATTAATCTTATTTACTCTGTTGTAAATAAGATTGTATCACCAAATATTACAATGCTATTTTACCACTTTTACTTATTAAACCTCATCAAGTTTGAACTTGCCATACCACATAGTCCTTATGATATTAGGATACTTAGTAATAAATATGATTTATTAATAATTAATAATATTAAATACAATTTTAATTAAAAAAAATTAGTCCAAATCTACTTTAAAGTTAGAGTACTAAGTCTTAGAATTTAAAGCTAAGCTCAGCAATGATCTTTCTATGGCTTTGCTCGGGAATTAAGCCTAATACGTAAAAACTAATTGAATGTGTTATTACAAGGAAAATAGCTAATTTATTATTATTAATATAATTTACTCTTGTAAATAAGATTGTATCACCACATATTAAAATGCTATTTTACCAGTCTAGTTTCTAAATCTCATCGACTTTGAACTTGCCATGCTCATATAATCCGAATGATATTAGGATATTTAATTATAAACATTACTAATTAATAATTAATACTATTAAAAATAATTTTATTTTTCAAAAAAATGGTTACGTCTATTTTTCGAATAGGCGTTCTAACAAAATTCCTATGTCTACTTGCACTACAGAAATGTGTCTTTCTAGAAAACGAATTTATAGACAGCATTACGATTTAATAGCATTAGAATTATTCCAAAATTTGAACAGAAATACTTTTTTTTAGAAGTTGGCGATTTCCCCCAATTAGTTGGCGATTTGGATAGTTTTCTAAATGGCAGCCCTTCTTTAGAAGTGGAGTAATTCTTCCATCGTGGCAGAGGAACTAGTTCACTTCCTTTTTTTCATTCTTTTCTTGTTTACTTTAAGAAGGGAAATACTTCATTAAGGGGTTTTCTTACAACCATTTAGAACAAAACCGTGGTTCGAATGAAGAGAAATCTTGAGTTTGCCCCTATCGCAATTGAGGTCTATTCATTGAGATGAATGGAAATGGCCGAGATGGGATTGCGATACAGTCCAAGACATGTGTCTTCTTTGTCAAAATTGATGGAACAGTTCTTGAGGGACAGTGTAGGGGGAACAAATATAAGTTTCTTTTCAAAGGGAGGAAATAGTTTTTAGAGAGTTATGCTTGATTATTTAGTTAGGGAAGAAAAGTAATATCTTTTACTTATTTGAACAGAAATACTTTGTTGAAATTGGCGGTTTTTACCAATTAGTTGTCGATTTAGGTAGTCCTAAATATATATATATATATATATATATATATATATATATATATATATATATATATATGTGTGTGTGTGTGTAATGCTTATTATTTAGATGGGTGCAGTCGTTAGTTATTAGATAGGTTCAGTTCTGAAGGTATAAGTCATGGCCGAAATATTATGTTATTAATCCTTTATTGTTCAGGACTTCATAGCAAGACCTCCTAGCTTCGAGGTTACATCAGGAATCCGTATATAATATGGAATACTTTCAGAAGGAGACTGCACCCTGGACACCTCTGATTGGTATATCTCGGTTTTAGTTCGCATTTTTGGGTTTGGGTTCGGTATTTTGAAGTGGCGTGGGAGGGAAAGTAGTCACATGAGGTATGTTTTTGTACTGGGAAAGGGGACTATATCCAAAGTTAAAGAAAGTTAATTAAAGTACATTTTAAAGGGGGGAAGTTATAAAATATATTACATATATATATATATATATATATATATATATATATATATATATATATATGTTAGTTTTCGATATTTTTACTTGTTCGTTTTAAATATTTAAGTTTGTATTTAATAGATTGACAACAGAGCGCTCGAAATTTACATTAATAAACTTTAATTTCCAGCCAACAACATAATAACCAACTAAAATTTATCTCGGGGATTGGGGGGGGGGGTCTGTCTGGGGAGTTATAAAAGCTAGTCTATTGTCGTTGAGAAGAAAAATTGCAACTAACGGTTCCTTCAGGATGCTCAGTTCTGACTAAACACTAGAGGGCGCTGGCATTCGCAAAGACGGGCATTTTAAAAGTTGTTATGGGTAAGTAAAACGGTGTAACGGTTACAAGTAACTACTAATTAATTCAAATAAAATACTATGGTAAGTGGTTTTTCGTATGTTTTAAACATTTTTCAAATATACTATATTTGTGAAGCAGTCTATGAATTCAGAATGTGCCTGGCTTGGTTTTTCGCGTTTCGTATACTACTCCGATACTCTAGCTATTGAACCAAAACGATTGACAAGTTCATAGTATTGAATCTGCTATTTAAAGTTACCATACAATTTGTAAAATTTATATGTATATAATAACAGCCTAGCTTATATTTTGATTATTAAAATTTCAGACTTTCGTTTAATGCTGTCTGATTCTCATTACCACGTGCAATTTTTTCACATTCCGTTGTCCTACATTAAATCCCGTATATTTTTAAAAACTTTTAGAGATCAAGATGGCATTCAAGATAATGTTGACAATTGTCCGGATATTCCCAACAGCGATCAACTTGACACAGACGACGATAGAAAAGGTGAGTTATTGATTGTGCTGATAATTTGCCATATATTTAATAAATTAGTGTGAAAAGTCTTTTAGAAAATTCCTTTGTTAATTTCTGTATGAATAGGTGACGTTTGTGATTTCGACAAAGACAATGACGGTATTCCAGACAACAAGGATAACTGTCCACTGGTGTTCAACCCTGACCAACAAGACACAAATAGTAAGTGATAATTAAGTACAAAATCATGTGCATTCTTTAAAATTGTAATATGACTTTAATTAGTTTTATTCAACAGGCAATACATATACAAGATATCTTCGAGCATGGTTCCTTCATAGTAGAGAAAACATAATGTTATAATCTCTCTAACATCAAAGTGAGGCCAACATGTATTACCTGTGGCACGTGGTTAATTACGTCATTCCATTCATACATTTTCACTGTTACACATTTCCGATTGGCTGAATGTTTAAACCCATTCAGCCAATCACGAGCATTTTTTAATTCATAATTTTGAAGAAATAGCACGTGCCTGAGGCCATTCGTCTGAGATGTTGGTTTCACGATTATGACGTCATATTCGCTGTACTACAGTCCATTCATGCTCGAAGCAAAATATACTATTTATTACAGAACGTTTACAAGACCGTTTCTTTCTTTTCGCCCTTACTTCAAAACTAGTAACTTTTCAGAATAGTAAAGAAAATCTATTTATTTTTTTTAACCTGTGGTGGTTACTAAAAATATACTTTCCTTCGGGTTCGAGTAATTATTTTAGTCGGACCGTTGACTGTTTGTGGCTTCTGAACCTTCAATTTTAAATTTTTCTGGGAAATAAGTCCATTATAAAAAGCTAAAACCTTAGGTTGATTGTTTGTGACTTCTGAACCTTCAAATTTACAATTTTCTGGGAAATAAGTCAAGTATGATAAGCTAAAACCTTAATTTTCTAATAACAACCCATAGCGAAATATTTTGTGCTTTCTGAACCGAGGTATTCTATTTTCCTGGTAAATCATGTTCTTGCTTTTGGAATTCAAAAATCCCTCCGACGTTAAAAGAAAATTCTTTGGGGTACCATGACATTCAAAATGATGGATGATACCCATTACTGGTACCAGAGCGAAATGAAAAGTTTGGTCGAAAGTGACTTAGGCCACTGTTAACTTCATGACATGAAATCAAAGAGATGTAATCCCTTCAAAATTCAATCAGTTTCGGAATTTAATTAGATGAGTTAGGGGAAAATTTGTTTTGTTCTCAGTTGTCACTTGAGAATTTTTCGGAAGTTTTGTAAATGTCAGCTGCTATCTAACATGAACGATTGTTAAAATCGCATTTGTGCAATTTCTTTATTTTTGTTTCCGTAATTTCATTTGAAATTCTACATTAAACAATGGAATACCGTGGAATCGAGTGAATAGCAGAAGTTTTGCGGAAAGAGTTACAGTGGCTGCACATGGGTATCAAAAACAGTAAAGCTGCATATGTTTTACAGGGTGCAGAAATCAAAAATAGCGAGATTGTAAGTGATCTGGGTGTGTTGGTAAAAGAGGATTTTAAAATGAGTCATCAATGTACAGTGGCTAGCAAAAAAGCTAGTAGAATGTTGGGGTACATCAGGAAAAAAGTTTCATCAAAATCTAAGGATATTATCTTGCCATTGTACAGAGGTTTGGTAAGGCCACATCTTGAGTATGCTGTACAGTTCTGGTCACCATATCTTAAAAAAAGACATTGAATTGTTAGAGAACATTCAGCACAGGGCTACTAAAATGGTTCAAAGGTCTTCAGGCATGAATTATGAAGATAGATTAAGAAATTTGAATATGTATACTCTGGAAGAGAGAAGGGTTAGGCGAGATTTGATTCAATTATTCAAATTTATGAACAAGGAGATGTGGAGGGTTTGGATTTTAATATGAGTGACAGAACGAGAGGTCATGGGTTTAAGTTAAACAAATCCCATTTTAATCGGGAAGGGAGAAAACACTATTTATATAATAGGGTAATAGACAAATGGAACAACTTGCCAGTGAATATTGTTAATTGTAAAGGAGTAACGGATTTTAAGAAGAAGTTAGATATGCATTGGGGTATAGTTAAGAGGTACTAGATTTACCAACCTTGTTGGGCATTGAGCCTGTTGTTGGTCGTCAAAATTTGTATTTGTATTTGTATAACGTTTCTCTGTTGAATGCAAATATTATGAAAAAAATACATTATAATCTCAGACATTCGCGAAGATCAAATCAATTCACCAATGGACTACAAATGCCACAAACTGTGACATCAGAGGAAATTTATATGCGAAGCTTATAAAGTGTCTTCCCTGAATCACAGATTAGAGGACCCCATTTACAACAATTGTTTGCAATATACATTTCTGAATGTTTGGCTCGACCTCACCCGAACTCATACCTTTTAGAATCTGTAAGTATATGTTTATTGCTGTTTTATTTTAACCTAAAACAAGTATTTTTATATAGTCTGGCTCCGATTAATTTGTAGTTGGGTAACACCCTCAAAGCAATAGGTGTTAGCGAATCAACAAACGATTTTAATCGAGCTGACCAATCAGCTTATCTAAAAACATGTAAACATTGTGACGTCACAGAGGTTATTTAGCCGCCGCCGTACTACAATATGTAAATACATGTGGTTTTCATAAACTTATACAGAAATACCCTGTAAAACTGTATTAACTGAGAAAATTAAAATCTGCAATCAGAAATAACAGATATAGGATTTTTAATGTTTTGAAATGTCGCCATTTTGCTGTTATAAATTTTAAAATTAAACAGAATTTTCAAAAATAATAATTACATATATATATGAATTTGATTTGCTAGATGAATTAATCACTCAAAAAAATACGTTAGACACTACTGAATTTATAGTAATACAAGTAATATATTTTGTACTTTTAGGAATATAGTTAACGTATCCCGTTTAAGACTTTTTCCTAAATAAAACATCAAAGTAAAAAGAACTTAGGAGAATTTCAAACGGGTCTTTTTGTTCTTTTTACTTTGCTCTTATCTATCGAATATTTTGCGAGACCATTTATTACATATCACACATTTTAACCCTTTTTCTCCGAGGCTGATAATGGGAACAACCTATTTTTCAAAAATGGCGGCCTCCACATTTGGAATCGGAACGCAAACCAAGAAACAAACTACATCAAAATGTTGCCTATTACAGTCACTATCATTGCCTTAAATGATATAATATTATCAATTGAACCTTTTTGATTATACTAAAAATAATAAAACATATTTATTAATTCATCACACCCGAAAATCAGCAAAAATCCCAAGATAAAACAACACAGGTGATTCTGGCTTCCACAAACAAATATTAAAGGGGTAAGCTTCGTATTTCCGATAATGGCACTCAGCTACCAACACTAATCAAAAAGAAAATGTGGTAAGCGATATTAGGAACGTAGACGATGTTTGTGCTCCATCTCAATGTCAAATTTATTTCTTCGACCAACATCGACACAATATCGTATATCTAGGTTGTTATTACAATAGTGTAGTGTAACCAATTTTTTCGTTGTAAGATATTGTAAAACGATACTTTGGTGATAATGGTATGAAAAGTTCAGCGATCTGAAGCAAAATGGTTCAACAATCAGTTTATTAAATATGACCTACTTGAATTGCAGGAACAGGTGTGGGCGACATCTGCCGCGACGACTTCGACGGCGACAATGTCCCGGACCATCTGGACGTGTGCCCGGACAACAGGAAGGTGTATGCGACGGATTTCAGGGCGTACCAGACGATCGTTCTCGATCCCGAAGGGGACTCTCAAATAGATCCACACTGGGTTATCTATAACAAGGTAAGTCCACATTACCCCCTTTATTCGTTGGCTGGTTGAATTAACGTAGCAATGGACCATTTTTTTTTAAGGTTAAAGTAAAGAATATGGGGACATACCGCTAAGGCGTCTAAATTAATGTCGCCAAAATACTTGCAAATATGTTTTACACGCATTTATTATCCGTATGCTCATGGGCTGCGGCCTGAGCTCCTTCCCCTCTGAGGAGGGACAAAGTTGAAGTCAGTCTGGGTCTTCAAGCATGGATCCTTCATAGTAGAGAAAACATAATGTTATATTCTCGCTAACATCAAAGTGAGGCCAACATGTATGGCCTCAGACACGTGGTTAATTACGTCATTCCATTCATAATTTTTCACTGTTATACATTTTTCAATTCATCAGCTAATCGCGAAAATTTTTTAATTCATAATTTTGAAAAGAAGTCACGTGTTTGAGGCCATTCGGTCTGAGATGCTGGTTTCACAATTATGACGTCATATTCGCTCTACTACATTCCATTCATGCTCGAAAGTCTGGGTATGAAAAAAAATAGTTGCGTAATATGTGTTTTTCAAGAATGCGCCAATTCGAATCGAAATCGTAATTTCATTTGTTTATCAATCGCCATTTTGTCATTAGTTATGCTGGTTTTTTTTTTCATTCACTATTTCGTAATTAGTTATTGCTTCATATTTAGTAATAGTTAATAAATTATAAACGATTGCCAAAATGGCGTCAGGTCAGAGTTTCATTCCGTGTCTCTCACCTTTTTAGTCCACAGTAAAGTATCTCCACTCACTTGCTTACGTGGCATATATATATCGGTGTTGAAAATAGGAACCCTAGGCCTTCATTCCACGCCAAACTTGTTGAGGAAAATTTATTTGGCAAAGCCTCTTACTTTTTATTTTCATCTTTTTCAGTAATGAACTATTTTAATACATTTTATTACTTATAGGGAGCTGAAATAGTACAGACAATGAACAGTGATCCAGGTCTGGCTGTTGGTAAGTACATAAAAGCTTCAGGATTAGTATTTATTGAGTATTAATATCAATAAAACTTTATCTTTTGAGGAGTTTGACCTTTATAATTTAAAATAAAATCAGCCCCATTGAAAGAGAAACAAAAAGAAAATATATATAAATATTTAATCGTTAAATAATCATGGTATAAATTTTTCAAGATTTATCTAAGAAATATACAAGATGATATACGAGACACTATGTCCGTGATATACGGGACACTATTTCCGGGACATACGGGACACTATGTCCGTGATAAACGAGACACCATGTCCGTGATATGCGAGACACTATGTTCGTGATATACGAGACATGCCCGTGATATACGAGACACAATGTCCGTGATATACGATACACTATGTCCGGGATATGAGATACACTATGTCCGTGATATACTTCTCCTTCGGAAATAGCCTAAAAATTTTACTTTTATTGTTAAAATATTTACTGTTTAAAACTTAAATTTGTCAGGAATGCTTATTTTTTTTAAATATATATTTCTTCGTTTTTTTCTGCAATGCTTTTTTTAAAATATTAACACTTTGACCATGGAGCTCAAATACAACGTGTTAATGACATTTTTGAAGGCATACTTAAATAAATAAAAACTTCAATAACAAATCTAGTTCAAAATAATGAATCTATCAATAATAAGCATCTAATAACTACAACACAAAACTCAATAAACTTAAACAATAAAATCCAATAACTGTAATTACCAATGTATTTTTTATTGGAAAGATAATTAAGAAAACAAACTAAGCGCCACTCAAAAACACGTAAATAATTCATAAGCCTGACAGAAATATGAATGCATATTCTATTATTTACAAAAATATATCTTCAATAACTAATCTTCTGCACGTTTCCGTTCTTAGGTTTCCACGCTTTCGGCGGAGTGGACTTCGAAGGGACGTTTTTTGTGGACACCGAAATTGACGATGACTACGTCGGATTTATTTTCAGGTGGGTCCCTTGAGAAATTCTTTATAGAAAAAATTGATATTTTTGTTCGTTTATAAAGATTAAAAATAAGTCCTTGAGGTGGAGAATAAAGGTGATTTTTCTTTGAAGGACGCACTCGAGCGCGGCGCAAAAGGTATTTTAATTAAGGGAGATTACTGAACTTGCGGGCTTCGTTAAAAATATTAATTAGTATTTGAGCGCGAGAGGCGAGTGAAATGCTGGAAAGTTTATCGGGTGTGTGGCGAAATAAAAGTGTAATCTGCAACCTTTTATTTTATATTTTTTTTAATTTGAAATGTAAAATAAAAAATACACTGAAAAAAAGGTACTTAAAAATGAGTATCTGAACCTACTCGTCTTTCTTTGAGTACAATTGCATCATCAATGCTCGATGACATACTGTTGACACTTGTTGATTTCTGACTATGAAACATCGTTAGTTGACTGCTTATATTTAAGTACTTTCGAAATACAATCAAAACTGGTGACTTTCTGTCATAACGATCTGTTCTTTTGTACCCTGTTTTTAAATAATAATATTTTGAATAATATTTAGTTTCATGCATTACTATATTTTATTTCGACAATTATCGACCTTAACCTTTTGCACTCCAAGAACACTTTGCGTTTCCCGTTCTTTCTACGAAACAGTTATTCGTCCTTATGTTCTTTTCCCTATAACTTGTTATGCTTATAGAAAAAAAAACATAATCTGTTTTGGATCTGCAAAAGAACAAATTGAAAAAAAAATCGATGTTTTTTAAACTAAAGATCATTCTGTTCTCGTTTATTTTAAAGAACTGGGAACCAAAAGAACGGGTCGTTTTGTTGTCGCTATAGCGGCACCAGCGGAGTGCAAAGGGTTAAACGTAAAAAGAACACGCTAAATAATACCACTGTAAAAAGAACAGGTATACAGTATGTATAACTGCTCCATAAAAAGAACAGGTATACAGGATGTATAACTGCTCCATAAAAAGAACAGGTATACAGGATGTATAACTGCTCCATAAAAAGAACAGGTATACAGGATGTATAACTGCTCCATAAAAAGAACGGGTATACAGGATGTATAACTGCTCCATAAAAAGAATAGGTATACAGGATATATAACTGCTCCATAAAAAGAACGCGTATACAGGATGTATAACTGCTCCATAAAAAGAACGTTAATATCAAACACATTTCTCGAGGGCAAAGGGTTAAAATCCAAAGTCGAATGAATATGCTCGAATAAACTAATTAACATCCTGGGTGCAATGTAGTATTTCTCATTATTTTCTACAAACAAGCGTAATTTAAAAGAGTTGTCGAAGGAATACCCACTGTAAAATCTTATGTAAAGGCTAAATAATAACACCCACTAAAATGTTAATATGATGAACTACACCTAAATCAGAGTTGTTTGTACGAAGAAAACCACAATCTGAATTTAAAATCTGCGCCGACATTTTACTACCACAAAAATTACTTTGATGTCGCCCATAATAATTGCTATATTACATTTACCGGTAAACACTCTTTCATGCCGACCGCTCGAAAGGATAATGGCAATAATCAATTCGAAGACCACACCATATGCTATTACAAACAACCACCTGTCTAACTAACTATTAAAGCAATAATGAAACTACCACTCGGCCTTCTTAATTGCGCTAGAACCTTCGCTACCTTGCATCAAAAGTATTCATTTCTTTTGTTTAACGCTACCATAAATCTGGTGGTCCATAACCACCAGCTACCGTTTGGGGCACGGATTCTCAATTAAAGCCCATTAAAGCGAAAATTTAATTATAACGCCCCCCCCCCCCCCCCCCCCCCCTCTTTCCTATTAGCCTCTTAAGTACTTAAATGACGAACCGCCTTTGCTTAGGAAATCCGAACCTGCGCTCGGGAACTGCCTCGTGGATGGGCAATTAATTGTGTGGGGGCATTTTGAGGGGCATTACTGGGAAGGTTAATGTTGGGGGGGGGGGGGGGGGGGGAGGTCTATTAAGTACCGTTTTGGTTGTTTGAAAATTCCTGCATTCTTCGAACGTTTCATATTGTAGTGTATATACATCGCTTGGAATGTAAAACGCAGTTTTCAAAACGACTCACATTGTTAATTTCTTTGGTTAAATAACGTCGCACTAGAGCTGCACAGTGCTATTGACGACGGTTCGGGACCTAGCTCGAAGGAAAGACGCCGGAATGATGCCTCTTATTTTTGAACCATGGTCAGATGACGAGGACAACAGCTGAGCTGGCAACTTCAATAGGCGTCAGGACATTAGACCCCGATCAGATTTATCGTGTACCAGTCCCGTATCTGTATAATTTGTTGGATGTTCAGGGCGACTTTCTAGAATTTTTGTAGCGAAGCTGGCACCTAGCAAACCTCCGATCGCAAGATCACTACTTTTTCACTTTCTTTATCGAGTCCTTGGTTCTAAAAAATAAGTAAAATTTACTCATTTTTTTTTATTACATGCGATGCCTATCATGGTTCCGAATACATAAGATTCAATTTTGAAAAAAAAAAGTCATGTACTCAAAAATAAGCACAATAAATAAAAGAGCAGTTGATTGCTTCACATATGCAGCCTTCACAAATCATTTTAATTAAATATCAACAATTGCGACCAAGACTTACCGGGAATCGAACCCAGATCGTTCGGCACCACAGTCCAGTGAATTACCCGTTGTAATACCAGGGCTATGTGAAGAAGTTACAAACAGATGAAATTTTAAAAAGGTGTGCCAAAAAATGGGAAGTCAGATAATTGATTTGTAATAACTCAGTTTCCGTTTAAGCAGTCGACATCGAATAATGTGGAAAACCATCTTCTGAACAACTATTTTAAGTGTGTCAGGTCGCTATGTTAAGATGGCTTGAACAGAAGCTGAGATTAGCAATATTACGCTCATTTTTGAGTAATAGTACGATTACTTAACTTGAGTACGTCATTGTTCATTTATGGTGCAATTTTACTCAAAGATAAGCGAGTACGTTCATGTACTCATTTTGAAGCACCTTTTATTTTACAGTGTAATCATAGTACTAATAATATTAGCACTAATACTAATAGTACTTGTACAAATATCCGCCCTTTTTGCCCTCCGCAAAATTATACGACTCACCTGACCCTTGTATGAAAATACTCTTTTTAATTCCATAGCAAATAGTTCTATTTTTAATTATCACTCATTTTAACGTATTGCCCAAGCGCAGAAACATAAATCTTTAGCAATGTCACATCTTCTATTAGGATGATTAATTATTATCCATTTTATCCAGATATGCTTTCTAGACATTCCCCTGAGGTGTTAAGAGAGAAAACCTTCAAACCCTTCCACAGATCACAATCTACAGATTAGATAGCATTTTTTTTTATCACAGCTAAAAAGAAAAAAAACACTCAAGATTTAATTATAACTTCACGGCTATCAAAAATTAATGAGTAATTACCAGATCTACAAGATAAAAAATACCTATTACATGAGAACAGATTGTTGATGGCGTTGCTTTTCATTATAATTTCTAGGTAATTAAAAAGTTCGAACAAGTACGCATTGAAAGTCCCCCCCCCCCCTCCCCCCATTAAAATAAGGTTGAGTTGCTTTAACCAAAGAGTGCGAATAAATATTTGGTAAACAGGAATAACAAAGGAAATGGAAGCCAAAGGCCACACTTAGTGGTAATTAATTTGATCGCAAATTACTTGTTAATTACAGACGGAAGAGATTATTGGATGATTAATGTCTGAAAGCGCACTTGAAGTTTACGTAATATCGGAAATATGTTGAGATTTCTTTGCTTTTTTGAAAAGTAAAGGGAGTTGAACTTCGTTTGGATTTTGAGGATAAATCATTCCGCTTTGAGAGTATAAAACTGACGTCATTGCTAATAAATTCATATAGAAATATTATTTAAGTGTTGCTCATTATTTTCGAAACTTCATATAAATTTCATTGTATAATTAAATATTCTTTAAAGATTTTGTTAGAAAGAAATTTGTGGTAATCGGTTCGACATAACACTACGAAATCGGTTTAGGGTGCCTGGTAGTACAAAGGATAAGGCTCTGGACACCGGTGCCTTAAGATATGTATTCTATTCCCGGTAAGTCTCGGTTGTAACTGTTGATATTTATTGAAAGTGATTTATAAAGGACAGTCTATGTATGGAAACTGCTCTTTTTATTCACTTTTACTCATTGTACTCATTTTTTAGTACATATCTTTTTCCAGAATGAAACTTATGTATTCGGTGCTGTGATAAAAGCATCGAATGTACTCAAATATGAGTACATTTTACTTATTTTTGAGTACCTATTTTTAACAGTGTGATATTCCTTAAAGGGACAGTTTAAAAATAAGTAAACTCATTTTTCAGTACATTGGATGCTTATCATGGCGCCTAATACATAAGTTTCAATTTTGAAAAAAACATGTAATCAAAAATTAGAACAATGAGTAAAAATAAATGAAAAGCTACAAAGGCTACCTTCATAAATCCCTTTCAATAAATATCGACAATTTCAACTAAAACTTACCGGAAATGGAACCTAGATCCTCAAACACCGCAGCCCAGAGCCTTATCCGTAGTACTACCAGGATAATTGAGTTGTAATTTTCCATTTAAGCTATCGATATCAAATGATGTAGAAAAACTATCTTCTGGACAACTATTTGGAGTTTGTCAGGTCACTGTATCAAGATGGCTTGAACAGAAGTTTAGCAATACTAAATCACACTGCTCATTTTTGAGAAAGTACGATTACTTAAATTTTTGTACGTCATCGCTCATTTGCAATGCAATTGTACTCAAAGCAAAAACGAGTAGGTTCATGTACTCATGTTTTAAATACCTTTTTTTTACAGCGCATTTTTACTAATTGTTGAGTATATGTCTTTTTCAAAATTGAAACATGCATTCGGAGCCATAAATGAGGAAACGTTACTTATAGTCCTTGGATAGTCCTTAGTCTTAACAGTGCATGGATACTTATAGTCCATCTTAACAGTGCCTGGACGAAGCTCGCGGGTGTTATTCCCAGGCTTCAGTAAGAAACTCTGTGTTCTAATCAAATCTTATTCATTTCAGCTACCAAGACAATTCCAACTTCTACGTGGTGATGTGGAAGAAGAGCACGCAGACCTACTGGCAGGCCACCCCTTTCCGTGCCGTCGCAGAACCTGGAATTCAACTGAAGTTGGTGACTTCGTCGACGGGTCCCGACAAATGCTCAGGAACTCGCTGTGGCACACAGGCGACACAGACAAACAGGTATAGACATGCCACGTATAGCATAATAAATACTAGGAGAATAAACATTCAAAACGTGTTTTGTTATTTAAGGTTATTCTTGGCAACACGCAAATAACTCTTTGTAAATAAATG
Source organism: Troglohyphantes excavatus (assembly GCA_963932185.1). NCBI lineage: Eukaryota > Metazoa > Arthropoda > Arachnida > Araneae > Linyphiidae > Troglohyphantes > Troglohyphantes excavatus. The sequence goes on from OZ010669.1 coordinate 68,998,035, forward strand.
GACTATACCAGTTATATCAGACTATAACTAATATGAACTATACCAGAATCGGTTCAATGTGTCGCTTGGGGGGTTGAAATACTGAAAAGCCCAACCGAAGACGATCTGTAGAAACATTTAGTCAAACGTCACATATCCTAAATAATGCAATTACCTGTTCTGCATTACAAACAGCATACTCCAAATCTCTTACACTTTAAAATTCCGTCCCCGCCCCTGCGTAGTTAAAATTGTCCCAAACCCATTGCTAGACCTGTAAATCTATAGGACAAGGGCTGTCCCAACATACACTTAAATTGAAAGTAGTAGGCTAACTTGGTCTGCGCCGCGAAAAACTTAAATCCGGCGCAGCGTTCAAGAACTGTTATTCAAACAATATACATATCATATCGTTCAATTTGCAGGTAAAATTGTTGTGGAAAGATCCTCGAAACGTTGGTTGGAAAGAGAAAGTTGCCTACAGATGGTTGCTTCTACACAGACCCGAAATAGGACTCATCAGGTACAAACAAGATTTGTGACATCGTGTTGTGTTATTTATTACCCGAGACAAAATAAAGGAGTATAACTTTAGTATGTCTCGAATATGCCTAACACTTCACGCATACATGTGGCCTACCTATAATAGATGGGCATATTAGATGCCAAAGAGTATGCCTGTGGGAATATCCCATATTACAATGACATATACTGAGGTGGTGTGTGACATGTATGCGCCTCGCATATAACCTTGTATATGTATGCGGCTCGTATATATACTCTTGTATGCGACATGTATGTGGACCGCATATCATCCATTGCGAAGGTTACATGGCGGCTTTTAACTCGATGTTTAGATTGACTTTTGAATTTTTTTTTATTTCATATTTGGTGGACAGTATAATGCTATTTTCTTTTTTTGGAAGCAGTAATTATACTTTAAATATAAGTATTTTTAAAAAAGTTTTGTGGCATGAAATTTAAAAAGAAAAAATACTGTCTAGATAAAAGTTACTTTAAAGATTTAAAAAAATCTCAATGCCTGACTTTTTAATATCATATAAATATAATAAAGATATGTGAATTAGGATTTTTAGTTTGCAAAACTCAATTTTTTATTCTTTTAACTTAAAAGTGACATTTCTTGAAAAGTATTCCTTTGAAGCTCAAATTTTTGCTTTAGTGAATGTAAAACTATTCTATGTATATTCATATGAAATTATAAAGTTATACATTACATTTTTTGAGCACTTGACCTTCGAAACAAGGGGAAGGTCACTGTTTACATGAGATTTCAAAATGTCATCCTATTGCGTACTTTAAAAGTTATACTTTCTATATTCCTGATTAAGTTGTGACTATATTATATTAATATTACATTTCATTGCTTCGACATAAATGTAATTGAAGCACACAATTATGTAAAATTTTATAAAAACGAGCTCTATTAAGTAACTGTTTTGTTATGACGCATGGTTAATAATTTATTATAACTCAATAAAATGTTGCTCTTTTTAGGTTACGAATTTTCGAAGGTGAAAATATGGTGGCCGATTCAGGAAATATATTCGACAATAAGCTGAAGGGAGGTCGTTTGGGTGTATTCTGTTTCTCACAAGAGTCGATCATCTGGTCAGATCTAGTCTACAGGTGCAATGGTATATGCTTAAAATGTATTTCTTGACTTTGATCCGTTCTGTTTCTCTTTTGTTTCGAAGTTTAATCTATATATTTAATAGGCAAGACCGAATGGTTTCACAGTCACATATCTTAAACTATACAATCAGTTTTTATGATCAAGGAGAAGGAGAGTGATACTTCCCTGGCAACCCTACTCTGCCTTATATCATGGTTATCCAAAGAAATACGTTTTTTTTTAACATAGTAAAAACAAGGCCGGAGCAAGAAAATTTCTGTGACACAAGCAGTGCCGTTACACGAAAAAATATTTGGGGGGGGGGGGGGGTGTTGAAACAAGTAGTTTAACAATTCAAAATTCTCAACTCAACTATTCGAAATTCTCAACTCAACAGTGCTGAAAATTCCCAGTTCCAACTTATCGATATTTTTCATCTTTTTTTTACATATAATTAGTAATATTAAACAGTTCTCTCACAAGCATATTGATTTGTTGTACCCATATTCCAATGCCGTGTCCGTTCTGAGGTCTAATTTAAACGTAATCTTACAAGTTGGGCAATTTCTAATCTTCCCTAGCTTTCATTTGTTAATAATACTAATTTTCTGCCGGCATAATTTTTCAAAACTTGGGGTTTTTATAAGTCGAAATTCCCAACTTTCAAGGTTTTCAGAATATTGAGGGGGGTGGGGGGGTGCGACGGGCATGGGCACAAGCGGCTTCTGTATTGGCACCCCGTTTTATTCAATTTATACAAAGCATAGGATCTATTGGAACTTCTAGAATAGTTGGTCGAAAAACATCATAGTAGAGCTACACAATAAGCAATTGGCGGAAGTTTGGAACAGTGTCTGCCCTTAGTATCCGCGGGGCCGACCACGTGGCTCCTTCAGACAGGAATATTTAGCGCCTGACTCCAGGGCCCGATTAAAAACTGCAATACCAGAAATTTTAACGTTTTAAGAAAAATTACTTATAAAAAATAAGTGAACGAAAGGAAGAATTGCAATAATAATAACGAAATTTTTAAAATATAGGCAACTTTTACACAATTTTATGTATAATTAAATACAAGTGGCCCTATAGGCCCGTGTCTAATGGTAAAGCAGGACCTGTCTCAGTCCCATCCCACCCCACCCAGGGACGCTCTTAACAAAGTGAGGCCCAGTGCGAACTAAAGCGGGGGCCCCTTTTTAATACTCCACATATCTCTTATAAATAAATTTGAAGTCAAACTTGCTTTGCTTTCGTTTCTCCCTCGAGCTTTCCAGTGGTCCACGTGTCTATAAACAATGAAAATGCGATTGCAGCCGACAATGCTTTATTGTTTTCTCAGAACTAAAAGGAAATATTGAAAACTAAACTACGCAGAATAAACGATAACAATTGTTGTTTTAGTGATACAAATTTGAAAATTTCCCTGAATTTCTGGGAAATTTTCCCTGACATTTCCAGAATTAAAAAAAATCCGGGATAATTCCCTGATTTCCCAGCTTATGCTGCCACTCTCTAATTATACATAAAAGGGTTTGCATTTGAAATGCACTTTATTCTTCCCTTACAGAGGCCGTGCCAGCCGCGGTGTATTACGACCTGCCCAAACTGATGCAGAACGAAGTGGAGATCGACACGACTCGGCCCTCCGACATCGTGCAGGTCGGACGACGAACAGCGGCCCTCATGCAAGAGAAATCCGCCAAGAAGCGGTTCAGAAACATGCGACACGGGAGATAGACTCGTCTTCGTCCACTCGTCTGTGTAGTGTCGTGTACAATCTGTGTGTATAGAGACAAACGGACGACGTGTGTTTCGAAGTCTCAAACAGCAGCGCGTCACAGCGCCGCGAGGTGAAAGCTCACACGCGCACGGAGTTCTAACTTAAAGTATTTAGAGTAGTAAACGAGCGTACCACTGGCAACTATCGGACATGCAACTAAACTGTTTAGGTGCATGCAAATTGTATCCATATCCGCCCACTGGGCAACTTTTTAATTGTTAAAATTATTTGCCAAACATTTAGCAATTATTTGCCATTACTTTGGCAACTGCTTCAGCATTTGCAAATGTCTTTTAATAAGTATTTAGAAATCGATACACACAGCAAACCAAAAAATAGCTATCTTTCCAACCATTATCATGTGGTTATCACTCTAATACATTCAGTAAGAACTCTGTGCTGACGCATAATCATCCATTGGTTTGAACTTGTTTTAAACGTCTTGGATAAATGGAGTGTTAGAATGTTTCAGTTTGTAACAGAAAAATATCATATCATAAATGAAGGGCTAAGTGGATGAAATAGGTACGTAACAAAAAGTTTTGAGATATTTGACCCTCAAATTTTTATTTTGAAATTGGTTGTGGTCACATATTTTCCCCAGAGCCGGATTTAGAGTTAGTGGGCCCCTAGATGTGCGGTACGGGTCCTCTCTTCCCAACTACAGGGGATTTATTTCCAGGAATATTCTTTTCTTTAGCGAAAAATAGCTATATATTTGAATAAAATTTTGGAATTTAACCTATTTTTAATAAGTTTCAACTTGGAAAATGATATTTTACCACTACAACTTGTAACCATCATTGACAAATATATTCGAAATGCTACTTCCCCAATAGGAAAATGGTCATTGACGTTCTTTCTTAGGAGTTTCTGCATCCACCCTCATGGCTATCTTTTTTAACTTCTTCGTTGAATTAATTGCAAAACAAACCTGAACTGAATTAGTTCATTTCGCAGGTTGTTGCCCAAATCATTGTCATATGCTTCTACTACATTTTGGGCTGCCTTCATGATCTCTTCATTGTTAGTAATGATTCATTCAATATTTTTTTTGTTCCAAGTTCTAACATATAATAATTTTTACTGTTGTATGATACATTAAACCAAATAATTTTACCGCAAGTTATATTTTCTTCTGTGCTTTCCAGGCTGCAGCCTATGCCTAAATCCGGCTCTGACCTACTATCCTTCATGACACTAGTATGTTAGCCGCCTTCTACAGTGATGCTCTGTCAGTGCCAAAAATCAGGCCAACATATACCTCTCATTCCATGAAAATAACTCAATTTTTTTTTTAAATGTTACATGCCTTCTTTATTCACTTACCGCTTCAGATGTGTAACTTGCCACAGCAAGTGAACATCAACAATCAGAAAGGGAAACCGATTTTCAATGAATTAATATATTCTTAGTTGAAATTAAAAACGAGACGGATTACACTCAAGTTCGAAATTGTCCGCTTAACCCAAGTCAAAAGTGTCTGAACTGCCCATACTTTCATCCCACACATACTCGTTGTTATTTACGACTTGGAAATGTTTGCATTTTAATGTTAACTCTACTCGGTCGGGAAGGGACTCTCAGGCACCATTTGGTTTGATGCCTCAACTCGAGAAGCGACCATCAGGCACCAAAGTAAGAGAATCGCCAAATATGCGGAGTTGCTGGTTCGCCCGAGTGAAGGCCTTAACCGCAAAGGGTTAAATTACAAATAAAATATTTCTCTGAACACATATCTTGCAGAAGCTGTACTTTAAAACAAAAACAAAGGTTTTTCCCATGCTACGTGAAAAAACCATGTGTCAAAATACCGAATTTATGGAGGTGTTTATAATACAGCAGTATGCTTCATATCAAAACCAAATAATTTTTTGTTTACCTTAATATTAAATCCTTGCAAGACCAAATTCAGTAATGAGTATATCTAAATAAAATATCTCTGAATACATATCTAGGCACTATAATAGTTAAGTACGTTTGTCTACTTTCAACAAAAAACAAAGGTTTTCCCCACGCTGCGTGAAAAAACCATGTGTCAAAATGCCGAATTTATGTAGGTGTTTATAATACAGCAGTATGCTTCATATCAAACAAAAATATTTTTTTTGTTCTTAATATTAAATCCTTGAAAGACCAAATTCAGTAATGAGTATATCTAAATAAAATATCTCTGAATACATATCTAGGCACTATAATAGTTAAGTACGTTTGTCTACTTTCAACAAAAAACAAAGGTTTTCCACATGCTGCGTGAAAAAACCATGTGTCAAAATGCCGAATTTATGGAGGTGTTTATAATACAGCAGTATGCTTCATATCAAAACAAAATAATTTTTTGTTTCCCTTAATATTAAACCATTGAAAGACCAAATTGAGTAATGAGTATAATATCCAAATAAAATATTTCTCTGAATACATATCTAGGCACTGTAACAGTGAAGTACTTTTGTGCACTTTAAACAAAAACAAAGGTTTTTCCCATGCTACGTGAAAAAACCTTGTGTCAAAATGCCGAATTTATGGAGGTGTTTATAATACAGCAGTATGCTTCATATCAAAACAAAATAATTTTTTGTTTACCTTAATATTAAATCCTTGCAAGATCAAATTCAGTATCGGGTATATGATGAAAGTTAAAACATATCATATACAAGTTTGGAAACAAACTATTTTTACAGGGTTAAATTGGGAATAAATCTGAGTGACAAGGTGCTAGTCATTTCATTTTAGTCATATCTACATCATATCACCTTTCTAAGTTTAAGAGAGGCGCTGTAATAGTGAAAACTATTAAGTTCAAAGTCGAAATTATTTACACGGCACAAGAAGTTTAAATGAAGTTAAAACCATAAAACAACAACTTGATAAAGGAGATTGTAATGCGAGGTTGTACTGTACATAATTGCGAAGCATAATATGCCGAATACACTTTATAAATGTATTATACGTTTTTTGTAAGTTGTTTAATTTGTTCATCTATTGAATATAATATTTTAATTTGTTTGTTTTCTAACATGATAATTATTCGAATTCAAAATGTACATACTGAAAAAAAATCTTTATAAATAAAAATGTTAAAATTAAAAATTCTATTAATGTAATGATTATAAAAAATATACCTTATTGTACTTAAATAATAGCTTACATTCCAATTAATTGATAATGAATAGAAAATATTCCACTGCGACAAAATTAATTCAAATGTAATAATTAGTGACAACTACACTTAACCCATTATAATTGGAAATATTTAGCAGATTAGTTATGAGTAACTAACTGCAAGCATCTATATTATGTTACAAAAATTTCTACCCGGAGAGGAGATTTGTATGGTTTTAGATAAACACTGACATATCTACAAACTAGACCTTGTGAAACCTGTTTCAAGGTTAGCTAATTTGAATGGCGTCACTAGTAACCCATCAAATAACTTTTAAAAGTGCAAAACGGACATTATTTTCAATTTTATAATTTATAACTCCGAAATGGCAACAGCATCATATCATTACATTTGTACACATGCACGGAGTAAAAAAAATATGTGGAAATGATTTGGCGAGTTTTCATGAGACGTAACTTAGCAACCCCAAAGTAGGCACAAACAAACCTAGTTTGCAGTGATTTTTCTACGAGGGATGCATTATTTTCAAATTAAGAAAACGCATGCTAAAACTTTAAAAAATGACTATTTGTGCAGTTGTGGGATGCAGTACAAGTTCCAAATCGATAAAGGATGCTATTATTTCCACTTTATAGGTAAATTAAATTATGCCAAGTACTGGTACAAAGTAGTGCTTTGGAATAGCGCCAAATACTTCGTCAGTTCCAATTTTTTAGCGATTGCTTACTTCGCATTGCAAACAGGTTTTTGACTTGATCGCACCTCCACCTTCTTCTTTACTTCATGTACGCTTGGAGTTTCTAATGGCGGATTTCAAATTTTACCATTTATAACCCCAAAATGGCAACATATATCATCAAAATCCATACACTTGGGGTTTCTAAAAGTGGTTTTTAATTTGCACAAACGAAAGCTATAAGAAAAACCCTGTTACACATGGTCCAGTTTGTGTATAGGTCAGTGGATGTACAATGCCCCATAACAGGGGATGTCCTGGTGTAAAGGATTAAAAACATTATTTTTAATATTTATATAATTACCTGGTAATTCATGAAAATCTTTATTAAATTCAGTAATTGCGTTAAATATGATTAAGTTATATCAATGGGCATAATTAAATGTATTTTGTCATTGTACTCATGTGAACTTGACGAAAAACAGTGTAATTTTTATCTTTAAATGGACACAATAAATGTTTAAAAATGTGTACATAATTCATTTTGTGCATTGTAAATAGACCCACAGAAAAAGAACGGACATATTTTTTTTGTGATTTATTTTTACCCACCATAAAATGAAATATAGCAAATTTGTGAACTAAAACACTGAAAATGCAAAACTGGAATGTCAAAATGATTGTCAAAAAGTACTGAAGTTGAGCTAACCAACTGGAAAAATCACATCTTTCCAGAGAAAGAATAACTTCAGTTTAAATAAAAATGTTTTGTGGATATAACAATACTATGCATTCATTAAAAATATTTACAGAAATTTAACAGCAATAAAAGTGAAGATGTACAGAGGACTAAAATCAGTTACATGCTTACAAATTGTATCACTTAATTAAATAATGACATTAAATGATTTTAACAAGCAATTCTTAACAGGGGAGTAGGTTTTGATAATAAGATTACAATATTGAAAAAAATTAAAACACACTTTATATATAAAATTAAGGAATAATATACATAGAAAATGTCAATGTGCAAGAAACATTGATTAGTGCTTTCACCTGAATTTTGTAAATATGTCATAAAATGCAAAATAAAGCAAAAACAAATTTGCATTAATCCACTCAATGACACATTAAAAATACAAATTTAAAAAAGAAATGCAATAAAAGTGTATAGTTTGAAACATTGTGCTAATTTATAAATTTGGCACATTTTTTGAAAATATATGTCACACTTATATTGAAAAGGAATTGCAATATTAAAAGGCAATATGAGTGTACACAACAGCATTTCGACATTAAAAAATTTCAGATGGCGAATTGTGTTTTTAAAAAAATACTAACATGCTACAATTTAGAAAGAAAATAAAAAAAATCATACATGCCAACCTTTGTAGTATTAATTGGATACTTTATCCCGTAAAAAAATTACAACATAGTTCTGGGAACAAAAGACCACACAACCAAAATAAATCTTAACTTTACATGAACACCTACTCTTGGTCACAAAAATAATGACCTGTTTTTTTCCCTCCGTTCTTTTAATTGAATGAGAACTGCATGTTCTTTAACATAAAAAACGTTAGCTGGTTTTTTTCATTTAACTCAATATAAAAGTATGACATCACTAGTGCATTATCGAGGTATAGAACAGGAACTATATAGATTTAACTATTCCATAAAAATAACGTAATATCAAACAAGTGCAAAGGATTAACATTTTTAAACTAAAAGTAATACATGAAGATGCATGAATTTAAAAACAATTATTTCAATCTCTTGACAGACTAATATATAACATTTATATAACTGGTGCCAAGAAAGAATAGAAAATCTTTTATTGTAACTTAAATTGGCATGTATGGGAAAAGAAAATGAAAAAAAAAAAGCTTACAGAACATTTATAATTAATATTTTTATTGTGCCTTTTCTACATTTATACACATTAAAATTGAAGGCATCCAAAAATTTTAAACTAAACTTTCATAATAAAAAAAAATGTTTTAATCATCAAATGCGACCTTTTCACAAGTACTTAAAATTCATTTTGCAAACCTGCTGAATCCGTACTGATAGGCATCTTTTAGACAATGCAAAAGAGCTCAGTACAAATAAAAGTTTAATTCTACTTAAAATACTGCAAAGTACTTTTTTAATTTGACTCCTTATGCAATTTCAAATGTGGTAAATATATTTTTAGGAAACAAAACACATTTTTTTGAAGGAGGAGGAATCGAAAATTTCGTACCAAAAAGTAAGTATAACTTGCAAGCATTATATTTTAAAATAACACATCAAAACTAAACTAGCCAAGTTCAACAATAACACAACATAAATCTAGTATCTAACTTGCATAATACACGGTATACTTAATTCTTTAAAATTTAAATACAAATACACCTTTATTCTAACAATGTGTATATCACCTTCCACAATTTCAATATATATATATATAAATATGGTACCAATGAAAAGGTATATAGAAACCAAATAACGTTTCATTTTTATAGAAGGTAGTTAATATATGAATGTTATAATTTCTAATTATACAAGGACATTCACAGGAAAAATAGGGTATATTTTTCCAAAACTACTAAAATTCCACATTAACAATGAAGTGGATGTACACAAAATCACATTCACTTGTGCCTTATAATTAAACCGTTTTCACAAAATAATCAAAGAAAGTCAACTTTCAATAAAATAAGTTTTACATGTATTTGTTTATTAATGTCACACTAAACCTCAAATGTCCAGCATGAAACCAAACTGGAATAAATACATAGAAAATAGACTAGTCTATTTCAGCCTAGTCAAAACATGTGAGAAAATTTTATAATAAGATATATACTAATTATTATTAGCGCATTTTATAGCAATCATATTGTTGTTCACAAGTTTTACTCTGGTTACATAAAATTCCATACATCGAGTATTTTCAAAGATATAAATAGGAAACTTCATGGTAATATGCTATTTCCTAAGAAGAATGCTTTGCAGAAAACTCAATTCAAGATTGCCATTTTTTCAATTAAGTCTACAAATTGTGAACTGTGATATTTTGTGCATCAGAAAAAGCTTTGACAAAATTATTTTGCAATAAAATAAATATATAATAAGATTTGTAATGATTGCTTTAAGAAGAAACTGTTTAAACAATCATGGGTTTTTACAATTTAGTTGTAAATCGGCTGATGAATGTACAATAAATTTCAACATTTCATTGATTTGAAATGCCTTGAAAATATACCAAATTAGAAAATGCTTCACTGCATAGACAAACCAGTGTTCACTGTAGACGTTTTTTGAAGGGGTCCTGCCCGCCTTTTTTTCATATCAATAGCACCCTCATGCTCTTTTTTCAAAAATTCCGCCCCTCTTGCCGTTTTCAGTCAAGGGTCATTGCTTGTCTATCTGTCTTTAAAAAAGGCATCGATTAAAATTTTTTTGTGTGTAAATTGGAATTAAGCGAATTATGACAGTAGAAAAAGAAACTTTAACTATGCATGTTGTGAAATCGCGATGATTCCGCGGTAATTTCGAGCAAAGGGATTTCCACAAATCCTATTGGTTACCTGTGCCCCTCATATGAAGTTGTTTTCTGTGTTTTTTTTTTAAAGCGAAGATGGTTTGGGACGAAGTTGTAAGACTAGGCATTTTATAACCAAATTTTGGATTTAAGTAGCCTTTTTATCAGTTTTGTAAGGGGTCTGATTAAGGCTACTTATAAATTTGTTTTTTAGGGAAAATATAAATTTTTAAATGTCAAATTTTGGATTTTAAGTAATATCTTCATAAAGAGACTTTCCTTCGAAATATTCCCCAAATCGTCAACAATAGCCCAATATGCAGCTCTATCGCAATGTCAACCAATAAATTGGAAAATTTGTTTGGTCACGGGTCCAATGTGTGACCACCCCTACCGGAAACATTTGTTAAAATTGCCCTTTTAAAATCAAGAGGTGCTTTTCAAAAACGGGGTGTCCTTTACTGTCAACAGTGCCCTGACCCTTTTTATTTCAAGAGTGAACACTGGACAAACAATATAAAAGTCCACCTTGTCAACAACAATTCAATCACAAGTTGATTATTATACCTTGAACTTGGATATTTAACTGACCTGAAATATGATTCTGTGGCAAAGTAAGACACAGATTAACTAGGAAGACAAACACAATAAAAGTTTACATCGACTAAAAATTACTCCACAGTAAACAGACAACAAGCATGGGATTATCCCCAAAATAAGTAAATTGATATATCAGAATAACATCGCAAGAACAGATAGACTATATGAATAAGCGCTTGCATTTAAACTATAAAATTTGAACATATAAAAAGATACAAGTCATTGCATAGCCATGAAAAAATATAGTACTGTGCTTTATATTAATTCCACATTTCTAGCAGTAATGGAGCATATATATCATATATGGATAACTTATTCATACACAACAAAAATAATATACACATAGCTGCACCTATATATGATATCTATAATTAAAACTCACATATAATATTAAAAGTAGAAAAATATTTCCGTTCATATAATATCACTCGCCAAGTATTTGGAAATTAGAAGGAAACAAAAAGATGCGAGAAAATCAGGCACCAGGAAAATCAGATGCGAGAAAATTTGTCAAGGGGATTCATATAATAAAACAATACAATTTTAATAGGATAAAAAGTGTGGAACTAACAAAAACATACAACAGAGAAAGAAGACTTTAAAAATAGTTATGTGCTTTTTTTTAAAGTTAGAGATAATTATTAAAGTTAATTGCATAATAATTCAGAATAAAGAGAATCTCACGGGGGGGGGGGGGGGGGGGGGGGGGATTGTATAACACTCAACATCTCATCCAGCTAAAGTGTAACAAATATTGCATAGTTCTAATCTTGTTAATTAAAAAAAAATCAAAAATTGTAATTTAAAAAATGTTTTTAATTCAAAATCACTGTCGCCATATAACATGGTTCATACAAATTTTCCAAAGTAAAAATTAAGTAGTTCTTAAGGACTTTTTAAGGACCTTTTGATACTTTTTAAGGACCTCTTATATTTTTTAACAATAGTGGATATAGAATTACCATCAAAGCAACGTTAAACAATAAAATAAATTATAAAATCAGAGGAGTTAAAATGAATAATAAAAAGTTTATGCTTGAACAAGATTGTAGGTTTTAAAAAAATAAAGTAAAAACCATATATGAACCACCTGCGAAAACAACCCAATATAAACCAACATTGAATTTCCAATGTTATGCTCTAAAAATAATAGTACTACTAAGTACAATAAGATTGAATTACTTCGACCTACATTTAAGATCAAAATTACAATGAATTTCTAAAAGTATAATGTCCTTCAAATGTATGCAATCGATTTTAAGTATCCTGAGATTTCAGTGCAGCCAAAAATTATTTTTTTTACATTGTCCTCACATTAAAACCCAAGTTCAATGTACCCTAATAATTAATCTTAAGATCAATGATTCAAAAGTACCTTTAATTTCAAAATTCTAATCTACTTCTAGTATAATATTTAAATACACCCCAAAAAAATGCAATGTATTCTCAGCATAAAAATTGAATGCATCACCATAGGAAAAATTTAACCCCAAAAATATATTTTAATTTACATCTATTATCTATTTTAATTCAAATATCCATTGAAAAAATAAAAAGGCTAATGTGCCCTAAAATCCGAAAACAATGCATTCTAAAAATGTATTTTCAATATATAAAGGCAAAAAAATTTCAAGTGCACAGAATAGTAGAATACCAATGTACCCAAAGAGTAATAGCCCTCATTGCAAATCCAGTGAGAATTACTAAAAGTGAAAGTTTAATGTGCCATAGATCACAATTAACCCCAAATAGCAAAATTAATTACTTAACAAAATTGCAATGTACCCCGAAAAAAAATCCAATGATTCCAAAAGAATCTCCAAGTCAAGAGTATGAGAAATAAAAGTGCAATGTGCATTGAGTTGAAAATTTTCTAAACGATCAAAATCTCTATGCACCACTCAACATCCAATATACTCCCACCAAGTTATTCCCTTAAAAACTAGTTTAATAAGAAATTTGAAAAACTGTAAAAAAAAAAAAAATATGTATATTTTAGGAGGGGGTACAAATAAAAATAAACTAAATGTAATAAAATTTATATAACTTTAAACAAAATATAAACACATTAGAATATTTTAATGCCAGTCAAAGAAAAAACCTTTAAAAAAAAAAAAAAAAAAAAAAAATTAATACTCAAAATAACTCAATACTCAAATATTCTAAACTTCAATTTCGTAAAATAAATTATATTTCCGAAAAATGTAATGCAATTTTGTTAAGTAGCGCAAATTAAATCATGATAAAATAGGTAGTAGTGAAACATAAGCATTTATTTATCAGATGCAAAAGGATTATAAGTCTTTCAATAGAGATCGCAGCAGATCGAGTTTCGTGAATTTCTACAACTTCAAGATTTTCATGAATGAAAAATATTCTCAAAAGTGCGCCATTTGGAAGTTGCATTCGCCAACAGAAATTAGAGTTATAACCATCTCAACTTTCGAGTGATATTCCTCGTTTGACGAAGATCGCAAATATTTCTAAATGTTGAAGATGCCACATTCTTGTGAAATTCTCCGTTTTTCTAGAATGAATATCGATTCTTCACAAAACAACAAAAACGAACTGAGATTTCTAACAATGAAGTGTCCATATGATACAAAAGGGATCAAAAGTTCACTTTTTCTGATGCTGAATCCATCTATTCATGCCTTTCTCTTTTTGCCGATTTACTCTTCCGCATAACGGTCAAAGTAAAATCCGGAATTCTACATTCCGATATTTTTAATGCAACGGGGTACCGAAAATTTTAAATCCCTGGAATTTCGAGTTAGACTAATAAAAGTACCACCCTTGTGAATTATTAAAGAAAATCATGAGGGACAAAAAATAAGGACCTCAGTTGAAAATTAAGTACTTTAAGGGCCCTTAATTAAGGGCCCACCTAAATTAAGTAGTTCTTAAGGACTTTTAAGGACCGTGCGAACCATGTATAATTAATAAGATGATTTGCCCATACAATATATTGTACATTTAATTGTTTTTTCCCAATTATTAAGTAACTTGTACTTTAATTATTTTTATTTTATTTATAACACAATACTTAAACAAAATTAAAATATAATCATAAATGTAAGAATACATTAAATCTGAAAGTAAAAATAACCAGTATAAATATGGCTCAACAATTCACTTGCAAACGTTTAAAAGGGGCACAAGTTTTTTTTAGAGAAACAGAAATTATGAAACAGTAAAATAATTTTTTAAATAGCCATTGATGCCAATTCTTCCTTGATGACGCTTTTTGTTTGGCCACAGGGACAAAACAAATTAATTTTCTTAATTTTATCACATGAATGATTTAATTGCAATATATGATTTATTAACTTATTTTTGCATTTGACATTTTTACAACAAATAAAGAAAAAGCATATAACTACTTTTTTCGAAAACCCTGTTTAATTGTCACTTAATTTGAGACAGACATCCATTTCTTTTATATCAACCCGACAAACATTTCCAGCACTTAAAAAAATTATAGCATAATAATACTCCATACTAGAAAAATACAAAGTTCCAACATCTAACAAGTATGTAAAATTGTCATATCACATAGATACTCATAAGTGTCCAGCTTCAAAAATTTTGGTATAAAGAGTAGAAATGGCAAAACCACTCTAAGTGACACGAAGAATATAGACATCCATGAAAAATTGCTTATACACAGGTTTTCCTCAACAACAATATATATATATATATATTTAAGTTGGATAAAGGGAACAAGTACTCTTTACAACACTTAAGTGGAAAGGATAATAGTTGTTTAATCTACATACTAACCAACACTTAGAATAATTTGTTCATTCACATAGCTATATACAGAGTCGGAATGGAGTACATCGTTAAGAATAAAAACGCAAAAATAAATGCAAAATGCTCATGTGCAAAATCTACTTTAACCGAAATCGAATGCAATCTTTGGTTTATCACGAGAAAAGTGGTTCTTCAATACAAAGTAGGCAGAAGTACCCATTATATGTGGTGCTAGATTGAATCAAAATGAAGTGAAATATGTCTGGAGACACACACTGAATCGCACACATGAATCACACTGAAAAGCAGTTAGGAAATATATAAAGCATTTCACAAAGTCTTTGGTTTAAGTTTAATACCAGAAATATTAACTTGAAGGAACGTTAAGTAATAAAATCGATCAATATGAGTATATGACTTAAATATTGAGCGAACATATTCAAAAGATCTTCGTTAATAAAGCGCGTAATATACCAGCCATTTATTCGAAAAAAGCACTGCTTCCAAAAGTTATCACAATCCTTTGTTATAAAGAATATAGAATAGTTTTCACTGAGCATTTTATGTAGTGAAAATAAAGTTTAATATGTACTATTTTAGATATCAAATTTGCAGTTAAAAAATAAAAACTTTGCTAAAATGTAACTTAAAATTTAGCACCTAGAAAGTAGACAATTAACATTAAACAACAAAATTAAAATGAATTTTGGAAACCAGTAAAATGAAACAATTAATTAAAGAAATGATTACTTGTAAAACGTTTGAAGAGTACTTCCAATAAAAGCTCTAACTAAAGCATGATAAAAATATATAAAATTAAGCAATCATTAGTTCACATGAATAATTGAGAATCTACAAGATCTAGCCTATTATAAGATGTTCAAATGAAACAAAGTATGAAGGTATAAAAAAAATGAATTTATTAATTAAAAAATGCAAAATGGAAACATTAGTTTTTAACTAAAAATGGCCAAGCATACGAATTAAAATAACCATGCATGAGCATACTCATGCATGCGACTAGTTCAGATAAAATGCCTCGGATATCCCTCACATTAAATAACTATTTTTGAAAATTCCATACAAGAAATGCAAAGGCATTTATGCTTATTAAATGCTTAACATACGGCTTTCAAAATGTTAAAGAAAATCTCCACATGCAAATGTACTACCTGCAAAGCTTAACACCAAGTTGCTTGAAGGTTCCATACATGACACACGCACTGAAATACATTAAAGGGGATGGAAAATAACAATGTGGAGTCAAAATTTCACAGAACATTTCCCATTCTGGAATTACAAAGCATAGAGAGGAGTAACAATGCCTTTCTTTTAACCTTCCGGAGAGATTTTCGTCGGTGTAGAGGGATCGAGGCCCATTGTTTTACAAACCCAACCGGCGAAATCCACATCTTCTGTGTCTGACCTCTTCACGAATGCATGGGTCTGAAAGAAGCATGCATTTAATATCTTTTAAATTATAAACTTATATTTTAATCCAATATCCATATTTTAACCCTTTGGACTCAAGTGGTAAATCTCGGTTATCAAAATAACAACCTTTTCTTATGCTCCATATTTTTAAGCCTTTGCACTGCAAGAACTCTTAGCGTTTTCCGTTCTTTCTACGGAACAGTTATTCATCCTTATGTTCTTTACCCTAGAATTTGTTATGCTTATAGAAAAAAGAAACATAATCTGTTTTGGACCTGCAAAAGAACGAGTTGGAAAAAAATATCGATGTTTTTTAAACACAAGATCATGCCGTTCTCGTTTATTTTAAAGAACAGGGAACCAAAAGAATGAGTCAATATGTTGTCGTCTGAGCGGCACCAACGGAGTGCAAAGGGTTAAAGTATAATGAGAACTGCACATTCTTATAAGTGAGCATAAAAAAAACTTTTCTATTGTTGGCTTGTTCTTTATTATCACACATTATTGAGTTTCAAAAGTCGTTCTCGCACAAACTTTAACAGAAATAATTTTTGTCATCTAGAAGCAAGAAGACTGTTGGTGATCTGAAAGTTTCCTCAGATACCTCGCAATACCTGTTGAGGAATACCTTGAAATACCTGTTTTATTTAAAAGAACAATTGACAAATGTCATAAAACACTGAATATTAGTTTGGTACTGAGATAAATATTTAGTGTCATGCATAACTTTAATTTTTATAATTAATCACATAAACGTAAAAAGATCCCTTTTACGGCCCTTGTACTCAATGGATCTTAACACACAGGGTATCAAAAGAAAGAGAATTTTCAGTAGCAATGACGAATCATACGTTCATCTCATAAATATCAACAGGTTTCCTTACAATGAATGGAATGGGCGATTGTGTGTGGGGGTGCATATGCGATAATTATCACACGGGCATGCAAGAACCTCTTTAGAAAGAACAAGATGTAACTGTTCTATAAAAGAATGTAAAGATCAAAGAAGTTCTTCGAGTGAAAAGGGATAACATAAATTTTGTTTCCATGTCACCAGGCAAGTAATTGGTTAAGCAAAATAGCTGAAATTTCATTTTTTACTTATCTCTGATAAGTGCATTACTTAGCAGAAATCAACCATTTGAATAAAAATGAAGTTCACAGACTTCTAATAATTTGTGGAAACTGAAAATAATATAAACTTAATATAAGAAAAATGAATAACAATGTTGTCATGAAATAACACAGTTTCACTTATCAGAGATACAGCTATTGCACAAATCACAGTAAGTAATCCTGTTTACAATGTATTAGATAGGGGATTACAATGTATTAGATGGGTAACAAATATTTTGAGGCTACTAGACAAGGACATAATTGTATCTTGGATCTCCTAATGCTGTGCAATAAAGCACATAACCAAACAAAGCAATTGCTAGAGGCAAGTTTCAGGTATATGAAATGAATATACAACACATATTTTAATAAAAGTAAAGTTCTATTGATGAAATCACTATCTTACACGAATACATTATTTTTATGTCAAATAGAAACAAAGAATTTTTTTTTAGAAAATGTATGTTTCAATTAAACTATGTCACGCTCTAACTCAAAACTTTACACACTAAAATATGTTTCAAAAGTTGTGATTTAGCGATTAACTTGGCAATAATTAATCTTTACAGACAGGTGGGTGACATTTCAATCAGAATCCCATGTTAAAACCAAACACCCGAATTCTAAAGGTTAAATGACTCTTGGTGCCTTTCAATAAACTTACTATGTCTATTCATAAAGATATATTTGCAAATTTGCACCAACAATGATAATTATAATGAACTAATATTTATGGAATTGATGCTTTTCAGAGGCAAGATTACAAAACTATGATAAGTGGTTCACAAGCATTTTTTTTTTTAAAAAAACTGAACATTTTATTAATACTTACAGTAAGGAATTTCAGATCAGCTCTTTCTGCAGGATTTTTCTTCAAACTGTAAAGAACAAAAAATTAATAGAGTTTCATATTGTGCAAATATTGTTGTTTGATAAACATGTCAACTTATGATATGAACAACAAAGTAAAAGCAGGGTTCAAAATTAGCGGTGGTCATTCGTATTTTGTGCCCAAAAATTACAGTTTAACGACCGTAATCTTACACCCAGATGCAATGCTTTATGCCTCCTTTGACGACTGGGTATAAATTTACAGCCATCAAACTAAACTTTTTACGAGCCAAAATATGAATGACGACCTCTAATTTTGAACCCTGGGTATAATATATGCATACATATATTCTTACTAATTTACAATGCATTGTGTATCAGAATTATCTTTATAAATTTTACACAAATTAAAACCTAAAATAAACAAGATAGCTAAATTATTTGGTTTACACATGTAGCAGCAACACATGAAGTTTTATTTGCATTGTTTTTTTTTACAATGTCACAAGACAGCCAAATACAGTAGACTCTCGATAACTCGAATTTTTCGATATCTTGAAAAAAATCTATTTCCCTGATCCTTCATTACTTATTCAATGTAATTTTATCTCTCAAAGTTTTTTGTCGTTTTTTTCGATAACTCGAAGTTTCCTCACAACTCAAAATTTTGTTTTAATCTCAAAACTACGGATTTTGAAGAACCTTTAGCATATATGTAATTGCCACGTTCTTCTTTATCAGCTCTCTTTCTTATTTTGTGTTATTGAAAGGGTATACTTACAATGGATTCCTACCTGTGATCACCCTTTTGTTTGAATGTCGCCAGACTGGATTCCCTGAGCTATATCCCCTCCTCTTAAACGCAGAATCAGTCCAACAAGAAAGATTAATGATTTATCATCCCTCAAGTCAGCTGGCGTTTTTGGTAAAGTGCGAGTCACTTTCTTGGAACATTACCGACCGTCCAGAAAGCAACTAACTTAAAATATGAAGACAACACTTGACCCCTTCTCATCTTTGTTTAGGCAATGCACTCTCTATAGCAGCATTTGATGAGAGATCTCAGAAGAAGAAGGATAATTAAGAATGCTAACCTCCTTCAAAGAGGACTTTGTAAGAGGCTCTATCTTCGATAAAATCTATGCGTGCATTCCTTGAATCGAGGCCGGAAATTAAAACTTCAGAGACATTTCAAGCAATCGTGCATTTGGAAAATATAATTGATTTCGAAAAAAACAGAAATACTCACCAAACTATTTTGGATATGTTAAATAAAGTCGTGTAAGTATTTATTATCGTAAAAAATAAATTGTATTTATTTTTTTACCAAAACAGCTTTTTTATAGGATTTTCGATATCTCGAATTTTTATACACTTCCCTTCGAGTTTGAGAGTTGTCTGTAAAATCTGAAATTCTGACCATAGGAAAAGGCTACGAAATTGTTTCGGAATACTGGAACATAATAGCACATTACAATGATAATAAGAGACTAGTAAGAAGGCAGGCAGTCGGCATGAATCCTCAGAAGTAAGCTCAATGCACTGAATGGTTTATTGAATGATACAGTAATGGTTTCGGAAGGAAAGAAAACTGCAAATAAATAAAACTTCAATTGCTATTACATGTACAAGTAACGTAACCTAGCAATCTTATTACTTTCAGGTTTCATTGTTTGTCAATGTTGTAAAGATAATTCTCATGCATCCTGTATATTTCTATGACAAAGAGTAGAAGTGGAACACAATATATATTAATCTCTCACACAAAAGTGCTTCTACGAAAATTTATCAAACATTTTAGCATCATAGTGATCGATAAGCACATTATAATTTTAATCAGTCATTCAATGAAATAAAATTTGCTGACTTCCTCTAATTCGTGGAGAAATCGCAATTAAATGTTTAATATACCACTTACTTCAGGCAACCAAACATTGCAGCATTTGATGGTTAACAAAGCAGAAAATATAAGAATAGGGTCTGTTAAGTCACAAAAGCTAAAATATTAATAGTCCTGTGATTGGCTTCAACAATGTGACATCTATAGAAATCTACAGATTTGCACTATAAGTTAAATTTTTTATTGTGCGGCTGTGTTTTTACTTTTTAGGGTTCTGTTGTAGAATATAGATATAGAACCAAACACAATTTTAGCAAAAATGCATTTCAAAATGTTAGAAATCTTTTCAGGGGATTTTTTTATTGCTATTTCAAGGTATTCACCTGTTTTAACCAATGTTGAAATTTTTATAATGAGCTGCATAACCAGTGAAATATTAATATTTTCCCTACGTATAACCATAATCTAAATAATCTAAGCATTTTAGAAATGCTTATATTTAATACTACATTATACATGTGATTAGTCAAACAAAAAATTTACAGAATTTTTATTGTCATAACGATTAAAAATGGCTTAGTTTGCGGAAACCAGTCGTTCCATATAATAATATATGCATATCTTTGCTAATTCGCTGAAAAAACTTATGCCTGTAAATGTGTGAATTTTATTTTAAAAAATGTAGTCTTTCCAATAAAAAATAAATATTTTAAATTAGTCAAAATGATCAATCCATATTGATATTTATTGAGATTTCCAGACAGTTGAATGCAATGAATAAAGGAACTGAAAGTCTGAACATTGGTTGCCCTAACCAATAACAAAAAGCAGCATTGGCTTATGGTCACTGCAGCAGTTAACAAAACAGTTTGTGTTAGAAAACAAGCATAAAAAAAATGTGAATTAACGTTGAGAAGGAAAGTAATCAGGATAACTTTTTTAATCATAATCTAGTATTCAGGTATCCAACTAAACGTTAAATCAAGGTAACAGAAACAAATTGTTTCAATTCAAAATATTGATAATCTCACCATCTGTCTACAAGATCCTTGAATTCAGGGGAGAAAACACTGGATGGTACTGATGGAGGAGGCTAAAAACATAAAATATATAAGTAAACAAGAACCTTAAGCATTTTTCTTGTTGACAATTTAAAATAACATAAATATAATACAAAGAATAATTTTGAAAAACTTTTAAATGTAATAATGGAACTGATTTAGAGTTTCTAAGTATAGCATAGAAGAGAAGTGAAATGAGAATTTGACCAATTTTTGAGTAACCAAGAACCTTAAGCATTTTTCTTGTTGACCATTTAAAATACAAAAATAACAAATATAATACAAAGAAAAATATAATTAGAGAATATATAAAGAAAAATGAATAACTTAGAGTTTCTAAGTATAGCATAGAAGAGAAGTGAAGGGAGAATTTGACCATCTTATTTACCTCATTGACAATGTAGTCTAAAAGTTCAAATATCGACATAATACGAGGTCCATCTCCATAGGGCAAATAAAAGCTACCTAAAATCAGAATAAAATTGAGTTAGTAAGAATTAAAGTCACATAACCACGTTTTTTATAAAAAAAATAATATTATTAATTAGTCACCTAACACACATTAGGTACCGAACAAAATCATTTAAGTTTACCATCAATTTCCCTCTCGTTTTTATAAACTAAAAATAAACAATTTTAAATACATTCTATGAAGTTTGAGACTTATTAAAGCCTTTTAATATCCAGTATAGCATAAATGTTAAATATTCCTATGAATATAATTTCCATTGTGATTGGTCCATTACATTAGTGAGACAGATGCATTCATTATATAGACACCGAGAGCATTATAAGAAATGGAATATTTCACCTTCATAGCATTTTGTACCTTGAAATCAGTGTATTTCTATTAGTTTTATGAAAGCCTATATGTTTTACCATATATGCATATTTCATAACCACTTTTGATGCAGTAATTAAGAATTACGGAGATGTAGGTTTAAAAGTAATTCTTAAGTGAAATTTGTACAATTCTATAAGTAATTGAAACAAACGTAGAAAACAAAGGAAAAAGTACATTGTATAAGCAATCACTATTTAAATTTTCAGGTCCCATTTTTACACCAATGCACATATAACTCAAGGTATTGAAATTACTTGATGTAAGAAAGAAATATCAATACCATGAAGAATAAATATAAACTACATCAATAAAAAGTCATGATTTTTACATAAAAAACATGTATACACAGAACTTAAAGCATCTTGCAGTAAAAACTTGTTTACAACACGGTTTTTACGATGAATATTTGATTAGGTACTAAATTTGTTTTGCTTTCAAAGGTATGACATCCAGTACAATTAAGCATAGTTGAGATTAGGGATGAAACGGATATCCGGTAACTATCCGGTATCCGGCCTATCCGGCTGCTTTTTAACTATCCGGTAACTATCCGATATCCGGAAGTAAAGTGCCGGATATCCGATTTTCCATGCCGGATATCCGGATGAATAAAACATCGAAGATTTTTTTTTGTGGCGATCAATTTTCTTTGTTCTTGCTTTAAATATTTTCCTGAAAATTCTACCAATGTATTCACAGTATGCAGATTCTCCCTTTAACCAATAAAGACTCTAAAAAACCCACTTTTTTTCAAATTTTTAACTTTAAAATTATATTTTTAACGAATCGTTATGGTGGAGGGTCATCACATCTCACAACTAATATAAAGTTGAATAAAAAAATAAATATCTCAAAAGTTTAAGGAAACTTGAGTTTTCATGTTTGGAATGAAAAGGCATATGGTAAAATTACAATTATTCAGAAATTAAGTGTAAAATGTACAAAACATACGACCATTGCTAGCAGCACCCTAGAATAACCCTTTGTAAATAAAAAAGTTTTTTGAATGTTTATTCAATTTTGGTATCACTTTAAAGATAAGGAATTGGGAAATATTACAGAATAAAAAAATATTTTTAAATTTTTGACCGATTTCCGTTTTTTCTAGTGTGAATGAGAAGTTATTTTCATAAAAAATAAACTGCCGGATATCCGATCGGATATCCGGCAAAGTCCAGTTCGGATATCCGATATCCGGTTTGTAATGTGCGCCGGATATCCGATATCCGGCAAAACCACTATCCGGTTCATCCCTAGTTGAGATTATTATGCAATTATAACTTTTTTTTAGTAAACTAATTATACTAATTTTACTCTTTTCAGTTATTGTATTTTAACACTAATTTATATTAAAAACCCTGATACCAAAGTGAGTCATAAGCAATTGATACAATTGACAAAACTTAAAAAAACAACAACAACATTACAAGCATCCAGTTTCAATAAATTCAAAACAAGTAAATGAAAGGTCAGTTTTTTTATTCTCCAGTAAAAAAAAGTCAACAAAGTCGTGGCCACCCACCCGTTGACACATCGGATCGTGATCAAACAAAAAAAAAGTTCTGATTTATAAGTTGACATTGAGTTACGGCTGCATATTGGGCTATTGTTGATGGTTCAGGGATAAAGCCAATACAAAATTGTTGTTTCTTTATGCAGATACCACTTAAAATCCAAAATTTGACATTTAAAAATTAATGTTAGCCCTAAAAACCAAATCTGTAAGCAGCCCTAATCAGACCCCTTACAAATTTGATGAAAAAGCTACTTAAATCCAAAATTTGGTAATAAAATTACTAATCTTGAAACCTCACCCCAAACCATCTTCCCTTTCAAAAAAATAAATACATTTCATGTGTGGGCACAGGCAACCAATAGGATTCGTGGAATGCCCCTTGCTCGAAATTACTGCGGAAACGTTTCGCGATTACACAACACACATAGTTAAAAAGGAGTTTATTTTTCTACCATCACAATTCCCTTAATTCCAATTTACACAATTTTTTAAATCGATGCCTTTTTTAAAGGCAGCAAAGGTAAGCAAGGACGCTTGTACTTGACTGAAAAGGGTAAGAGGGGAGGCATTTTTTCAACAGAAGGCGTAATTTTTGAAAAAGGGGCGCGAGGGCGTTATCGAGTTGAAAAAAGGGCAGGCAGGGTGGATCACCCATCAAAAAACGTCTACATTGAACACTTACTATAATCATTAATAAATATTATACAAGCATGCAAATGTTCCCAGCACACCCTCATCATTTCTTCCCAACTTACTTGGTCGGTTTTTAGAGCTGGGAGAAGGGGATTCGCTCTGATCTGCACTAGCAGAGTATTTGGGCCCAAATACCGCGGCCAGTTCTTTCGGTTCGGGGGGCGGAATGGGGTAGCGACCAATAGCCATTTCGACCAGGGAAAGACCAAGACTCCAGATGTCAGACTGGACAGTGTAATGAGTTCCTTGCAATCTTTCGGGCTAAGGGGTTGAAACAAAAGTGAGAAAACATGCGAGAGAAAAATATTCAAGATATTTATATTTTACTGCTGTTTACCAATGCAGATATGTTATTATTCTACATATGTTTCCTGACTTGTTTAGTTCTAAACTACTAATTATTTGTTTAGTTTTTATTCATAACAGGGAG
The DNA here is from genome assembly GCA_963932185.1 of Troglohyphantes excavatus. NCBI lineage: Eukaryota > Metazoa > Arthropoda > Arachnida > Araneae > Linyphiidae > Troglohyphantes > Troglohyphantes excavatus. The sequence continues at coordinate 69,022,877 of OZ010669.1, forward strand.
TTTCACGCCGAGAAGAAGAAGACCGCTGTTCCAACGGAACATGGAGAAAGTTTCGCGACGCCGAAGAAGTTCCGTAGGGTTAGCATGGACTTTAGCTCCTGTACTATAATTTTAACTTTTAGTCTTTAAATAATACCTCAATATAGAAATATTTACTACATACACTGAGATAGATTGTAGTCATCGTTTATCAAGTATTTTTGTGTTGAAATAAAAGTATTTTTCCGTATTTTGCTGTAATTCTAATTATATACAAATATAATATAAGTATTTCTGTACTTAAATTTATTCATATATGGAATAAAAATATTACTTATTTGGAATATTATAAACAAACTTTCCCATAATTGCAAGCGTAGCGACTAAACAAACAAAAGCAAAGTTGTCTGATGTAGGGAAGAAATTGAACTACTAGTAAGTTACCATGTTAATACCTCATGTGAAACTCCCGCATTGTAAACATTGAATTAAGGAATTCATTTAATACTTTATTTTTTTATACTGCTGTCATTTTCTGGTAATGAGCCAGGGAATGATTTCTTTTTTCATATAAATGGCTCCAAAACTATAATATTTGAGAACTAAATATTACACTATTTCACACAATTTGTAATTAAAAACCAAGGATAAAGAAATTCTAAAGCTTTCTTTAAATAAGAGGCAAATTTTCATAAAAATTTAAGATGTTAAAAGTTAGCTCTGGTAATCTTCAGAGATAGAGATATCATCTATATCTCTGGTAACTTTTAACAGAAAACAATCTGTTAAAAGTTACCAGAGATATAGCTTTAGATGATTTTATTTACTAAGAATTTCATTAGACTATTCAATTTTAATTAGAATAATTTTGGTTTAGAGTTTCATATTTAAAACCAACCATGGGTAGTATGTTCTTAAAGTTTCAATAGTTTGTAAGGTAAGTTATAATATACAATGCAACAAAAGTTTATTAACTACCTAAACATTTGCAATTAAAAATAATATAACACATTTTGGATAATATCCTAATTTTATAAGTTAAGGAACTATATATGTAAAATGAAACATTGAATAATTATTCTTACAATTAAAATACCATTATTTTCAAAAGCTTTACTGGAATATTACGTAACTAAAGTTATTTTTTATTTACACAATATTTGTTGAAAGTCAACCGGTTCGACCCAACTACCCGTTGAATACAGCGCAGGATTCTAATTGATAATAAGACATCAAGTTCATAACAAGAATTTATTCTTCCTTGGGACGGACAGAAAGGCACAGAGATACAAACACCATACTTTCACAAGATCTGAAGAGCTACTAAAAAATATACAACTACATTACTCCATGACGTAACCGCAGCGGCCTCTGATTGGCCCGCTATCACGTCACGGGTTAATATGAATTCATGGTGTCGCAACATCCTCCCACCTTTTTTAGTGAAATGCCTTATCACTCAAAAACAAATAATTGCTGATTAAATAAATCCAACCTTTTAGGGGGCTTAATCAACCTCCCGGACCTTGTAAACTGATTGTTTACTTTTTCCTCATCTTTGGTTGGGATAGACGCTGCAACACCATTGAATTTTACAAATTTCTCAACACATTCATCTTCTGATTGAATTTCTAGAGGATAAATTCGCTGCACTGGTCTCATGAAGACCCCAGACTGTGTTTTTACTTTGACAGTACGCACCTTATTATCGCGACCTGCAATTAATTCCGTGACTATTGCTAGCGGCCAATTTAACCGCTTCTTATTATCGTCTCCAATTAATACCACTTCACCAATTTTTGGCTCACGAACAATTTTCTGTGTTCACATCTCAATTTTTAATGTCGCCTTTCTTCTGTATTAATTGGCCTAAGTACTCTCGCCTAAAACGACTCCTCAACTCAGCCAAAAGTTTAGCTCTATACCTTATCCTGTTATGTAAACTTTTACTCTCCAATACGTTTATGTCTATGGTATCAGAGTTTCAATTTTCCATGAGAAACATAGAAGGAGTAAGTGGAATTAATTCTTTCGAGTTTTCTGCCATGTAGGTAAGTGGACGCGAATTTATGACAGTCTCACAATCACATAACACAGTCTCGAGTTCTTCATGAGATAAGACCGACTTTCCGAGTGTTCGCCTTAACAACTCTTTGATGACACGCACCAACCTCTCCCACCAACCGCCCCACCAGGCGGCAGTAGGGGGATTGAACTTCCAAATTATTCTCTGAATTTTGAATTCCTTTAAAATTTTATCCCAATCTAATCTAGAAAGTTCATTATAGGCACCTCTAAAGTTACTCCCATTATCTGAATATATAGTCTTAGGCCTACCCCTTCTGGCAATGAATCGACGAACCGCTAGAAGAAAAGAATCTGTCGATAGAGAAGCCACAAGTTCCAAATGAATAGCCCTGTAAACAGCACATGTGAATAATACAATCCAAACCTTTGTTCCATTCTTCAGAAATAATGGGCCCGCCAAATCTAAACCTATAACCTCGAAGACTACAGCGTCGGAAACTCGATCTCCAGGCAACGGACAAGGTTCACAAGACATAGGTTTTACTCTGAAACGTTTACATTGCATACAATTATAAATGACATTTTGTACAACTTTTCTAAATTTAAGAATCCAATAATTTTCCCGCAATATTCCCATAAGAATCTGTGTTCCAGCATGACAGTTCTTTTTATGAAGGGATTCAATCAACAATTTGGTAAATACACATTTTCCTGGTAGTAATATGGGTGACAGAAACGATTGATCATCATCCCTATTAGTAATTTTAGTTTTTACCCTGAGAATATTGTTACTATCTTTATATACATCTATACCGTTAAGCATTTTAACATCACTTAAATAACACTTTTGAACTATGCGAATTAAGGATTTTTCAGCATTTTCAATTTCACAAAGAGAAAGAGTAGAATCTTTACATAAGTTACCATTTTTCATAAAATTTTTTACAAAACGTAAAACATAGGCAAATACATGAATCATTTTATCATAACCAGATATTCTTAGATCATACCAAGGTACAGTTTCATGTTCTAAATTTAAATTGACCAATTCTGTCTTTTTCTTTTCAGAATTTACATCTATTGGTTCACAACAAATTTCACTAATAGGCCAATGCTCACAACTATTTTTTAACCACAGTGGCCCCTCCCACCATTTAGACTCCAACATTTGTTTGGGAGAACACGATCGGGATAACAAGTCAGCTACATTCATGTTACCCGGAACATGTCTCCAAGATTGGAATTGAGTTAATTCTTTAATTTCCTTAACTCGGTTGGCAACAAACACAGACCAATTACCATGTTCCTTTATCCACCAAAGTGCCACAGCCGAATCAGACCAAAATATAACTTTAATATCTGGTAAATAAAGTGCATGGATAATAGAATTACAGAGCCTAGCTCCAATGCAACATGCCATTAATTCTAATCGAGGGATACTTAATGGTTTTAAGGGAGCCACTTTGGTCTTAGCATGTATAAGGGTAACTTTAACCTCTGATTCCTCTACTGACCTAACAAACACACAGGCAGCATAAGATGTTTTACAAGCATCAACAAAAACATGCAACTCAGATGTTTCATTAATTAATGTGTAACGTGGTACAGTTACCTCTTTTAGCAAATGTATTTCCTTAAACCACTTCAGAAACTTACGCACTATTTCGTTTGGCAGTTCAGAATCCCAAGGCAGTCTTAACTTCCAAGTGTCTTGCAACAGCAATTTGGGAGGCAAAGTTGCCGGAGATAACATACCTGTTACATCAAAAATTTTATGTACTGTTGACAAAATTAATCTTTTAGTAATTTTAGTCTCGCATGTTAATGCTTTAAAATCAATGTTACACCTTAAAGTATCATTGTCTAAATTCCATATCATTCCCAGAAGTGAAGCATCTCCACTATGTTGAGTAGTATATTTACATGCAACATTGCTTTGCCAACCTCGTAAGTTAAAACAACCTTTTGACATTATCAATTCTGCCTTTTCAATGAAATTCTCTTCATCATTTACATTATTTACACCAGTAAGACAATTATCTACATAAAAAGAACTTTTTAACTTTTGAGCAACATCTTTAAATTCAGGAAGAGAATTATCTAGAAGATGCATTAGTGATGCACTTAATAAAAAGGGCGAAGCATTCAACCCGAAAACTACTCGACAATGTCTATAAATTAATTCACCTTCCTCACTAGGAAAAAAAAATCTCAAATAGTCTCTATCCTTTGGTGCAACGGATAACATTAAAAAGGCTTTCTCAATGTCAGCACTCAATCCAATCGGGAATAATCTAAATCTATCTATTATATCAGGTATTAATTCAATAAGGTTAATTCCTTTAATTAAACACTGATTAAGAGAAAGTTTCCCTTTCTCACACGCAGATCCATCAAATACTGGTCTTATTTTACAAGTCTGGCTTTGCATTTTAATTACAGGTCTGTGAGCCAAATAATGACCTTTGTTATTTAACTCTGCTTCCGGTACACGCTCAATAACCTTTAAATTTTCCCAATCACTGAAAACCTTCTGATAATCATTAAGAAAATCGTTACATTTCGCACGCTTAATCATTTTCTCATGTCTCATCTTTGTTAATCCTTTATTATCAGGTAGGTTACCTGATGCGTAATTCCAGGGAAGTTCTAACTCATATCTTCCATCTGACATAATTGTTAATTTATCTCGAAAATCATCTAAATGTTCTTTGAAAGAACTCTTTTCACTATCTACTTGAGTTGGATCCATTATTCCAAGATTTTCGAGTCCCCATAACTCAGTCAAATGAATGCTATTAACATGCATTGCAAGACTAGTCGAAACGTTATCAATTCGACAAATATCATTTTGCTTTCCTATTACCGTATTTCCTAACTTAGTTTCAAGGACGGTCAAACCCGAGTCTAATACAACAGTTTTTCCAGTTAATAAATGTCCAAAAACATTTGCTCCCACTAACAAATCAATTTCAGATTCTTCACAGAAGGAATCTGTTACCTCAAAATCTAATTTCCTTAAATCATCTAAAATTTTACGATCCGTTAGTTTAGGAACAAACCCACATATCTTTTCCTCCGAAAGAGCTTCCAAACAGACAGAAAACACGCCCTTCAAATCGCGCAATTCAATCGAATAAACCACGTGATTTTTTCGGATCGGTTTCCTGACCTCCAAATAAAGAGTGAATTATGGTTTCAGTTCTATGAGGAGCTAACCCTAAGTGCGCAATTACTTTCTCGCTGACGTGGCAGTTCTGACTTGCAGAGTCGAAAAGAATTCGTATGCGCTTCTCGCGGCCTTGACCCCTTATAAGTGCGCACAGAGTTTGTAAATAGACAACTTGATTTGTACTGACATTGGAAAGAGAAATTTCTGAAAAAGGTGCACTTATTGAGTTTATATTTGCCGTTGTTTCTTGTTTCTTACACATAATATTATAATGAGAAAGATTACAAAATGTACATTTTAAATGAACTTTTAAATTACAAAATTTACTCAAATGATTGGCTTTAGTTAAACAGGTAAAGCATGCACCTTTTTTTGACAATATTTTTAATCTTTCATCCAAAGTCATTTTCTTCGCAGCAAAACATTTATGACTTGGATGCGATTTATCACAAAATATGCAAATTGGTCGCTTACCTGGATTGTCTAAACTTACTAATGCTGCTGCTGTAGAGAATTCATTTAATTTATCGTTTGAGGTGGACGGCAGGGGTTCTTTTTTCCGGGAATTATGACTCGCAAATCCGGTACGAGCCAGATGAACCATTTCTTCACCTTGCACTTCTTGTCGGAGGAAAATCATTAAATTCTCTAGGGAACGAGTGTTCTTGTTTTCACCATGTTCGTGGTGGTTTCTGCTGCGTTCCCAAGAAATAAGAACGTCCTCGGGGAGACTGCTCTCCACTAACGGTGTCAGGAAGTCGCCATATTTCTCTTGCGTGCGTCCGAGGCTCTCCAGGGCTCGAAGTTTCCCTTCCAGCTCATCGTACAAGCTCGGAAGGTCAGTCTTTGCTCGTCCGGTAGATGCATTTTTCATGACTAATGTTAGCAGATCTCGAACATAGACCTGAACAAGCAAATCCTCTCTCCTTTAACTGTTCTATTGCCTTCGGATAATTTTCGGCTGTTGCCGGGAAACTCTGTACAAGTCTCTCAGCCTTGGACTTCGGCTCCACGGCTTGCAATAAGTATTGCATCTTGTCTTCATTCGGAAGGCTCTGGTCATCGTGGATTTTCTGGAATTGGCTCCAGAATGCCAAATATTCCTTGGCCTCACCATTAAATCGTTTCAGTTCGATTTGAGGTAAGGTAAACTTTCTCTGCTTCTCCACTCTCTCTATTGGCACACTACTTTGAAGTTCCTTTTCTATCAGGGACGTAACTTCCAAGTACTTATCCCGATAGTTTTCTGCTTCTTCAAAGTCCTCAGAAAAGGTCTTTCCATCGTCCTCCTTTTTGAGAAGCATATCACTAACACCTTCTTGAGATATTTCTAGGCGTTGGAATTTGTCTTTCAGTTGCTCTTTCAAGACAGTAATCTTCTTTAGATCAACTATGTCTTTTTCAAATTCCGAATCTATCTTCTTTACATTTATAGTAAAAGAAGTCCTAAGAACTCTTCTCTGAGCCTTCAGTTTCTGTATGTCGTCCATCGTCCTGCACTGTCCTGTCGCGGACGCCACTTATGTTGAAAGTCAACCGGTTCGACCCAACTACCCGTTGAATACAGCGCAGGATTCTAATTGATAATAAGACATCAAGTTCATAACAAGAATTTATTCTTCCTTGGGACGGACAGAAAGGCACAGAGATACAAACACCATACTTTCACAAGATCTGAAGAGCTACTAAAAAATATACAACTACATTACTCCATGACGTAACCGCAGCGGCCTCTGATTGGCCCGCTATCACGTCACGGGTTAATATGAATTCATGGTGTCGCAACAATATTAAAAAAAATACTAACATAATTCACTTATAGAATACTTTTAGGACATACTACACATTTCATGTTATATTTAATATTATGTCAATTGATAAACTATTTTAAATAAAAAAAAAACATTGAAAAATTCGCAATAGCCAAAATAAACATACTATTTACACCTTTCTTAGTATATACAATAAAGAAAAGGGGGTTTAAAACTCACCGACATATAAGACCTAGTGCCAACAAATGAATTTGCCATAGAATCAATGAGTTGGCCACTGACTCCAAAGTCACAAATTTTGATTTCTCCTCGTGAATTAACTAAAATGTTTGACGGCTTCACATCTGGAAAATAAGCATTCTAATTTAAAACACAAGTGACATCTCTCCCAAATGTAAAAAATATTACCCTCTTAAAATACCATGTATTTCTTTCCTTTACTGAAAGACCAAATTTCAGTACAAAGAAGTAAAATTTCATAACCTCACTGAATCACTTGCCATACAATTTAATTTCTAATGCAGCGGTTCTCAATCTGTGGTATGTGCATTCTTGGGGTATGTGGCAGTTTGGTTGAATAGTAATGACAGAAAAACCCTAAAATAAAAATTAGAGCCTATGAGTGTCAACAACTCGAGTCTTGATTAACTTGGCGATAAACCTAACATTACTGCCTAACGAACTGCTATCATTACTGCATAACATTAACTGCCACATCACTTATGATAGATATATTTTTTAATTTATCCCCCTTCACATAACATGTATTGTGTAAGTTTTTATTTCAAATGTTTAAAAATTATATAAAAATATATTAATATCAAATTATGAACTAATACATTATTGCTCTGCAACTGTTTACACAATCTAAATTAATAAAAATAAATAAACAAATAAAAAAAATTGAACTTTTAATATATATACAAATAATTATCCAAGAATGCAAGCTAGTTACAATAACCTAACTAAAGTATTGAGTAATAAAGCCAAAATTACAGCTGTTTTTACAATGCATTCATCTTTTTAAAACAAATGTATTACAACATCAATGAATACTTCCATTTTGATTAATGTGAAAAATATGAATTACATTTAAAAAATAAGCAAATAAGTCTAACACAAAATATTGTTTTAAACAAATAAAAAAAATAACTGTTTTTTTTATATATAAATAATCAGACAAACCTCTGTGCATGATCTGATGCTTTTCTCTTAAATAGTTCAATCCTTTCAAAACCTAAATAAGGAAAAAAATATTTCACATGAACAACTGGAAGGGGAGGTGAAGCTGCAAAATTTATGATTTCGGTTAAAATAAATAATTTTTTGATTAAACTTCATTTTTTGATATTACTTCCATTGAATGTTTCAGATAAGGAAAGTGAGTAATTAAAGAAAAAACATTAAAAATATGAACAAAAAAGGTGAACATGAAATATACTTTAAGCATTTAAAGAAGATGTAATAAAGCGTAATTTAAAATAAAAAACATTAATTACAAATATAATGTTTTGAACTGTGTGCCAATTTACTCAATATACATAAATTGTAGTCACAATGATTTGAATTTTAAAAAAAGTAATATAAAAACTTTTTCACATTTGTGTAAAAAATTATACTTTTATTTATTAGTACAATTTATTTTTTAGAGTATTAGTTATTTTTTCAACATAGAAGTTTTTTTATTAAATCAATATGCCACTAAAAAAAGTTTAGCAATAAATATCAACCAGACAAAAAAAAAGGCGTAAAAGTAACCTTACAGCAATTGTAACTTTTCCCAATATTGGCTCTGGAATACGGCCAGCTTTCTTCAGAACTAAATCTAAGGATCCACCATCCTATGAAGAATAAAAAATCAATAGATACTTAACTTAAAATCATGTTCATGCACAAGGAGAGATATCTTAGAATAAAGTCATCAATGTTGAATTGATAAACAAAGCAATTAAACATGCATGTAGTAAATAAATAAAAAATTCTCTATTGAAATGTTTTAATTTCTATCTAGTATAATTATTTATACAGTATTTATATTACTGTAAAAGAGCTACATCAATTCTACAATGTAAAATTTTAAAGCTTTTTATATATATGCAATGTATAAATATGCTTTATAAAAGCATTTTATTTGTGATTAAAATCCTTTTCTGGTTAAGCACTGAACCCTGAGGATTTTTACATGCCATACACAACAATTTTAAATTCACCTAACTTTACTTTCAATCTTTTGTCTCTGGGATAAATTGAAAGTTATCTCTTTAAAAATAACAAGACTTTCTTTTAAAAAATTACTAATTTTTAAAAAATGTATAATCTAAACTATCTTTCAAAGAAACCAACTTTACAATTGTGTTAATTGGCTGATTGCTCAGATGGTTAAGATTACAAACACAAAATGATAATTATTAAAATTTGCTTTTAAAACTTTAAATATTTATTGTTTAACCAATTTTCATTGAAGTTGCAAACTTAGTATCTAGAATATTAAACTCATTTTCAGTTTGCTTTGGAAAATATTGGAAATTTTGAAAAAATTTAGCATTTGCAATATTGCACATGCCATTGCTTCTCCTCAGATAGTTTGAAGTTTGGAAACACCAATATATTTTCAACATTGTGTCCTGTAAAAAGAATAGGAAGATGCTCGACTTTGCATGTATTATGTGTATGCATGTACTATACGTAGTGCATACATAGGATTATAATACAAAACTTTAAATGCATGGAGTTACCCTTAACTATCTTTCAATTAAGCTGAATTTTTTTTTATACAGGCATGTTTTAGGCAGAGTATAAATATTTGGGGTTAGGACTTGAATATTTTTTTTAAAAAAAGAAGGTATTTTTGTTATTACCCTAATGCACATACAAATTAGAATTGAAATGCAGTACATACCATGTATTCCATGCAAATATTTATTTCGCCATCGCTGTAAAAAGCTCCATAAAACCCTACAATGTGTGGAGAATTACACTCGTGTAGAACTTTCAATTCTCTTATAATCTGGTTTCTGATGGCAGGCTTCACTTCCAAATGAATAAGCTAAAATATATGTAAATGAAGTGTTTTAAGATTTGTGTATCTAAGGGATTTACTACAAAATAGTATATACTAACATACCCATGCAATAGTTAATAACCCCCCCCCCCCCCCCCCATCCCCACAAACACACATCAAACTATTTTACTTTAAAAAAAAAATCATAAAAGTATAACACTTCTGCTTATTCATAGATGGCAGCATGATAAACGGTTTGTTTAACAAAACATGTTTATATTAATTATTTTAAAGACATTTTTTTTTTATATATATTTATGAGATGAGCATGTGATTTGCCTCATGAGAATTCTCTTTATTTGATACCTCATGTGTTAAGATCCATTGCGTATATACAGTGTTCACTCTAGACGTTTTTTGACAGGCGGTCCGCCCTTTTTTCATCTTGATAGGCCCCTCATGCCCCTTTTCAAAAATGCTGCCCTCTTTTGAAAAAATTACCCCCCTTGGCCTTTTCAGTCAAGCACAAGCGACCTTGTTTCCCTAGCTGTCTTTAAAAAAGGCATGGATTAAAAAAAAATTGAGTAAACAGCAATTAAGTCGATTTTGATAGTAGAAAAACAATCTCCTTTTTAACTGCGTGTGTTGTGCAATCGCGATGACTCCTCTATAATTCGAGCGCTGGGCATTCCAACAATCCTATTGATTGCCTATGCTCAAATATGAAATGCTTAAGTTTTTTTTTTTAAAGAGAAGATGGTTTGTGGCGAGGTTACAAGATTAGCCATTGTATTATAAAATTTGGGATTTAAGTAGCCTTTTCATCGCGATGACTCCTCTATAATTCGATCACTGGGCATTCCACCAATCCTATTGATTGCCTGTGCTCAAATATGAAATGCTTAAGTTTTTTTTTAAAAGAGAAGATGGTTTGTGGCGAGGTTACAAGATTAGCCATTGTATTACAAAATTTTGGATTTAAGTAGCCTTTTCATCGCGATGACTCCTCTATAATTCGATCGCTGGGCATTCCACCAATCCTATTGATTGCCTGTGCTCAAAAATGAAATGCTTAAGTTTTTTTTTTTAAAGAGAAGATGGTTTGTGGCGAGGTTACAAGATTAGCCATTGTATTACAAAATTTTGGATTTAAGTAGCCTTTTCATCGCGATGACTCCTCTATAATTCGATCGCTGGGCATTCCAACAATCCTATTGATTGCCTGTGCTCAAATATGAAATGCTTAAGTTTTTTTTTTTAAAGAGAAGATGGTTTGTGGCGAGGTTACAAGATTAGCCATTGTATTACAAAATTTTGGATTTAAGTAGCCTTTTCATCGCGATGACTCCTCTATAATTCGATCGCTGGGCATTCCAACAATCCTATTGATTGCCTGTGCTCAAATATGAAATGCTTAAGTTTTTTTTTTTTAAAGAGAAGATGGTTTGTGGCGAGGTTACAAGATTAGCCATTGTATTACAAAATTTTGGATTTAAGTAGCCTTTTCATCGCGATGACTCCTCTATAATTCGATCGCTGGGCATTCCAACAATCCTATTGATTGCCTGTGCTCAAATATGAAATGCTTAAGTTTTTTTTTTTAAAGAGAAGATGGTTTGTGGCGAGGTTACAAGATTAGCCATTGTATTACAAAATTTTGGATTTAAGTAGCCTTTTCATCGCGATGACTCCTCTATAATTTGAGCGCTGGGCATTCCACCAATCCTATTGATTGCCTGTGCTCAAATATGAAATGCTTAAGTTTTTTTTTTTAAAGAGAAGATAGTTTGTGGCGAGGTTACAAGATTAGCCATTGTATTATAAAATTTTGGATTTAAGTAGCCTTTTCATCGCGATTACTCCTCTATAATTCGATCGCTGGGCATTCCAACAATCCTATTGATTGCCTGTGCTCAAATATGAAATGCTTAAGTTTTTTTTTTTAAAGAGAAGATGGTTTGTGGCGAGGTTACAAGATTAGCCATTGTATTACAAAATTTGGGATTTAAGTAGCCTTTTCATCGCGATGACTCCTCTATAATTCGAGCGCTGGGCATTCCACCAATCCTATTGATTGCCTGTGCTCAAATATGAAATGCTTAAGTTTTTTTTTTTAAAGAGAAGATGGTTTGTGGCGAGGTTACAAGATTAGCCATTGTATTACAAAATTTTGGATTTAAGTAGCCTTTTCATCGCGATGACTCCTCTATAATTCGATCGCTGGGCATTCCAACAATCCTATTGATTGCCTGTGCTCAAATATGAAATGCTTAAGTTTTTTTTTTTAAAGAGAAGATGGTTTGTGGCGAGGTTACAAGATTAGCCATTGTATTACAAAATTTTGGATTTAAGTAGCCTTTTCATCGCGATGACTCCTCTATAATTCGAGCGCTGGGCATTCCACCAATCCTATTGATTGCCTGTGCTCAAATATGAAATGCTTAAGTTTTTTTTTTTAAAGAGAAGATGGTTTGTGGCGAGGTTACAAGATTAGCCATTGTATTACAAAATTTTGGATTTAAGTAGCCTTTTCATCGCGATGACTCCTCTATAATTCGATCGCTGGGCATTCCAACAATCCTATTGATTGCCTGTGCTCAAATATGAAATGCTTAAGTTTTTTTTTTTAAAGAGAAGATGGTTTGTGGCGAGGTTACAAGATTAGCCATTGTATTACAAAATTTTGGATTTAAGTAGCCTTTTCATCGCGATGACTCCTCTATAATTCGAGCGCTGGGCATTCCACCAATCCTATTGATTGCCTGTGCTCAAATATGAAATGCTTAAGTTTTTTTTTTTAAAGATAAGATGGTTTGTGGCGAGGTTACAAGATTAGCCATTGTATTACAAAATTTTGGATTTAAGTAGCCTTTTCATCGCGATGACTCCTCTATAATTCGATCGCTGGGCATTCCAACAATCCTATTGATTGCCTGTGCTCAAATATGAAATGCTTAAGTTTTTTTTTTTAAAGAGAAGATGGTTTGTGGCGAGGTTACAAGATTAGCCATTGTATTACAAAATTTTGGATTTAAGTAGCCTTTTCATCGCGATGACTCCTCTATAATTCGAGCGCTGGGCATTCCACCAATCCTATTGATTGCCTGTGCTCAAATATGAAATGCTTAAGTTTTTTTTTTTAAAGAGAAGATGGTTTGTGGCGAGGTTACAAGATTAGCCATTGTATTACAAAATTTTGGATTTAAGTAGCCTTTTCATCGCGATGACTCCTCTATAATTCGAGCGCTGGGCATTCCACCAATCCTATTGATTGCCTGTGCTCAAATATGAAATGCTTAAGTTTTTTTTTTTAAAGAGAAGATGGTTTGTGGCGAGGTTACAAGATTAGCCATTGTATTACAAAATTTTGGATTTAAGTAGCCTTTTCATCGCGATGACTCCTCTATAATTCGAGCGCTGGGCATTCCACCAATCCTATTGATTGCCTGTGCTCAAATATGAAATGCTTAAGTTTTTTTTTTTAAAGAGAAGATGGTTTGTGGCGAGGTTACAAGATTAGCCATTGTATTACAAAATTTTGGATTTAAGTAGCCTTTTCATCGCGATGACTCCTCTATAATTCGATCGCTGGGCATTCCAACAATCCTATTGATTGCCTGTGCTCAAATATGAAATGCTTAAGTTTTTTTTTTTAAAGAGAAGATGGTTTGTGGCGAGGTTACAAGATTAGCCATTGTATTACAAAATTTTGGATTTAAGTAGCCTTTTCATCGCGATGACTCCTCTATAATTCGAGCGCTGGGCATTCCACCAATCCTATTGATTGCCTGTGCTCAAATATGAAATGCTTAAGTTTTTTTTTTAAAGAGAAGATGGTTTGTGGCGAGGTTACAAGATTAGCCATTGTATTACAAAATTTTGGATTTAAGTAGCCTTTTCATCGCGATGACTCCTCTATAATTCGAGCGCTGGGCATTCCACCAATCCTATTGATTGCCTGTGCTCAAATATGAAATGCTTAAGTTTTTTTTTTTAAAGAGAAGATGGTTTGTGGCGAGGTTACAAGATTAGCCAATGGGTGAATTCCGGCGGTAACGGAAGGCCAGTTTGTACAAGAACTTATGGTTATAATTTTAAAAATATATTTTATTTCAAATGACTGATAGGTAGACTTTTATACACTTTACTCCATTTTATTAAAAATGCAAAATCTAGAATTTAGCACTTTATAACTTTTTTTAAAATTTAAATTTTAGTAATGGTAACGGAAGGACGTTTTTTGGAAGTGGTATACCACACTTACACCTTTTTATTAAAAGTTCAGCTAAACCGTAAAAAGGAAAAATCTAGAAAAATTAGAACACTTAAAGAAGAGTTCAATTATTATAAATTGCAGTGCAGTTTTTAGAAATTATTATATTATGCCCAAAAATATGATGTTTTTTTAAGGTAACGGAAGGACAAAAATTCCAAGTGTGTAAAATTGGATTGTTTTACAACAATTTACTCATTAATATTTTGAAAAAGAATAATAGGTGTTAAATTCTGCTTATTCAGCTGTTTTTAAATCTAATTCTGCAACAAATTCTTTTTCCAGAGCCATTTGTTAAAAAATTTGGCTTATCCCAATTTTTGGTTATTTTATTTGAGTCAATTCCAGCAGTTACCTTCTTTCTCAGGAAATATAAATTTAGTCATTCATTATTTTATTTTCTTAAACATAATACTTCTACAACGACATCATTGAATGAAGCACTTGCCTAACATAATACTTTTTATTCCATGCCATTCGACTAACTAAAAGTCACTAACAGCCAATGCATTGCTTGACCCATATGCCTTGTCTGCATCTTTTATATTTGATTGTATGTTTTCTTTGAATACCTTTCTTTCTATAGAACTCAATAATACTCAATAATATATTTTGAAATTGGTTTTAAATAATAAGTATTGCGTGTGTCAGGAAGAGGAAGATATTGTTCCATCTTTCTTGAGAGAATTACTTTATCTGATGGAGAAATCAATTATTTTATCTGATGGGGCAATAGTGGTAAATTTCCCATTAACCACTTTGGACATTAACAGTACCTTTGCCTTGATTAATGGCAAAAATGCTTCAATGTAGCCATGATGTTATACTGATCAAACATAAATGTTAAGTTGGTTTTTGAATGTTAAATCAACTTGTACAACTACAATTTTCACCTCTTCTTTGAATTCTTTTATTAAAAGACAAGCTTCCCATGTCTTTTAATAAAAATATACTTTAAAAATGTGCAGATTTGTTTTCAAGAGCATAAAGGCACTTTTTAAATGAACTCTTTTATTTTTTTTATGGCTTTCTGTCTTCATTCCATTACTGTCATTTTAAATGTGCTAAATTTTGCTCATTAGTATTTATATATTTGGTAACAAAACAATTTAGACAAACTTTAAGTAGAAGGTATATTTGTAACAAAACAAACTGGGGTCTAAGCTTGAGAACTTTTTATAGTGATACATTAATATCAATATTTTCTTGCTGAAATTCTGTATGCGTCAATTAACGTCATCGTAAGAAATCGCTTTTAAACTTTCTTCTTTTTCCCATTTTATGGCTTTATTGTAGAAAGAACCCATATAGTGAATAAATAGAAAAGTAGTACCAGTTTTAATTAAAACTCAATGTATTTGTGACATACTTATTAAATTAGCGGGGGAGGGGGGTATTAAGATAGCAAATACAGTTAATAAGTATATATAATATTTATATGTGTTTGAATTTCAATAATAACTGAAAATTAGTTTGTTTAATTGTGGAAAGTTCAGTCAAAATCAGCTAATACAAATATGTCCTTCCGTTACCATTTTTTTTGTCCTTCCGTTACCATAAAAAAACATCTAAATTAAAAACAAAATAAAATTGTTGCTGTTTTTAATTAATAAGTGTCATAAATCTGCTTTGTACAAAAATTCATTAAGTTGTAGACCCAATAGTTTCTTAGTGAGGTGGTTGAAATATAGTATTTTGGTAACGGAAGGACATTTATGGTTTGACTTAATAAGTTATTGATTTCAAGGTTAAAAAATATTTTTTTGCAAAAAAAATTAATAGAAAGATTAACTACATGAATAAAGTATAAAAGTTAACCTATTTATTTTATTTTGGTAAGGGATTTTAGTCAAGTTATAGTATGAAACAAAATGTTGATATTCCGCACTGCAAAAACATATAGTAAAGAAGTGACTTTGACCTTGATTTTATAAAAGTCATTGTGTTAATTTAAAAAAAATATGTTAAGATTCAAAAAGTTCATATTTTTCTGAAAAAAATGGTATATGACAAATGACTCAACATAAAGTTTAAAATTTTAAGTGCCATGGCAACATTTTCCCGGAATTCACCAAGTTGTATTACAAAATTTTGGATTTAAGTAGCCTTTTCATCGCGATGACTCCTCTATAATTCGATCGCTGGGCATTCCACCAATCCTATTGATTGCCTGTGCTCAAATATGAAATGCTTAAGTTTTTTTTTTTAAAGAGAAGATGGTTTGTGGCGAGGTTACAAGATTAGCCATTGTATTACAAAATTTTGGATTTAAGTAGCCTTTTCATCGCGATGACTCCTCTATAATTCGATCGCTGGGCATTCCAACAATCCTATTGATTGCCTGTGCTCAAATATGAAATGCTTAAGTTTTTTTTTTTAAAGAGAAGATGGTTTGTGGCGAGGTTACAAGATTAGCCATTGTATTACAAAATTTTGGATTTAAGTAGCCTTTTCATCGCGATGACTCCTCTATAATTCGAGCGATGGGCATTCCAACAATCCTATTGATTGCCTATGCTCAAATATGAAATGCTTAAGTTTTTTTTTAAAAGAGAAGATGGTTTGTGGCGAGGTTACAAGATTAGCCATTGTATTACAAAATTTTGGATTTAAGTAGCCTTTTCATCGCGATGACTCCTCTATAATTCGATCGCTGGGCATTCCACCAATCCTATTGATTGCCTGTGCTCAAATATGAAATGCTTAAGTTTTTTTTTTTAAAGAGAAGATGGTTTGTGGCGAGGTTACAAGATTAGCCATTGTATTACAAAATTTTGGATTTAAGTAGCCTTTTCATCAGTTTTGTAAGGGGTTTCATTAGGGCAACACATATTTGTTTTTTAAGGAAAAAATGAATTTACAAATGTTAAATTTTTTATTTTAAGTAGTATATAAAGAGACCCGAATTTTGTATGGGTATTTCCTTCGAGATAGATGCAGCTCTAGCGCAATGTCAACCAACATTGGAAATTTATTTTTGTTTGGTCACATGTACAATGTGTCAATAATTGGACATGCCCACCCCAAACTTTTTTTTTTTTAAGTGCCCTTTTAAAAACAAGAAGTGTCTTTTCAAAAATCGGGTGCCCATTTATCGCCAACCCTTTTTATTTCTAAAGTGAACACTGGTATATATTTCAGTCGTAAAAGGGACCTTTATTACAGAAATAATATATGTACAGTGATTATTAGCTAGCCAGATTGCCAATCTTTAGCAAAAACAATTGCTAAAAACTAGGGATGAACCGGATAGTGGTTTTGCCGGATACCGGATATCCGGCGCACATTACAAACCGGATATCGGATATCCGAACTAGATTTTGCCGGATATCCGATCGGATATCCGGCAGTTTATTTTTTATGAAAATAACTTCTCATAGACACTAGAAAAAACGGAAATCGGTCAAAAATTGAACAATATTTTTTTATTCTGTAATATTTCCCAATTCCTTATCTTTAAAGTGATACCAAAATTGAATAAACATTCAAAAAACTTTTTTATTTACAAAGGGTTATTCTAGGGTGCTGCTAGCAATGGTCGTATGTTTTGTACATTTTACACTTAATTTCTGAATAATTGTAATTTTACCATATGCCCTTTCATTCCAAACATAAAAACTCAAGTTTGCTTAAACTTTTGAGAAATTTATGTTTTTATTCAACTTTATATTAGTTGTGAGATGTGATGACCCTCCACCATAACGATTCGTTAAAAATATAATTTTAAAGTAAAAAATTTGAAAAAAAGTGTTTTTTTTAAAGTCTCTATTGGTTAAAGGGAGAATCTGCACACTGTGAATCCATTAGTAGAATTTTCAGGAAAATACTTAAAGCAAGAACAAAGAAAATTGATCGCCACAAAAAAAAAATCTTCGATGTTTTATTCATCCGGATATCCGGCATGGAAAATCGGATATCCGGCACTTTACTTCCGGATATCGGATAGTTAAAAAGCAGCCGGATAGTTACCGGATATCCGTTTCATCCCTACTAAAAACGGCACTCTATTCATTAAAGTGCCTTTTTGAAGAAGAGGTGCCCTTTTTCTCAAAATAGTACCTTGCCACTATTAATTTCTAAAGAAAATACACTGAGTCAGCAATACATTCAATGGCCAATTTATGAACAAGGGATGAAATCATAGTAGGTAACATTACTTTTTAATATCATCACTTAAGAATAAAGACATTCAAGCCCACCTTGCGTGCCATGATCAATCCACTTGGTTTGTGAAGGTTTTTGGTCACAACTCCTCCATTGCCTGCCCCTAGTTCTCCGAGATTCTCCAGATCCTCGTTGATCAACTCTCCGACCTTCTGCTTCTGGGTGAGGAAAGCTTCCAGTCGCTTCCTTTGCTGGTCATCCAATTCCAGGCCCTCCAAGCTTTTTTGCAGAGCCTCAAAACTCGTACTAAGCATGGATTTCCTGCAGAGAAAAGTAACTATAAATATTGCTTATTTTTTACAGAAGAATTGTAGTCCCATAAGAAATACTTAAAACTTTTTTTTTTATGGTTCCCCTTGGCAACTTTTATGAAAAGCAACACTAGCACGTTTTTGGCAAGAAAAACCAGTTTTTTTATCCAGATTCTTTGTATCTCCAATGCAACAATATTTATCTAAAACCAAACCAATCTTTAATATATTTAGTGGTCCCAAATCATGAGGCAATTATCCCATAGCTATTTTTTGGGATAGATTCCGAATTTACGCCAATAGCCAACTGTGCAGCGTTAATTCAACCCACTATTAATTATTTTTAGAACAACCTGTTGTATTAAATGGACATAGAGCATTGTGCAATGTCTAAAACAAAAATATAAATCAACAATTTGCTATAATTATACCAAAATCTTAGTTTGGTACAGATGTAGTATAGGACATTTGGCGTACAAGGTTTTGTGTGTGTTTTATAGGGGCGATAAATTTATAGTATAGCAACCCCATCTGACATCTTTGGTATTTTACGATTCTTGTGGTGACTTTCAATCTGGCAACCCTCTGCTATGTTTAAAGGCAATTTTTCGTCTAAAAAAAAAAACTGCGCCAAATGTCCTATACCACATCTGTTCCCTTAGTTTTAATAACAAATACCATCTGACTATCAATGGAGTGTTCTCAGGTCTTTCCTTTGAAATATTCCACGTATCATCACCGATAGCTCCAGTGCAAATTTTTTTTAACCAACCATTCCCAGTACTTTTCTTCAGGAAACATACGGAACATTACCAAGAAAGCCCATTGTGTAGCTCTACTGCAACCTTAATTTAATTAACTACTACTACTTCACTAACATTTTCTTGACGTTGAAGAGCGGATGTTCAACTAAACAGAATCGGAACAACAAATTCTTTGTTGTTACAGTGAACCACTTGAATTTTGTCTACAAGCACTGGCTTCATCGACAATTATTATTTTATTAGGTCACCCTTTTATTATAGAGCTCCTTTATTTCATTAAGAGACAGAAAAAAGATTGAATTCTAAGTGGCATGTCAATGTGGGGAGGTGTGTGAGAGATATTACATTTTGCAATAAAATCATTTAAAAAATGTTAAGTTAGAACAGAAAAATATTGGCATAATTTTTTTAGGTATATGATAATTAAAACACTGGAAATTGTTTGAAGAGTATGGTTAGATATGAAAAAATGACAATTGTATGTATGAAACATTTAACAATTTCTTATACATCAAACATAAACATATATATTGCTTCGATTATATAATCTTAGGTGCATAAGAGGCAAACATATGTCTACTTACTCATTGTTAGGGTCTACAGTTCCTGGTGGTTCACTGTTGTTGACTTCAATTGCACCGGGCGGTAGCTTTAAATTTAATTTGTTTTTCCCGAAATTCTTGCTCATTTTGAAGTATTTTTAACTACAAACTAGAAAGAATATCGCATAGTCTAAAAACACCAAGAAGTTTACGGCAACAAGGAACAGCAAACACGTATTTATACGAACAATATGTTATTTACCTCAAAACATTAAAAAAATCATTTGTGTACAGATTGTTGAAATGAGGTAATAGATTAAAATAGTCTTCAAATTGTTATGTCATAATTTCTTCATTTAGATGTTTGTTACAGAATATTAGTTTCTGTTAAACTCTGTAGGTAGCGCTTGTAAAAACTATAATTCGTATCTGTTGACGTCATTATTTCATACTAAGCTAAAATGTTCCTGGAAAGAATACTAGACGTGGAGACTACCTACTTTACACCTTTTTTGAGCCAAGGTAGAAAATATAGTCCTTTCGCATTCGCATGGTGTTTGTCATAGGATGAAGTTCATGCATCATAGTTTTAAAAACATATTTCTGGCATTCATAATGTTTTGCCATACTTTATTTCTTATAATTACAAGAAAAGGGGAAAAACCATATTACTTTATCAAATACTTCAAAAGACCGGAACAAACATGACTAACGTTGAACAACCCAGTGTTTTCTTAACCTTCTCTTACGAACAGTATTCATCCGTGCGGCACGGTAAATCACATTTTTCCCCAATGGGAGTCCTCACATCTCCAGGTTTATTATTTTTAAAGTTGAGTGGTCATGATAGGAATTTTCAATGAATGATTATTATTCTCTGTTTCAGAGTATTTCAATTTCGATCCTGAGTTAAACTAAAAATTCATTGTATCTAATAGAGCATATTAAGTCTTTGGTTCTAATGCCCATGTGATATGAAAGTAAAGAGTATGAGTATATCCTGCTCAGGTATGAAATTGCGTCCAGTTTCGCCTTGCTAATCATGCAGCATCGTAATATGATGTGAAACATTTTTAAAATCATCAAAATAAATATATCAACAGAAGACGGCTGTTGACACTGAATGGGGAGAACAATTCAAGACACCGAAAAGGTTAACTTTTTTGGTGTCTCAGTTGGATTAGGAACTCCAGCTCTTGTATTAAATTTTTGTCAATAAAAATACCGAAACAAAGAAATATCTACTTTTACAATGCGATAGATTAAACACAGCGTTTGTAAAGGAATATTTGTGTTGAAGTAAAAGTATAATTTTCAATAATTCGTTATTATTCTGATTATAACTAATCAACCCTGTATACCTAATTTTTTTTTTAATCCATCGTTTTGACGGGTAAAAAGAATGCAGTATATTTTTAAATTAAAATCGATGTAACGTTATTAATAATTTAATTATAGTCTCTGCCTAGTTCTACACCCATTGAAAAATAATTTCTATATGTTTACTATTGTACAGAGGGTTGTGCCACATGTACCTTTGTACTTGTTCCCGCGCTGACAAGTAAAAACTTTATTTTTAAGGTTCGGAAATGTTTTCAGAAATAGATTCATTGTGTCCCGATTTCTTTTCAAAGATCCTTGCAAAAGTAAAGGCGCTTTTTTAAGTAGTTCTTAAAATCAAAATTTGAAAAAAATATGGTAAATTGGTGTTTTTTAAAAAAATATAAAAATTGACTAGGTGTTTCATCCAATTGAGTTATTTTCTAAGCTGCCCAAGAAAAATTTATCTAACGAAATATGAGGACATAAATTAATTTTTTATTTTATACAAAATAAAACATTAATAAAAATCAAAACTGGAACCTTATATTCTATGTATAGATGGGAGCAATAAAAAAATCACAATTCTTCGAAACAAGAATCCTGCTCACTTTTCATATTCAGTGCACTTAGAAGCAAACATATTTATTATTTAAATGTAAAAAGAACATATCTATTACTTAATAATCCAATTAATATTAGTCAATATAATCTCTTTGCCGACTGATGGATGCCGTTGTACAACCAATCACTCCTTACTTCAAAATATTCTGACAGTTTCCATTCAGAGTTCGGGATATTTTCACTAAAGTTAGTGAAAATATCCCGAACTATGCTTGATACGAAAGGTAGGAAGACATCAAATACGCATCTATAGCAAATAAATATATAATTAATATAATTTCGTAAATGATACAGACACAGTTTATTTTATACAAATGTTTATAATATATAATTTTTTTGTTAGATACCTGCACAAAGATCACGACTTCTGTATTGCCTTTTAGTTATATCCAGTGCTAGCAGAGAGAAAACATTAAATCCGTAAAATATAAAAATATTTCTATTAATTTAATACTATTAAACAATTTAATATTTACAGTTAATCCATATAACTTACCTTTTTGTCGTCAGCTGCTTGAATCCTTGTCCAGTCAATCGTTCCTTCCACCAAAATATTCCAGCATAGTTCTTACTCAGAGTTCGGGATATTTTCACTAGCACACATAATGAAAATATCCCGAACTCTACTTGATGTGTATGATAGGAGAACATTATTAAATACGCATCTGGAACAAAGAAAGATGTAATTAGCGCATTTCGTATAGATAATGCAAATTTAAAGTAAATATATTCAATATTTATATTATATTAAAAAAATTCTTAGATACGGTAACTAATAGCTCACAAGACTTTTGAATAAGAATCCCAGCCTCCATTTACGTCCAATTCCAATGCAGATAAAAAAAAGAAAAATATAAACCCGTAAAGTATAAAAAAAACTACTTCTATTAATTTAATACTATTAAACAATGTAAAATACAATTAATTTAATACCTCTTTGTCACCAGATGCATAAGTTCTTGTTTAACCAATCACTCCCTCCTTCAAAAAATAGCAGCAAATGTCCCATTCAGAGTTCGAGATATTTTCACTAATACTTAGCGAAAGTATTTCGAACTCTACTTGATGTTTGCTGGTAGGAGGACATCCTTATATAAATATGCATCTGTAACGAATAAAGAATGATTAGAAATTAAAATTTGTAACATTAAGGGAGACCCGAGCCCCAAACCCTAATTTGTTTATTAATGAATTCATACATACAATTTTTTTTATATTATTAGAACATCTTTTTCTAAACAATAATCAAAAACAAAAATATATTTAAAAAAAATATTTTTGTTATTTTTTGTATTTTTTAAGCTTAAAAAGACTTTTTTTAAAAAACACTACTCCTCTTTTAATTTTTAATGTTTTTAATTTTTTTTAATTGATTAAATAACGTCAAGGTACATACTATAAACGTATGTATAGACTTTTGCAGATTTTTGTTTTAATTGTCTTCAAAAATTTATTTTAAGTTCAAAACCCAAAAAATATTAAATTTTTTTAAGTTTAATAATTTGTAAAAAAATAATTTATAACTTAATTTAAAAAAGCTATACATACGTTTATAAAACAAATATTAGAGCATCAAAAACTATTAACAGTTTAGTTTTAAGTTAATTATTAACAAAACCTTAGTATTTTAAACGTGACCAAAATTAAAAAAATATATTTTGAGTAAATGACGATTGTTGCAGACGAAAAGTATGTAGAGAGATGATAAATGGTATATAAACATCTAAACAAACATATGTTATGTTTCTTTTACCATTTTGAAATTTTGTACACACCTTCTTAAGTACGTTTAGCATCGTTTTACGAAGAAAAAAATATTTAGCAATTTTTCCGGATTTTGGGGTTTGGGTCTCCCTTAACATGCACATTTTCGCTGTGCGAAAAAACATCCAAACAACATTAAAATAACTGTTCTAGTAAACACAATTCTAAAAAAATTGGGCAGGTACAGGCTCCATTGTACGAAATCCAAATACTTTGTGCTTTACCTGCTGCTTCTTTCACCGAAATTACCTCATGTCCCTCGATGCAGACAAAGATCAAAGGGAGGAGTTGATTAATTGCCAACCACGTCGAAGCGTTTCACTTTCCTCTACACGATGATAAGCTATTTGTCTCTTTAGGATGATTCCCCGTGGAATTAAGCGGCTGCAAGAGTATACTGCAGGCAAGGGAGACATTCTCCTTCACGCAGTACAAAGGTCAGAGGGGCATAGGTTAATAATCGCTTGGTCGACGCGACTTAATTTCATTTACACGATGGTATGTCATTTATATATATATATATATATATATATATATATATATATATATATATATTGATTTAGATTTTCACTTCCGTAATTTCCTTAAGTATTTTGAAACCATTCTTTTGGTATGTAACGATGAAGTACAGCTTAAAAATAAGTACACTTTTTTTCAATTTTGTCTTGTTCTTTCATTTTTGGCTTGTTTAAACACTTATTATTAATATGATTAAAATTGCTTATATGGAATGGGATTTATTACGGCTTAATTATCTTACTTCATATTATCCTGACACACGTTTTTAACATCTCTTTTTAAATATAACTTCTTCATATCGCTCTGGTAGTACAACGGATAAGGCCCTGGACTGCGGTGTCTGAGGACATGGGTTCGATCGCTTTAAACGAGCATTTTAAATATCAGTTCAGTAACATGAAACTATTTAGAAATGCAAAATCAAGATACTTACATAAATGCTTCTTCTTTTATGAGACAATATCTATCTGAAAATGAACTATTTCAGATATACAAAATTCATATTAAGCGGCTAAATGTTAGGACAAGTTTTTACGCACAATTTGTCTCGGAAAATCTTCGAAGTAACTGAAGCAACAAAGTCAATAAATATGAGTTTATCATTATTAACATTTTAACTGTTGCAATGCTTAATAGGTTTTAACAATTAAAAGACGAACAACTGGATTTTAGGTTTACTATTGCTGACTTTGGTACGTGTGTTAGAACTTTCAGGTAATAAATTTTCATTGTTATTCATATTGTTGGACATTGTTACACTGTAAAAAAAGGTACTTAAAATGAGTGTATGAACCTACTCGTATTTCTTTGAGTACAATTGTATCGTAAATGGGGGACGACGTACTCACATGCAAGTAATCGTACTTTCGCAAAAATGAGCAGTGTGATTTAATATTGCTGATCTCAGCTTTTGTTCAAGCCATCTTAACAAAGCGGCCTGACAAACTTTGAATACCTGTTGTTGAATATACCATATACTTTGAAACCTGAACAAATATTTGTTCAGAAGGTGGTTTTCCACATTATTTGATGTTGATTGTTTAAATGGAAACTGAATTATTACAACTCAATTATCTTACTTCCCATTCTTTTGCCAAACCTTTTAAATATTTCCTCTGTTTATAATTTTTTCATGTCGCCCTGGTAGCTTAATGGATAAGGCTCTGGACAGCGCTGTCTGAAGATCTGGGTTCGATTTTCGGCAAGTGTTGGTTGTAATTGTAGATATTTATTGAAAGTGATTTATGAAGGAAGCCTATGTACGCTAGCATCTACTCTTTTTATTCATTGTGCTTATTTTTTAGTACATGTCTTTTTTAAAATTGAAACTTATGTATTCGGAACCATGATAAACATCGAATGTTATAAAAAATGAGTACATTTTACTTATATTTGAAAAACCTGCTTTGGAAGGCAAGCTTATTTTACTTATAAGCAACCGCTTATAAATTATATTTCTAAAAAGTTATAGTTATAAAGTTTACTTGTAATTCTTTTACTTTTTCAGATGAAATAAGTAGCTAATACCGAAAATCTAATATTTTCTCTCTTCTTTTCGTCGTAAATCGAGCGTAATATTTCGTGAGATTGCTTTGTAAAAAGGAAGAAAAGTTACTTAGAGAAGCCTCAAGATTGATAAGGAAAATCTACTGTCATATAATGGAAAATAAAATACAAAAATTCACTTAAAAGCACTGAAATTTCTTTGAGCAACATCAATAAAATCTAAAAAGTTCTACCATCTTTTCTGATTTTCGAACAAAATAGAAACAAAACAATGTCGAAGCTTTTCGTCCTCTTTTATTAGAAATGACAACAGCTCTAAATCAGCAGAAGATTTTTTTTTCTATTCTTTTGATATATCCATTTTATTCTTAATTTAAAATTTTTGGTAAATAAACGCAAGTTGTTCAGTGAGAACTGTAATTTACTTCTTTTGTTAAACTTTTATAGAAAATATTCGCCATTTAGTGGGAATGGGAATAGGAAATATTCTATTCCTTTTAATAAGAGAGTTTCATCAGAGTTTCAGAAATTAATTGAGAGTCTCAGAAGTTCATGGAAGTTTGATTTTTTCATTTTATAATTATTCAATTTTATTATGTATTAAATTTTATATTGTATTAAAACCTAAGTTCAACGTAATTAATACAACATTTGAACATAAAGAAGCGACATTATTTATTGTTTATATGATAAATCGAATTCGAAATCCTACAAACATGGTTAAACTCCGTCCTGTTCTAGTCGTTCATTGAATAAAAACATTAAAAAATTTAGGAGTTAACGTTTCTTTAATTAAATTTAATATAAAATATCTACGATTATATATATATAAAATATCTACTGATATTTGTACATAATTCTCAAATGGTTACATGTAATAACAGATATTACTTTACTCAACTCAAAATCTGCGCAAAAATCGTCTGATTTTACATTCAGAACATTTCATATTACAGATATCAATAAAATATCGCAAAGAAGTATTTACTTTAACACAAAGCAAATACTTCAAAAGTTTCTACAAGTTAAACAAACTTCAGCCTTAAAAAAAAAGTTTTAATTGGGAGTTTTTCTTGGAAACAATTCCAAAAACTGAAGTCGATTCTTGTGAAATACTCTCTTCTAGAATTTCAATTTATGGAATGGATGGTGGGCAATTATTTTTAACCGTAATCGAAATTCTTTCCAGTTTGTAACCCGAAACCAATCAGAATGTCGCGGGTGAAAGCGAAGGCAAAGAAAGAATAGCATTCCGACAGCCATTACTGAAAATATACTGTCGTCACTTTGTACATTTTGTTTTCGGTTGGACAGCTCATTACCTATGCAATAACATGATTTCGGTGTTCAAACAAATCTTTAATCGTAGTTAGAAGACAATTAAAATGTTTTCTACTGTTACACATGTCACGGAAGGAATGTTTGAAGATAGGGTAAAGTGGTGTACGGTTCTGGTTTAAACCGGATATATAAAACGAATTTCTAGTAGAAGTTTAACCGTTTGCAGTCGAAATACAAGTTTAACAATTGCGTTCTTCTTATAGAACACCCGGTTACTGTTCTTTTTAACGAGGTGTTTTTAGGGTGTTTTTTTACATTTAAGGTGGGTAATTATAAAAATAACAGGGTGGCAACATTACCTGAAAAACCGGTAAATCAGGGAATTATCATGAAAATTTTTAATTCTGGAAAAGTCAGGGAATTTTTAAAAATTTCACAAAAAAACAAGGAAATTTTCAAATTTTGATCCTTAAAACGACAAGGAACGACATAACGACCAGTTGTTTTGTTTCCCTGTTCTTTAAAATATACGAGAACAGCAGGATATTGTGTTTAGAACATCAGTCTTTTTTGCAACTTGTTCTCTTGCAAATACAAAACAGATTAGGATTTTTTTCCTCTTTATGAGTATAAAAAAAATGTGTGGAAAAGAACGTAAAGAGAGGAATAACTGTTCCATAGAAAAAACACAAATTGCAAAGTGTTCGTGGAGTGCAAAGGGTTAGAATTACTGCTACTAATATTTTTTTTTCTTGAATTTTTTTTTTTTTTTTAGATATTAGTTTGAGTAGGGCTTAGCACTTTTTAATATTTTGTATTACTGTAATTTTTCTAAATAAATTATTGAATGACGTTATTCATTATTCAATGACTTTGTTAAGGGGGTCCGATACCTTCGACATTTTTTTCTTTATTTTTATACTTGTACAATCCAATTTTTTTTCTCTTTCTAAATATGCATAAAAAACCATTTTAAGACGCTCAATTTTTTTTTAAATTGCACATTTATTTTTAAATTAAAATTTTAGTAAATTTTTTAACAATTTTAAAATTCCTACTCCTTTTTTGTTTTTCAATATTTTGAAGCAATTTTTTTTATTTAAGATCTTGAATAATATGTAAATAGATGTATGCATTCAAATTTTGATTCAGATACATCACTTTAAAAAAATAAAATATATTAGAAATTTTGGAAAAAAAATTGACGAAAAAAAATAAAATTCCATTTTAAGTGGTTTTAAAAATCAAATTATGGTAAAAATAGGAAATCTGAATGCATACATCTATTTAAAATATATTTATCTTGCTATACACACAAACATTATGATTTTAAGTATAATATTAAAAAAGCCTTAGCATTTTTAGTGTTCATTAAATTTCAAAACCACGAACAGAGATATTTGCTTTTAAAGTTTACATATGATACAACTATGTTATAGGAACACATCATTAAAACATTCATAACTAAAAAAGTAATAGGAATTTTTTGAAGCAGTTTTGTGTGAGTTATTAAGATAAGTTTGAATATTATTTTTCAAATATAAAAAAAAATGACTTTTTTTGCGAATTTTGGGTATCGGACCCCCTTAACTACACATTTTTCCAAACCTTATATTAAATGACGTTGAAATTTATCGTTAGCGTTTTTAGTGAAAAAAATACCTAATGCACTTCTATAGTTCTAAAATATTCCACTTATATGTAAAATGTAGTACCCTTTCTAAATGTAAAATATAGTAATGAATAGGCATACCCTACAAATTTTAATTATATATATATATATATATATATATATATATAATATAATAATAACATTTTAAATTACAGAAATCTGAAAGCTACTAATATTGGCAATTGTTATTTTAATAACGATTAAAATGAACTTGAAGAAATTAAGGAAAAATCATGTAATTGTTTACAAGAGGAGAGTAAGGGTTAATTTGATTTTTTTTTTAAATTTTACTGCTTTACTTCCTCTGTTTTACTATAATTTATATATATGTATGAACTGTTGGAGTGCTTGCAAGCCTATTATTAAACAGTTTTTATTTCTATTATTTCACGATTATCATCAGTTATTGATGTTCAGTCTGTTGCACTTTTAATTTGTCATATAAACTTACATTTTGACATATTTAAGTAGTATCGATGACACTTTTATATTTAATCATAATAATATAACTATGAATTAATAATCAATACTATTTTCGATTCTATCTATATTCAAAAAATAAAAAACAGTAATTTTAATAAAAAATCTTCAGCATAATGCTCTGTCCTTGTGCACTATGTAAATATATATTTTGAAAGAACGGTTTCGTAGAGAGCATTTACACAAGAGAGGTAGAAAAAGCTATATAAATTGAAAGAGAAAAAGAAAGATAGAGATAGAAAGATGAAGAAAGAGAGAGAAAGAAATGGAGAGAAAGAGGAAGTGAGAGAAAGATAAAAGGACAGAAAGAAAGGGAAATAAAGAGATAGATAAAGATAGACAGAAAGAAAGAGTGAGATAAATAAATAAATAGAGAAATAAAGGAATTGGGAGAGAAAGATGAGAGGATAGAAAGATAATTGATACTATAATTCGATATACTTCAAAATATAACCCAATGCAAATTTAATTACATCCTACAATTAATAAACAGTCATAAATATAGTCAGAGTCATATGAATAAATTATACGAAAAGTTGTTTAACTTTTCCTATGAGTCGGTCAAATATTTGCTAGAATTACATCATACGTATTTGAGTTCGCCAAAAGTATTATATAACGGCTATTGACTTACACTACTAATTCCCTCAGATAAGATCCCAAAGTTTTTGAATCACCAAATACCCGATAATCAACTACAAGGGGGGGGGGGGGGGGAGGAGTGGAAATTAGATACAGTATCCTTATTAGCACATACCTAATTATACAACCTTTGGAACTTCACACAAATAAGAATTCAACGCCAAGAAAACTCCCGTCTTCACCAGGAATTGAAATTCCACTGGTAACTGCGGCTTTAATTTGCATTGAAATTAGCACACATATAAATTTGTTTTTGAAAAAAAGTCGCCGAGAGGTACGCAACGTTTGATATCAGTTCCTGTCGTCGCCAAAAGCAATTAACGGAGAGCAATTAAGAGCCGAATTGAAAGAAAAACACTAGGAGGATATATTTTCCATCTACTCTGGGGTTGCCACATTCTGGATATTTATGACTGCACCGGGAGGAAATTTTTTTTATGACTGGAATTAGAGATGTTAGTTAGTATTTATTATCAGGAGTCACTGCAATGCGAATTTGTTACAGTAAACAGAATACTCATTATGAATTAACGCTTATTTACAGTTGTGTAAGTCGCTATTTTGTATGTTTAGTAAATATTTTAATTTAAAGCTATGTTCAGGTGTTGTTGAATTATAAATTTTGTTTCTTGTGAAATACGATTTATTTACACTAACACTAAATAAAAACTTAACACAAAATTGAATAGTCTGGCTCCGGAAGGCTGGTTAACGCCCCTTTAAGTTGGATCCAACGAATCAGCAAACGAGTTTGTGAGAATTGACCAATAGAGTTATCTAAAACGTGTAAACAATGTGACGTCTCAGGGGCCTTTTAGCTGGAGCCAAATTTAAGTTATTTCCTAAATAATGTAAACAAAAGGAACTAGTATGTTATTTAAGATATCTTGTTTAATATTTTATTTTCTATTGCGGGTTGTTTTGTCAGCGATAATAATATCAAAACTCTAAAGTTATTAACAATGTAAAGATTATTTAATATTTAGTTGAAATTCATTTATTTTATATACATTTTTAAATTATAGTAATTTTAATAGGTATAGCTTTCACGATATCCCTCAATGTTTTTAGCTTTAAAAAAATATTTCAAAAATGAGAATGAATTTAAAATGCATGCGATTTACTGAGAAAACTGGAGATCTTAAGAATTTGACGATAAAATCCTTAGTTTTCAAACCGCTTTTTTTTTCAAAGTTGTGCTTGTAAATTTAATTTCTGAACATAAATGCTGAAAATACAAAGAACGAACTTAAGGTATTAAGGTATAATATTATTTAAAGTTACATTACTTTATAAAACGTAAAGAATGTAAATACGTTAATGGATTGATATTTATCTAGAGCATTTAGTGTTTAAAAGCCTATGAAATTTAAAAACGAAATAAAGAAGTAATCCACAAAATAACATTAAATTGAGTTACACAAATAGTATCTGTAAAATATTCTTTAAAGTTTATTTTTTTTCAAGTTTGAAAACAGTTTAATTTAAACTATGCTTGCATTCAGCTACAAACAACTTTTAAAAGTTAAAAAAGTACTTACTTTTGAATTTGCATTAAAGTTAGAGAAAATTGTTTAAACTAAGGAGTAAATTAAAAAAGTATGATCATTTTATATGATTTATATGGACGAATATCATTAGCGTTAATGACGTCACGGGACTCGGGATTGGTTAATTTTCTAGCCAATCTAACCAAAAATCTCTCCATGTAAAGCGATTGGTGGACGTTAAATGTCTTCACGTTGATCGTAGTGTTGAATTTTTGATAGTGGATCTTCAAGATTAAGTTTCGTTATTGTCATCTTAAAAAGTACGATTTAGCTTTCCTGATTTCCATTAGGTTTAACCCGAACCTTGCCATATATTCTAATGTGTAGCTCTAGTGAGACGTTTGTTAAATCACGCTAAACCAAAACAGATATTTCAAATAACAGTATCATCATACATGAAGTACATATTCAAATAAACACGAAGAAGTTTAAAGCCTATTTTACACGGGCGTGATAAACGCGCGTGAGCTTTTGAAGGTGCCTCTACGGTTGGTGGATAAAAACCACGTGGTTTGCATTCTCGCATCACAGAGAGACTCCTGAGAAAGCTAAGAGTTCCCCGTCTCTTGGGGACGGGGCAAAGTGAGCCCGGATCTGGGTTTGTAAGAGGTCTACGTGGCCGAGTGGATAAAGGCGTCAGCTGGAAATCAAAGGGTTCCTGGTTCGATCCTGTGCGACGGACTTGACTAAGAAATGTAAAAAAGTAGTGATCTTGTATCGGAGGGTTGCCAGCTTCACTACAAAATACTAGGAATGTCGTCCAGAACATCCACAAAAATTATCGGCGTGTATACGGGACTGGTGCACGATAAATCTGATCAGGGTCCAACATCTATTGAAGGCGTTGGGTGCCAGTTCAGGTGTTTCCTCGTCATCTGACCGTGGTTAAAAAATACGAGGCATCGTTCCCGGGTCTTTCCTTTGAGATAGGCCCCGAACCGTCGCCAATAGCCCACCTTGCAGCTCTAGTGAGACGTTAATTAACAAAAACCTAAAAACCTGAGAAAGCTAACGCGCATTAATAACGACCTTAAATAATAATAAAAAAAATAATCAGAACGTATGAACAATATCTTAATTTATTTTATTAATCTAATACTAAAAAAATAAGGTACACGATACAAAAAAAACGGCATCTTGTGTTGCTAGTTCTGAAAGAGAAAATACGAGCCCCAGTTGCTCAGTTGGTAAGGCGTTCAGCTACTAATCAGAGGATTGGTGGTTCGAATCCGTGAAATGGACTTGACATAGAAAAGTAAAAAAGTAGTGATCTTGCGATCGGAGGGTTGCCAGCTTCGCTACAAAAATACTAAAATGTCGTCCAGAATATCCAACAAATTATACTGCCGTGTATACGGGACTGGTGCACGATAAATCTGATCGAGGTCCAAAGTTCCGACGTCTATTGAAGGCGTTGGGTGCCAGTTCAGGTGTTTCCTCGTCATCTGACCATGGTTCTAAAATAACGAGGTGCATGTATGAATGTGTGTGTGTGTGAATGTGTATGTGTTCCCGTGTTTTTTCTTCGAGATTGACCCCGAACCGTCGCCAATAGCCCACTGTGCAGCTCTAGTGCGACGTTAATTAACCAAACCAAACCAAACCGAAAGAGAAAATACGGGTTTCCTATCTTTTAATCCAACTTCCAACTGACACATCTAAAACCGAAATTCTGTTTTCCGATATCCAATTGCAACACTACATCGAAATCGGATCCTGTATTCAAGGCGGAAGGGTGACATGTTGAAATCTCACGAATTCTTACCGATCTCTGTTTGAACTCCTCCAAAGAATCCCAGAAAGTTTCACGCAGCCTCGTAGATCGAAGCAGGGAGCCCAAAGTACTTTCCCATGTCCCAAGATTTATATCCTATATACTTGAATTAGCGGCCGGGCGTTTCCGCAGCGAAGGAAGCAGTAAAGTTTCAATTAAAGACTTTTCTTGCCCGCTCTTTAATCGGGAGATTCCGTTGATTTGGCTTTGTTTAGTTTCTGGTAGAGAATAACTGAGAATTAGTTGGTGGTACTTTAAGGGGACAGTTGCAGTTACGACAGTGGTGGCTCGTCCACTACAGCTAGTACAGCCGGGCTGCACTTAAATTCAGTATTTTAAAACTAAAATCAGATATTTTCCTAATTTTTCTAAATGAAGATTATAATTGAAAATTAAATTTCTGCGGTAGTAAACAAAATCTCCGATAAATAGCAAGCCTGTTACCGTAATGCACAATTCAGGAGGGGGAAAAACTCCATTCAATCAAAACTGCAGCTAAAAAGCGAAATTTGAAATCGGCTGCATCGTTGCCATGACCTCTACGTAGCTGAATGTAGAGGTCACATCTACGTAGCATTAATCTCCATACCTCTACGTAGTATGGAGATTCCTCCCCATGCTAATGCACTGTATTTGTGAGAAGGTACAGCCGAAATGAATTTTCTTGTTTTAGCTGCACTTGATATTCGATTTGCTGATTGGCTCGTGCGTGAAACGCTGGGATGGGTGGGTGAAACGATAACTTACGAGAATATCTCCAAACGGAAATGGTTTTCGTAATAAATTTACTGTGTGCTGTTGTTTTAGGACATGGTCCTGCTGTTGTTTTGTTATTTAAGTTAATATTAAAATTGACCTATTGGCATGTTTAAAAGAAAGAAGGATTGCTTTAATTTAAAAAAAATAAGTAAGTTTTTTTTTTGCGTGTTATTATTTTGTTAAAATTGAAAGGAAACTTTGATTTGATTAGTAAATAATAAAGAATTTCCGTTCATGTATGAGTTGTGAAAAATAAGGGAGGGGGGGGGGGGGGGGGAGAGAGAGATTCACATGATTTCGGCTGCCCTAACATTTTCGACCACGGGCCGCCACTGAGTTACGAACTATCAAAAATTCGGATTTTCAATTTATTGTTTATGGGGTTTATGATGTCGTTACCTACGAGGCCTCCAGTGGCCCAGTGGATAAAGGCATTCAGCTAGTAATAAAGGAATGCTGGTTTGAATCTGTGTGATGGATTTGACAAAGAGAGATTCACATGATTTCGGCTGCCCTAACATTTTCGACCACGGGCCGCCACTGAGTTACGAACTATCAAAAATTCGGATTTTCAATTTATTGTTTATGGGGTTTATGATGTCGTTACCTACGAGGCCTCCAGTGGCCCAGTGGATAAAGGCATTCAGCTAGTAATAAAGGAATGCTGGTTTGAATCTGTGTGATGGATTTGACAAAGAGAGATTCACATGATTTCGGCTGAATCTGTGTGATGGATTTGACAAAGAGGTTGAATCTGTGTGATGGATTTGACAAAGAGAGATTCACATGATTTCGGCTGCCCTAACATTTTCGACCACGGGCCGCCACTGAGTTACGAACTATCAAAAATTCGGATTTTCAATTTATTGTTTATGGGGTTTATGATGTCGTTACCTACGAGGCCTCCAGTGGCCCAGTGGATAAAGGCATTCAGCTAGTAATAAAGGAATGCTGGTTTGAATCTGTGTGATGGATTTGACAAAGAGAGATTCACATGATTTCGGCTGCCCTAACATTTTCGACCACGGGCCGCCACTGAGTTACGAACTATCAAAAATTCGGATTTTCAATTTATTGTTTATGGGGTTTATGATGTCGTTACCTACGAGGCCTCCAGTGGCCCAGTGGATAAAGGCATTCAGCTAGTAATAAAGGAATGCTGGTTTGAATCTGTGTGATGGATTTGACAAAGATAAGTATAAAAGTAGTGATCTGGCGATCGGAGGATTGCCACAGCTTCTCTACAAAAAGCCCTCTAAGAATCTGGAAAGCCCGAAAGTTGAGAATTTCAACTTCTAAAAACCCCGAGTGGAAAAAATTATGCCTGAAGAAAATTAATATTATTAGCAAATGAAAGCTAGGGAAGATTAGAAGCCGCCCAACTTGTAAGATAACATTTAAATTAGACCTCAGCATGGACTCTGCTTTGGAACATGGATGCAACTAATCAATGCTTGTGAAAGAACTGTTTAATATTACCTCAGTGTTCACTCTAGAAATAAAATAGGGCAGGGCGCTGGTGGTTGTAAAAGGGCACCCTTTGAAAAGGCACTTCTGGTTTTTATAAGGGCACTTTTTAATAAAAAGTTTGAGATGGGCGTGGCCACCCGTTGATATATCGGACCCGTGACCAAAAAAAAAAAAGTTCCGATTTGTTGATTGGTATTGCGCTAGAGCTGAATATTGGGCTATTGGTGACGATTCGGTGCTTATTTTGAAAGAAAGACCCGTTCAAAATTGATATCTCTCTATAAAGATACTACTTAAAATCCAAAATTTGACACTTAAAAATTAATGTTTTCGCTAAAAACCAAATCTGTAAGTAGCCCTAATCAGACCCCTTACAAAACTGATGAAAAGGCTACTTAAATCTAAAATTTGGTAATAAAAGGCCTAATATTGTAACCAAACCAACTTCACTTTAAAAAAAACATAGCATTTCATATGCTGGTACAGGCAAACAATAGGATTCGTGGAATGCCCCGTGTTCGAAATAACCACGGATTCATCGCGATTGTACAACACGCGTAGTTAAAAGGAGTTTGTTTTTCTACTTTCATAATTCACTTAATTCCAATTTACACACACATTTTTTTAATCGATGCCATTTTTAAACACATCTAGGGAAGCAAGGGCGCTTGTGCTTGACTGAAAAGGGCAAGAGGGGCGGAATTTTTTCAAAAGAGGACGGCATTTTTTAAAAAAGGGGCATGAGGGTGCTATCAAGAAGAAAAAAGGCCAGGCAGGGCGGACCGCCCTTCAAAAAACGCCTATTTTGAACACTGATTACCTGAAATATATATAAAAAAAAGATGAAAAAATGTCGATAAGTTGGAAGTGGGAATTTTTAGCATAGTTGAGTTGAGATTTTCGAATAGCTAAGTTGGGAAATTTCTTGTTTAAACCCTTCCCTTCTCCTCCTCTCCAAAGTTCAGTTGAATAGCCCACAGTGCAGCTCTAGTGCGACGTTATTTAACCAAAGTTCAGTTGTTTCCTCGCCATCTCACCATGGTTCTAAAATAACGAGGTACATGTATGAATGTGTGTGTGAATGTTTATGTGTTCCCGGGTCTTTTCTTCGAGATAGACCCCGAACCGTCGTCAATTGCCCACTGTGCAGCTCTAGTACGACGTTATTTAAGCAAACCAAACCAAATCTCCTCTCCATTTTTTTTTTGTGTAACGGCACTGAACAACGCACAATTACGTTTAATTCTTTCAAAAAAAAAAAAATCAAACTAATATGGTTTTGTTAATGCTAATTATCACCATATCCAGGTAGAACAATTACCAGAATAAAGACAAGTGATTAGGGTCTGTATATATACCCAACGCGTTTGCGCTGCGCATTAATTCGCATTATGCTTCGTTTGATTGCTGAGCTTTTCGTCGACTGTAAAATGGCCAAGCAAACAAAGGTTTGCCATCCTTTGATTGCTTCCGCTTAGGCAAAGAAAACGCCATCGTAAACGAGTTATCGATTTGGCTTCCGCGTTGATACGCCAAATTACGATTGTGATCCTTGCAATTAGGAGGGATGTAAGGGGAGAAAATTAACTTTTAAAAAAAATTATTTTTAATAAAGATGTTCTGTTCCCAAAAATAATTGTGAAATTAATTTGTTATCCT
The DNA here is from genome assembly GCA_963932185.1 of Troglohyphantes excavatus. NCBI lineage: Eukaryota > Metazoa > Arthropoda > Arachnida > Araneae > Linyphiidae > Troglohyphantes > Troglohyphantes excavatus. The sequence continues at coordinate 69,059,843 of OZ010669.1, forward strand.
CAATTTTGATAGACCTATTATCTCGATGTGGGATAATATCATTCGAAATAATTAGATTTTTCTAACACTGGTGCTCTTTTATCACATCCACGTTTAATTTGAGTGGTAGAGATTAAGTCGTTGTGTTTATAGAAGAGGCCCCACATGCATTTTTTGAAATAAGTTTTTGAAGTTAAGTTTCTTTAGCGAGGCTAGTGAATCTGAACAGAGACTGATTTACGGCAGGGCATTCGGAGCACTTGCCCAAGGCCCCCATTTTAAGGGGGCCCCCAAAAAATATTATAAAGCTAACAAAATGTGAAAAAGTTAAAAATAAATTATTTTTTTAATCCATTAAATTCAATTTAATCAAAAAATTTAATAATTTTTTTATATCAATTGTTAATTTTTTGTAAAACTTTTACTATTTTATCCAATTGATTTCACTTTTCCTGTACGTTTATGATACCCTTTGGATCACTTGCAAAGTTTAATTTATGGTTAGGACCGTAAACAAACTGGGTTTACGAATTGTACTTATATATTTGACGTTTACTGATACTTTCAACCTATTCCAAATTTTCTGATATTATAATTGTTAGGGATTTGATAACTATGAAATGGATAGAACATAAGAATCTGGTTCAACTAAAATAAATCTAAAAGGGAAGAACAGAACCAGAAAAGTATGAAGAAACTGTTATGAAGTATTGAGAGAAACCATATATTAACGTAAACTCAAATTCTCGGGGTTTTAAAAAAATGAGTTTTTTGCAATATTTACATGATTACAGCTGATTGATTACGTTATTTTGCCACGTGTGCTTATACATAAATTTAGCAATTTTAGTTTGAGGTACGTCTAGGGGCCTCTTAATATTCTTTTGCACTGGGCCCCTAAGTTTGTAAGTCGGTCCCTGAATCTGAATAATCTCGACGCGGAAATCAAACACGAAACGGAAGTTTAAGTTGGCGCATGCGCCTAAGTCAACTACAAGTTTAAGTCGGTGTCAATGGTTGGGAATGACGTGTTTTTTTAAATATCCTTTAGGTGTTTAAATAACAGGTGTTAGGTGTTTAAATAAACAGGTGTTAGGTGTTTAAATAACAGGTGTTAGGTGTTTAAATAACAGGTGTTAGGCGTTTAAATAACAGGTGTTAGGTGTTTAAATAACAGGTGTTAGGTGTTTAAATAACAGGTGTTAGGTGTTTAAATAACAGGTGTTAGGTGTCTAAATAACAGGTGTTAGGTGTTAAAAAGTCAGAAAATTTTGAGATATTTGTCGTTTCCGGAGATCGAACCGTCGACACTATTTCTATTAGAATGTGAGTATAAAGGTGGTTTTATAAAAAAATCTTACAAAAATACTCTTCCGAGATACCTTGCAATACCGAGTCCTATACTCCAAATTATATCATTGCATTATTACTATAAACTGGATAATTCTATAGTAATATTACGGTATTGCATGTATATATGTAATGTTTTTATTAAAAAGTTTAATGCTATAATGTATTAATAAGCTTGCCTGTCAATTTAAATCTTATCACAATTGATTACTTTGATAGTACAATGTATGCCCATTTGGTCTTGTTTATGAACTTATATTACGAACTTTTTAAACAAGAACAACCGAGAATGCATAATATAATGGATTACATTATTTATAATTAAGGATAAGTATAGGATTACATGTAAATTACATGAAATAGTGTCGGCGGTTCGATCTCCGGTAACGACAAATATTAAAAAAATTCCCCAAGCTAAAAATTTTCTGACTTTTAGTTATTTAAACACCTAAATGACATTTAAAAAAACACGCCGCTCCCAACACTGGACACCGACATAAACTTGTAGTTGACTTCGATTCACAAGCCTACTTAGACTTCCGTTTCGTGTTTGATTTCCGCGCCGAGATCATTCAGATTCACTAGCATTGCCTAAGAAATTCAACTCCAAAAAAAATGTATTTTAAAAAATACACATGGTGTCTCTTCCATGAATACAATGGCCTAATATCTACCAAAGAGCACCAGTGTTACAAAAATCTAATTATTTCAAAGAATATTATCCCACATCGAGATAATAGGTCTATCAAAATTGATGTAAATAACTAAACCGATATAGACTTCTGATGCATTATTACATGAGCGAATAATAATGGCTTTGTAATGAAAAAATTGCAAGTAGTTCCTCAAAATCCGTTCATTTTAATATGCAACAAACAAATAAATATTACTTAAAAATATTAATCGATATTGAAATGTTGTGAGTCTTTTTAAATTATTGACTTTAAAATAGGTTCCGGTCAAGGGTATATGTAGGGCAAAGCGAACCGTAAGGAACATGAGCCACCAAACAGCTTCGCATGGTTGCATTTATTTCGAGTCAGGGGCACTGAGCTAAAACCTAATAAACACTGGAACGAGTACTTCCATTCAGTAACAATGTGCTTTACCGTGCCGCGTGGATGCATACTATTCGGAAGAAAGAGTGAGAAAACATTCTACCTTCACTCTGCGGGAATCTCACATGACGTCACAGAAATATTTTAAACTGCTTTTTTTGGTGCTTTTTTTTTTCTTTCTTGTAAGTAGGAAATTAAGCATGTCAAAACATTTAATGTATTTTTGAAAACCAGAAATGCTATTTTAAAACTACTCGAACCTATGCGGAAGAATAATTTTCTTCTACCTTCGCTCGAAAAGATGTCAAATGGGTATCGGACGCTTTGTCCTCGTTCCAGTGTTTATTATTATTTTAGCTCAGTGATAACAGGTGCATGAGGATAAAGGCTTCAGCTGTTCGATCCTGTGCGATGGACTTGACAAAGAAAAGTAAAAAAAGTAGTGATCTTGTGATTGGAGAGTTGCCAACTGCGTTGCAAAATACAAGGAAAGTCGCCCAGAACATCCACAAAATTACCGGCGTGTATACGGGACTGGTACATGATAAATCTGATCGGGGTCCAAAGTCCCGACGTCGATTGAAGGCATGGGGTTGCACTTTAGGTGTTTCCTCGTCATCTGACATTGGTTCTAAAAATAACGATGTGCATGTGTGAATGTGGCTTGATAAGTCTCAATACGAGGACAGAAATAGACAGCCGGAATTGTATTAACCAAACTAAAGAGGTGCACATATGTTAGCGAAATTGGACCGTGACCAAAAACTTATTCGTTACCAGGCCAATAACAAAAACATTTGCGATTTCACCATTGCATCTATTTCAAGTTCATCTCGCTCTATAAACGAAATACAGCGTAAAACGCCTGCATCGGTTTGTACAGAATCTAAAAAGGTGAAACTCGTTTAAGCTTGACGTTACATGGTTCAAACACTGAACTCTAACTGTAACTGCTGGAAGGCTCAAACCTTGTTTCCTCTATGGGCGCGTTGAAACCAATTGAAAGCTGCCATGCTGTGGCCCAACATTTTTTTTAAAGTGATTTAGTGATGTTTTTTATTACCATAGCATTGTAGAAATATTAAATGTAATTAAATATTATATATTCTTCTTATAGAATTAATTTTTATATTGTCAAACAAATAGTTTTCGCTCTTGCTTTTTAACTACTTCTACTTTGACTTGCAAATGATCTTCCTATTTTAATTCCAGATTGCATTTAAAATGGGTTTAAAAATAAAATTAAAAAAAACTTAGCAAAAAGCAATATATGTCGGCGTATTTCAACATGAAAAATATACGAAATATTGTGGTATCCAGAAAAGTGGGGCACATCATGGCAGCCTCCATATCGAGTTCAAGTCAACAAAATGTCTTGCCCGATCCAGAAGTTACAGTTAGAGATCAGTGGGTTCAAACCACGCGGCTGTGTAAACAGCACAGTATTTATTTTTACTAATAATTTTATTTCAGGGTATTATTCAGTGTTTTTATTTTTAATATTTTTTTTTCAAAACGAAACTGACCATTGGTTTTCAAACGACCATTGGTAACACAAACACGATACACTTAAAGCAATATTCAATTAAATTGAATAAGTCAGATATAAAAACATCAACACATAGACTCCTTTTCCACACATTCCTCAGGCCCATTCCACATGAACGCGGAAAACGCGAGTGAGGCTCTCTGTGATTCGAGGATTCATACCACGTGGTATAAATTCTCGAATCACAGAGAACCTCACGCGCGTTTTACTCGTTCTTGTAGACTGGGCCTTACCAAATAAAGATACAATCTAAAAAAAAAAATACTACTTCCAGGCGTTATTTTTGACTTCCTTCACTTTTTAAATCAATTAAATTCTTGCAGAAAAGCTGTGGGTACGGTTCCTGGAAATCCCATTTACTTTATACATCACCTCTCCCCCCCCCCAATGTTTGTTTATCTGTGACGATTTCCAGAGTCCCTGGCCGGTTTTCCCAAATCTTATTTATTTTTCTCTCGCCAATGCGGTTTCCGACTTGCACCAGGTTCCAGGTTGCGTGGGCGGGGGGTGGAGTAAACTATTTTTCTCGTTTTATTTTTCATTTCAAACCCTTTCACTGTAACAAGATAAATACCGCGAAAAAATTAATGGAATGTTTTACTGTGGGAGAGAATGCTTTTAAAAATGGTTAGGATTGTTGTTGTATTTTATTTTTGTAAGTTTGTCTCAATGACGTATTTATTTTTTTGTTTTTTACCCAAGAGATTATTTTAATTCTAAGAGATTCGTGAACTTGAAATGTTTGTTTAGAATTTGAATTATGCTATGTTATTAGTTCGTAATACTCTTTTTAGGACACATTCTTCTACACTGTCTATAAAAGGTACTTAAAAATGAGTACCTGAACCTACTCGTTTTCTTTAGATACAAATGCATCGTAAATCAGCGATGACATACTTACATTTAAGAAATTTTCAGTGTGTTTTTGATGGCTCAATTATAAAATGTATTTTATGGTAAAAAAGTATTTTAAAAGGGAATATAACTATTATGAAGAAGGTTTTATACTATTAATAGTATACACACTGTAAAGGAAAATATACTTAAAAATAAGTACCTGAACCCACTCGTTCTTCTTTGAGTACAATTGCATTGTATATGAGCGTTTACATACTCCAATTTAAGTAATCGTATTATCTCAAAACTGAGCTGTGTGATTTAATATTGCTTATTTCAGCTTCTGTTCAAGCCATCTTAACTAATCGACCTAAAAAACTTAAAATAGTTGTTCAGAAGATGATTTTCTACATTATTTAATGTCGATGGCTTAAACGGAAACTGAGTTATTACAACTTAATTATCTTACTTTCCATTCTTTTGGCACACCTTTTTAACATTTCTTCTGATTATAACTTCTTCAAGTCACCTTGGTAGTTTAACGGATAAGGCTCTGCACTACGGTGCCTGAGAATCTGTGTCCGATTCCCGGTACGTCTTGATTGTAATTGTCGATATTTATTGAAAGGGATTTATGAAGGCAGCCTATGCAGGCTATTATCTGCTCTTTTAATCCATTTTTGATCATTGTATCCGATTTTGTGTACATGTCTTTTTCTAAATTGAAACTTATGTATTCGGAGCCATGATAAGCATCAAATATACACAAAAATAAGTAAATTTTTACTTATTTTTGTGTATCTATTTTTATTAGTGCACTCTCTGTAATGCAAGTTTTTTAGTTATTTAATGCTTTAAATATTGGTCGTCTGCAGAATGGGTTTCAAATATACATTTTAAGCCCCCATATTTAAACCTAACTTTAATTTAACATTTTTTTTTTATATTTTAATTGAAGTATGGCCGAAGATGAAAATAAAAGTTTAAATCTGGGACACAGTAAAGCGTCAGTCTCAAATTTGCTTTCTCAAAATATTAAGAAAGTTTATTGTTTTGACAGCATAGAACGCATAACTAATTGGACTGCGAACGAATTTTGTCAGATGCTATAGCCTACCAGACGAAATAGTTTTCTATTTAAAAACATTGTTTTTAGAATGTGATGTGAAAAAAAGTCGGTAATCCGGATTATGTTATTAATGAAGCTTTCTTTTTAAGATAACACGAATAGCGACGAAACTTTAATTAACGCGGAGTGATTAATTACTCAGCGAAACGTGAAAAAAAAACAACAGATTAATGTATGCAATCTCCATCAAATGAAGCCATCTAAAAATAAAATGAATTAGTGATTTAATCTTTATAATAGAATTTGGACATCTGTAACAGTTGGTAATTGATTTCTATTTATAAAATGGTCTGATTTAGCAATAAAAAGTTAAATCATTAAAAGAAAAATTAAAACTTCATTTTTTACGTCTTTAAAATCAGCGACATGAGGCATAAGAATAGAGAAATAAAACCATGTTATGCTTAGTTTGAATACTTAGTTTATTATGCTTAGTTTGAACAAGGCATTTCTATTAGGTTTTACCAATAGACTTTTTTAAGAAAATCAAGATTTTTTTAATAATAGTTAATATTGAAAAATTCACTAACACTGCTATATTACGAGGTTTTCCAATTTTTAATTAGGATTAGGTTAATTTATTTATTGGTACTTCGTTTCAAGTAATCCTATGTGAAAAACTAGTACTAGTTGTATTGCAGGACAAAAATGAAAACTGAGATTTTAGAAGTTGTTTCAAATGTAAATGGGTGTTACTGTAATGCTGTATTTATACAATTATTTATTATTTATATTATATAATAAAAATAAATACACTTTAAAAAAAAAGGTACTTAAAAATGAGTACGCGTTTTTCTTTGAGTACAATTGTATCATAAATGAGCGATGAAGTACTTTAATTTAAGTAACTGTTCTTTCTTAAAATGAGCAGAGTGATTTAATATTGCTCATATCAACTTCTATTCAAACCATATTAAGAAAACTTATGACAAACTTAAAATAGTTGTTAAGTTGATGGTTTTCCACATTATTTGACGCCGATTACTTAAATAGTAACTGAGTTACTAAAACCCAATTACCTTACTTTCCATTCTTTTGGCACACTTTTTTAACACTACTTCTGTTTATAAATTCTTCACGTCGCCCTGGTAGCTTAACGGATAAGGCCGTGGACAGCGGTGCCTGCAGATCTGGGTTCGATTTCCGGTAAGTCTTGGTTGTAATTGTGGATATATATTGAAAGTGATTTATGAATTCAGCATGTGTAGGGAAGCAACTGCTCTTTTTCCTCATTATACTCAATTTTGAGTACATTTCTTTTTCAAAAATAAAACTTATGTATTCGTAGCTATTATGAGCATCAAATGTACTCAAAAATGAGTACATTTTAGTTATTTTTGAGTACCTATATTTATCAGTGTAGTAATAAAATTTAAAATGTATCAATGATATTGTATTAGATGAAATATAATCGAAATAAAAAAAATGTTTTGCTGTTTTATTACTACTTGAAATACTAAATGAAGCATATGAGCTGATTTAAAATGCGATAACTTCATTCTTGATAAAACGTCAATAACTTTTATTTTCTTAGAGACTTGGAAATATATTTCAATTGACTTCAACCGCTACTACTGAATCCAGAATCCACAATCTTAAATCCAGAATCCGATCACGGCAAGGATACATTTCTCAATGCAATATCCGCAATGCATATTGCATGAAAGACACAACACATGATAAATCGATTATAGATTTACCACCAATTGCATTTTGCATTTCTTTTCCGGAGATTTAAGTCTCGCAATTCCATGGACTTTGCGATCCTCAGCCGTGTAACAACCACCTTTCGCTCCACTAACAAGAAAAATACATCCCTTCATCTCCTTTCTTCCTACAATTCCTTATTTCTTCCCTTTCTTTGGGGGAAAACCTTCGAATTTTTTCCCCGTTTCTTTTCGAGTTGGTAACAAACCATCACCCTTTGGAAATAGGGTGGGGGAGGGTTGGAAGGCTTCGAACGCTGCAACGGGAGGTGAATTCAAACATATATGTTCGAATGGAACGCCGTTAGGATCATTCGTAAGTGAATCATCAAGTGATTTCGAATGGAAGGGGCCGAACAACATTTCGTATTTTTTTTGTTGTTGCATTTCGCCTGATGCTTTTATTTCATTTGAAGACATCAAAATGATGCTTTTTCTGCAGCGAATACGCGTGTGACTTTCGAGAGAAAGGACATTGGGAGTGGAAGAAATCGATTACTAACTGTTACAGGCTGCCGTGTGTTTATCTGCAAGAATTCGGCTTTTTTATTCTCGTTGTTCTTTTTACGTTTGTAGATTTTTTCTTTAGCAGAGAGCTTCGAAAAGATGGAAATGGATGCTTTATTTTTTTTGTTATTTATGATAGTTTCACAATCACGTTCTCATCTTAGTTTGGTTTTTATCAGTAGTATTTAAAGATATAGTTATATCTTTAAATACTACTGATAAAAAAGGTTTAAAATGAATTTTCTTTTCAAATTGCTTAAAAAGAACGAAAATCGACTAAAAATTCAAAATAATTTTTCTTTGTTCTATAATATTGTCCAATTCATTATCTTTCAGATGATACCATGATTGAATAAATATTCCAAATACTTTTTGTATTTACAAAGGGTTATTCTAGGGTACCTCTTGCAATAGGAATATGTTTTGTAAATTTTACACATCAATTTCTGAAGAAATTCATTCTTTCATTCGAAACATAATAACTCAAGTGTGCTTAAATTTTTGAGAAAATCATTTTTTTAATTCAACTTTATATTAGTTGTGAGATGTTATGACCCTCCACTATAACGATTCTTTAAAAAAAAAATTCATAAAATTATAAAGTTAACAATTTAAAAAAAGTAGATTTAGAACTCTCGAGGTGAAATATTATATAATTTGTTTAAAATGCTATAAACCTTTTTTAGGTTCATAACATTGTGACAGATATTTCGACTAATTTCCAACTGAAAATATGCTTCTAGATTAATTACAACTTGCGTAAGCATGTTTAAAAAACAAGCTAATTATTCAGTTTTTTAAAAAAAAATAATCGTTAAATATTAGCGTGTAAAAATAACAGTTAACTAAAAAACTGTAAAAATAATAGTTGAGTTATACACATTTAAAGCAACTGTTAAATAATAAATAATTAACAGTTAAATGATGAACAGTTAAAACACTTTTACACAATAACAGTATTGTTTTGAACAACTAAAAGCTATATATATAAATGCGAAAAACCCACTCATCACTCATCACTAATTCTCCAACTTCCCGTATACCTATGGAGAAGAAATTTGGCAAATTTGTTACTTATACCTTAAATAGGAAAAGTAAGCTATTTTTGTTCCGATCGAATGGATTTAAGGGTGTGTAGATCCCCTTTTTCGATGTTCGTAGCGACGTTAGTTTGGGTATCTACAGATCCAAAAGACCTAGAGTGCTGAAATTTGGAACACAGATTCATCTTGGGCCCTAGGGGTGCACTAAGAAAGGATTTTTAAAAATTCGATCTCGAACTGCCAAAATAACGATTTTTAAAAAACTTCTCCATAGGATTAACATGGAGAACGTGTAACAATGCAAAATATAAAATTTAAACAATGGAAATTTTTAATATTATGTAACGTACGAGGAGCATTCTGATTGGCTGATGACTAAATATCGCCAAAATGTCGCCAAATAACTAAAAACTGTCGCCAAATTAATAAACTTCGCCAAAAATATTAAAATTTCACAGAATGAATAAAAAACGACAAATGTTGACATAGTTGTCTAATTAAAGTTTTTCGGAGATAATTACTAACAATTATAAGAGTTTTTCCTCTTTGGGGTGTCACTAAAGGTTAAAATATGTATGTTAATCAACGGGAATAACATATATATGTATCCACGTTATTGTATAGCCGACTTCCCCATATTATCAATCTTTCTATTTCTTGCAGGACCTTGCAAATAAAATTTCATTATTAGTACTTTTAATACTGTGGTTCCCCCTGATGGGTGACAAATTAAGAATATTGTTTATTTCGCTATAAATATTGTATTTGGATCAATTTTTTAACTTATTTCCTTTCCGTGCGTAGAACGGGTATTTCAGCTAGTAAACTATAAAATAATCAATAAAAATAACAGTTAAACATGCAACAATTAAATTAACAGTTAAAATATTGGAACAGTTAAATTAACATTTAAATTATGAATATTTAAATAAAAATTAAGTCAAGTATAACAGTTATAAGCAAATCCATAAAGTTAACTGTAAATTTGGAAAAACTATATTAACAGTTAAATTTTTAATAATTTAAAAATTAAAGTCCCATTAATTTAAAATAAACAATTAAATTATTAACTGTTAAAAACAAATAAGTGAACAGAAATACTTTGGAATAAGAATGCTTTTGAAATGCACTTTAATTCCATATAAAAATATTACACTTTTCTGAAAATCACCATAAGAAAACATCAGAGAATGATTGATGCTATTAATTAAAAGATTCATGTTTTTAATTTCGATTAAAGCATAATACATTTATCTTTGTATTTCCCAAATAACAAAAAAAAATCATAACATTTCTTTTTATCATAAAATAAATCAGAGTCATGGAGTTTGCAGGATGATTTAAAATGTTAAATAATCTCCTTTTTGAGAAACATCGACTTTCAATTTGAAATCAATCTTCTGCTGTCAGCCCGGTTTGTTTTTCCAGCATGGAAGTTCGAAAATTGTTGGTTTTAGCTCGAGGGAAGCTAAGAACGCTTGATGTTTGTTTGGCTTATATATTCCCCGCCCCTTTGTTGTAGCCATACGTTGGGGGGTGTAACAGGGTCATGTAAAGGATTCCGTAACGAAGTGACGTAGTTCTTTTGGACTTTAAAGTAGCTATTTGAAGTACCGACAATTATAATCCTCTTATGAAGTGTGTTTTATAATTTTTAATACTTTTATAATAATGATACAAAGTATTGTAACATACACTGGTAGGTAATCAAAATAAGTAAAATGTACTCATTTTTGATGACACTCGATGCTTATCATAGCTTCGAATACATAAGTTTCATATTTGAAACAGACATGTAATCAAAAATGAGTAAAAATGAATAAAATGAGCAATAGATTGATTACATAGGCTGCCTACATAACTTTAGCCATAGCCTAAATTTAAAAAAAAATTAATTTAGATTTGTGTGAGTTAATTACTTTATAAATTTATTTATTCCTATCGGTTGTTCATATTTATTTTTTCATATGGGTTATTACTATTATCTTTATTGTTATTTTTTTTTGTTTTTGTGATTATATATTTTAAGTAAAATGTATCCTTTACAGATATGCCTGATGATTAATAAAAAATAGCAATCCTAAATCATACATAAAATACTTTTTTTTAAATTATTTTTAAAAAAATGAGATGTTTGAGTTAATTATTTTATAAATTTATTTATTCCTATCGGTTATTCATATTTATTTTTTCATATGGGTTATTACTATTCTCTTTATTGTTATTTTTTTTTTTGTGATTATATTTTTTAAGTAAACTGTATCCTTTACAGATATGCGTGATGATTAATAAAAAATAGCAATCCTAAATCAAACCTAAAATACTTTGTAAAAAAATATTAAATAAAAATTTAGATGTTTGAGTTAATTATTTTATAAATTTATTTATTCCTATCGGTTATTCAGATTTATTTTCTCATATAGGTTAATTGATTTTTATTGGACACCTACACATTAAAAAAGGTACTTAAAAATGAGTACCTGAACATACTCGTTTTTCTTTGAGTACAACTGCATCGTAAATGAGCGATAACGTACTCAGATTTAGGCAATCGTACTTTCTCAAACATGAGCAGTGTGATTTAAAATTGCTAATTCCAGCTTCTGTTCAAGCCATTTTAACAAGTTGACCTGACAAACTCAAAATAGTTGTTCAGAAGATGGTTCTACACATTGTTTCATGTCGTTTGCTTAAATGGAAACTGAATTATTAACAACTTAATTATCCTATTTCCCATTTGTTTATCACACCTTTTTAACATTTCTTTTGTTTATAATAACTTTAAGTCGCTTTGGTAGTACAACCGATAAGGCACTAGACTGCGGTGCCTGCAGATCTGGGTTCGATTCCCGGTTAGTCTTGGTTGTAATTCTCGATATTTATTGAAAGGGATTTATGAAGGCAGCGTGTGTTGGCAAACAACTGCTCTTTTTATTCATTTGTACTCATTGTAGTCATTTTTGAATTCATGTCTCTTTCAATAAAGAAACTTATGTATTCGTATCTGTGATAAACATCGAATGTACTGAAAAATGAAAGCATCTTACTTATTTTTGAGTACCTATTTTTAGCAGTGTTGCCAAAACTTAATTTGGACCCCCTGTTCTAATAAATTCAAAAATAAATAATAGTTATAGTTTGTGTTGCATAAACAACTCAAACAGTTTAATAATAATTATACCTCTTTAGTATAGAAATAGCAAGATACTAAAATTTAAGCTTCTAAAGACTTCAATTTGAAAACCAAACCTGGAAACATTTAAAATCGGTTAACTCTTCCCATTTCCACTCCACACACTTCCATTCAAGCAATTACGGATGGCGAATGTATGAATTATTCCTCCATTAACCAGATCCATAAAATAAATATAAACTAGTTCTTCTCTTCAGTTAAATGGAACATAACCAGACGTTCCAAACAAGAAATTTACACACACATAAAAATTCAACAGGTATCTCAGCATCTCTTTAAACGCTGCAATCAACCCAACAGAAGCGATTCAAAATCCCATCTTCTCCCGGATTAATTGCGATATCTGAAAGTTACGTGTTCATCCGGGCGATTTGGCGACACTATTTAAAATGTAATTTTCCCTCGAAGATTCCCTCTCTCATTAATCCGACGTTGGACGGTCGTCGGGAAAACGTTAAGATGGGACTGTTAGGGATTTTCGGCTAGCGGAAGTGGGGAATTAAGGCGCATTGCGGAACAGTGATTATATTAAATGTGCCGCATTGAATTTAGTCTAGGGGTGTGGTAGTATGTACCTGGGGGAAATTTCCGTTGTTTTTTCCCCTAAAAGAAGATGGAAGAGGTATTTTTAGTTTGATTGATTAAAATTTAATCACAAATAGATTAATTGTGATTTATTTATTTTATTTCTTTAAATATATTCCGTTATTTAAAATTTGTATTTAGCATTGAATTTAGTCTTGGGTTGTGGTAGTGTTTACCTGGGGGAAATTTCCCTTTATTTTTTCCCCTAAAAGAAGATTGAAGAGGTATTTTTAGTTTGATTGATTAAAATTTAATCACAAATAGATTAATTGTGATTTATTTATTTTATTTCTTTAAATATATTCCGTTATTTAATTTTTTTATTTAGTCTTGGATTGTGGTAGTGTATATCTGCGGGAAATTTTCCTTTGTTTTTTCCCCTAAAAGAAGATGGAAGATATATTTTTAGTTTGATTGATTAAAATTTAATCACAAATAGATTAATTGTGATTTATTTATTTTATTTCTTTAAATATATTCCGTTATTTAAATTTTTTATTTAGCATTGAATTTAGTCTTGGATTGTGGTAGTGTATACCTGGGGGAAATTTTCCTTTGTTTTTTCCCCTAAAAGAAGATGGAAGATATATTTTTAGTTTGATTGATTAAAATTTAATCACAAATAGATTAATTGTGATTTATTTATTTTATTTCTATAAATATATTCCGTTATTTAAATTTTTTATTTAGCATTGAATTTAGTCTTGGATTGTGGTAGTGTATACCTGGGGGAAATTTTCCTTTGTTTTTTCCCCTAAAAGAAGATGGAAGATATATTTTTAGTTTGATTGATTAAAATTTAATCACAAATAGATTAATTGTGATTTATTTATTTTATTTCTTTAAATATATTCCGTTATTTAAAATTTGTATTTAGCATTGAATTTAGTCTTGGGTTGTGGTAGTGTTTACCTGGGGGTAATTTCCCTTTGTTTTTTCCCCTAAAAGAAGATTGAAGAGGTATTTTTAGTTTGATTGATTAAAATTTAATCACAAATAGATTAATTGTGATTTATTTATTTTATTTCTTTAAATATATTCCGTTATTTAAATTTTTTATTTAGTCTTGGATTGTGGTAGTGTATACCTGCGGGAAATTTTCCTTTGTTTTTTCCCCTAAAAGAAGATGGAAGATATATTTTTAGTTTGATTGATTAAAATTTAATCACAAATAGATTAATTGTGATTTATTTATTTTATTTCTTTAAATATATTCCGTTATTTAAATTTTTTATTTAGCATTGAATTTAGTCTTGGATTGTGGTAGTGTATACCTGGGGGAAATTTTCCTTTGTTTTTTCCCCTAAAAGAAGATGGAAGATATATTTTTAGTTTGATTGATTAAAATTTAATCACAAATAGTTTAATTGTGATTTCTTTATTTTATTTCTTTAAATATATTCCGTTATTTAAAATTTGTATTTAGCATTGAATTTAGTCTTGGGTTGTGGTAGTGTTTACCTGGGGGAAATTTCCCTTTGTTTTTTCCCCTAAAAGAAGATTGAAGAGGTATTTTTAGTTTGATTGATTAAAATTTAATCACAAATAGATTAATTGTGATTTATTTATTTTATTTCTTTAAATATATTCCGTTATTTAAAAATTTAATTTAGCATTGAATTTAGTTTAGGGGGTGTGGTAGTATATACCTGTGTGAAATTTTACTTTGTTTCTTTTCATAAAAGTAAATGGAAGTGGTATTTTTAGTTTGCTCGATTAAAATTTAATCATAAAAAGATTAATTGTGGTGATTCGTTTATTTTCTTCGTTAAATATATTCTGTTATTTAAAATTTTCATTTTGTTCTATTTATCTATTTATTCTATTCTATTCTTGAGAGAGAGTGAGAAAATTAGAGTTAGAGGGAGAAATGAAGTTAGAGAGAGTAAGATAGAGAGTTAGGCAGTAAAAGATAGAGAGATTCAGAGAGTTAGAGGGTAAGATAGAGTTAAAGAGAGAATTAGAGTTAAAGAGAGGGAGAGTTAGAGTCAGAGAAAGAGCTAGAGTTAGAGCTAGAGTTAGAGATAGAGAGAGAGTTGAAGAGAGAGAAAGCGTTAGAGGGAGAGTTGAAGAGAGAGAGAGAGCGATTGTTATGTTGAGAGTTAGAGAGAGACATAGATAGAGTTAAAGTTAGAGAGAGAGAGTTAAAGTTAGATAGAGAGAGAGTTGAAGAGAGAGAAAGCGTTAGAGGGAGAGTTGAAGAGAGAGAGAGAGCGATTGTTATGTTGAGAGTTAGAGAGAGACATAGATAGAGTTAAAGTTAGAGAGAGAGAGTTAAAGTTAGATAGAGAGAAACTTAAAGTTAGAGAGAGAGAGAGAGTTAAAGTTAGAGAGTTAAAGTTAGAGAAAGAGATTTAAAGTTAGAGAGAGAGAGAGTTAAAGTTAGAGAGTTAAAGTTAGAGAAAGAGATTTAAAGTTAGAGAGAGAGAGAGTTAAAGTTAGACAGAGAGAGAGAGAGTTAAAGTTAGAGAGAGAGAGTTAAAGTTAGAGAGAGAGATAGTTAAAGTTAGAGAGAGAGAGAGTTAAAGTTAGAGAGATAGGCAAAACATATTCTGCTTCTTAACATCACAAGTAGATTGTGAATCTGTTTATTTAATAAGTTTATTTTGTCATATTCATTTATTTATTCCATTCTATTCCAGTTTTGTATGAGAAAAATATGTAATGTTGAATATGTAATATAAAAATATGCATTGTATAATATTAAACAATATTATTTGCAGTTTCGTTTTATTATAAAAATATTCGCTATTCGTTGTGTTTTATTCTTTTTAATTATTCTGATATTCATTTAAATTTTAGAATTAAGGAATTTTGATATTCTAGACTTTTAACCATTTATAAATTCAAGATAATGTGTTACCAATTTTATTTCTTTACAGATTCCTTTTTGAGTTGTTTCGTCTTTAACATTGTTTGATAACCGTAAAAATATAATATTGTTAAATGTTAGTCAACATTTTTTTATCGAAATAAGTATCATTTTCTAAACTATGAATGTTCTATTATCACTTATTGGAATACAACATAAATGGAATATATTAGAATTCAATATTAGTTAAACAATTACAAATTTTAAACAATTATTTTATGAGTAAACATTTGAATTTAGATAATCAATAACTTACTGAGGAATATTGCCAAAATGTTATTTATAAGATTAGAATAAATTTTTTCCTTGTTTGAGTTTAATATAAGTTGGAGAGTAAAAATAAAAAAATACGTTTGAAATGAGATAACCAATCATAAAACTGCGTTCAATTAAAATAATAAACAATGTTTATAAAATGTCGATTTTCTTTGAATAAAATACATTATAAACAATATTAGACTCTGATATATATATATATCCAAATTTCCATAGAATTTCTATAATTTTTTAAAAATATTTTTGACGTTACATATAAAGAACCATGTACTCTGTCAAGTCTACCAATGATCAATATCTTTATATTAGGTTTCTTAACGGAAATTGTTGACGTACCTGCAGATTCGTATTGAAAAATCATCAAGTGTATTTCTTTAATTAACTCTTAAACACATTTTTCAATTCATAGCTTAATAATGCGGCTCTGATTTTTAGTTAGAACTGCAGGCAGAGATTTCACTTTCACTCACAAGATGGCGCTAGGGATCCCAAGATTTTGTTGCCGTTTTTTGAGGTAAAAATCGGTAAAATACAGTTCGACTCGGTTTTAGCATTGTGTATAGCTACGAAGCCTGGGGGCCGTCCATAAATGATGTCACATTTTTCTCCATATTTTTGACCTCTTCCCCCGTATGTCACTCGTCACGCAACTATTTTCCCCTTCTCTGCCACATGTCATATCTATCTACACAGGATCGGATTTTGTCATGGGCTACATAGGCGGCAGCCTACAGGCCCGGCACTATACCACAATATTATATATATATATATATATATATATATATATATATATATATTTTATAACTCTTTCCCCCTTTAAAATGTACTTTAATTAACTTTCTTTAACTTTGGATAAATCCCGAGATTAATCCCGGATAAATCTTTCAAAATCCCGAACTCAAACTAGAAAATGCGAACCAAAACTGAGATGAACCAATCAGAGGTGTCCACGGTACATTCTCCTACTCAAAGTAATCCGTATTATCTATAGTTTCACGATGTAACATCGAGCTATCAAGTCGGGCGGTGAAGTCCGGAGAAATAAATGTTGTGAACTTGATATTTCGGACTTTAGTTTATACCTGTATCATGGAACTTATCATAAAATAACAACGACTGCAACTATAAATAATAAACATTACACACACACATATATATTTATACACACACACACACACACACACACATATATATATATATATATATATATATATATATATATATATATATATATATATATATATATATATATATATATATATATATATATATATATATAATATTGTGGTTTAGTGCCGGGCCTCTAGGCTGCCGCCTATGTAGCCCATGACAAAATCCGATCCTGTGTTGAAAGATATGACACGTGGCAGAGAAGGGGAAAATAGTTGCGTGACGTGTGACAAAGGGAGGGAAGAGGTCAAAAATATTTAGAAAAAATGTGTCATCATTTATGGACGGCCCCCATGTATATATATGCGTGTGTGTGTGTGTGTGTGTGTGTGTATCGAAGGTTGATAATCCAAATCATAGTTAAAATTGTATGCTAAACCTTTTTATAATGGGCAAAAATTCTATTTTTCTTAAAAGATTTGTAGAATGTAACATACCCTATACTTTTAATGTTTTAGTTTTAAATTTAGCAGGACACTTTACCCGCTTTGAAAAATATAAAGTGTCAAAACATGGAAAAATATAAAGTGTCAATATGTGGAATTTGAACACATTTTCTCTTAAAAGTTATAATAAATATAAAATAAACATGATTTCTTAAAAAATTTGTTCGAAAAACTAAAAATTATATTTTATTTTTCAGCGCTTGTTTTCTTAAAGTTGGTTTTCTTTAAAAAATATATATATATTATATTTGTTCCTTTTTAGTTTTAAATTTAGAAGCTGACTTTGTAAAATATTCAACGCCAAAACTTTGAAAAATATAAAGTGTCAATACGTTGAATTTGAACACATTTTCTCTTAAAAGTTATAATAAATATAAAATAAACATGATTTTTTTAAAAATTTGTTCGTAAAATTAAAAAATATTTTTGACTTTATAGCGCTTGTTATCTTAAAGTTTTTTTTTTTTTTTTTTAAATTAGTGTATTTGTCCCTTTTTAGTTTCAAATTTAGCAGGAGACTTTGACAAATACACAGTGCCAAAACTTGGGGAAAATATAATGTGTCAATATGTTGAATTTGAATAAATTTCTTTTAAAATTTTAAAACAAAACTTGTAATAAATTCTTACTCTAAAATAGATCTTAATAGATACCTTTAAAAATCTAAAGAAAATTTAAATTTCATAAAAAAGTAAAAAGGGAACTCCGTTTTTAGAACACTCAATTTTGAAACCATTCTCCATTTTAAAAATAACTCTTCCCGCCGCCAAACAAATAAAGAACCAATGCATCTTCAGCACATATCTTCCCATAATTAAGCACACTGCTTGTCCAATAATTGCGTAATAAATGTTTAATATTGATCGTTAATAAGTCTACCTCAGTACAGCTGCCGCCTAATAATGGTGCGGCATTTATCATTGTCGCAACTTTGCGTAATGAATACTAATTCGCAAAAGATGCATTTGTTTAGATCTTGAGCCATGGGTTCAATCTCCATAGATACACAAAGGTGTGATCAGTGTCTACGTGGAATATGTCGGTAATTTATTTTGTAGATAAATATAATTGTGAAATTATGGGGAGTTCTGATGAAATTGAAATTCATTTCCTCCGTAAATTTAGTTTATATATTGATGCTTTAGCACCGATGTGTGTTAACTTGAGGTTAAGGTCTCATTTGAATATGTACTATGTATGCTTAAATTGTGGAAAACGTATGCTTAAATTGTAGAAATTGTGAATTGTACTATGTACGCTTAAATTGTGGAAAATGTATTCTTAAATTGTGGAAAATGTATGTTTAAATTGTGGAAAATTTATGCTTAAATTAAGGAAAATGTGAATTGTACTTTGTTTCGTTTTTGCGAAAGTACGATTACTTAAATTTGAGTACGTCATCCCTCAGTTACGATGCAATTGAACTTTAAAAAAAACCAATTACGTTCATGTACTCATTTTAAAGAACTTTTTTTTCCAGTGTGAAATAAACGAATAAATTTTAATTTCCCACAAAATACAATTTTTAACTTTGTTAATTTTTTACCAGTACACCCAATATATTTAAATTTAACTAGATGTTTTTCTTCCCAAAGTCGTGTGACAAACTCGCTTTATTTTCACTCCCATGTTTAGCACTTTATTAAAAATGATGCTTATTTGCGTTCCTAATGACACAAGCAAAACCCACAAAAGACACGAACACGAAATTATATTAACAACTTGCATTCATTTTTTTTATTTTACGGAATTATAATCTTATATGGAAAACACATATTTTTGTGCATACTTCCGTCAACTTCCATTCCGTCAATTACCATTTTTAATTTTAAAATGCACGTTTTTACAGTAAAAACGTATTTTATTGTAAAACCTCGCTAATATTGGAAAATTGTTATTTTTTTAAAAAAAGTAAGGAATAAATATTTTACTTGAATTACAGGCAACATCCACTTAAAAATATGTTAGCTGATACTGTAAATTGCTTTAAGCCGAAATCTATATTTATCTGAAAGATAGAATGTTTTCTTTTTGTTTCCCGAAAATTAGAAAAAAGTATATTTAGCGTTTCTTTTTAAATTAAACGATTAAATTTTAATTTCCCTGAAACTACAATTTTTGACTCTGTTAATCTTTTCCCAGTTCACCCAATATATTTAACTTTAACTAAATGTTTTTCTTCCCAAAGTCGTGTGACAAACTGGCTTTATTTTCACTCCCATGTTTAGCACTTTATTAAAAATGATGCTTATTTGCGTTCCTAATGACACAAGCAAAACCCACAAAAGACACGAACACGAAATTATATTAACAACTTGCATTCATTTATTTTATTTTACGGAATTATAAACTTTTATGGAAAACGCATATTTTTGTGCACAATTCTGTCAACTTCCATTACGTCAATTACCATTTTTAATTAAGATTCCTGTTTTTACAGTAAAAACGTATTTTATTATAAAGCCTCGCTAATATTGCAAAATTGTTATTTTTTAAAAAAAAAGTAAGGAATAAATATTTTACTTGAATTACAGGCAACATCCACTTAAAAATATGTTAGCTGATACTGTAAATTGCTTTAAGCCGAAATCTATATTTATCTGAAAGATAGAATGTTTTTTTTGTTTCCCGAAAATTATAAAAAAAATACGCTTAGCGAGTTTTTAAATTAAACGATTAAATTTTAATTTCCCTGAAACTACAATTTTTAACTCTGTTAATCTTTTCCCAGTTCACTCAATTTATTTAAATTTGACTAAATGTTTTTCTTCCCAAAGTCGTGTGACAAACTCGCTTTATTTTCACTCCCATGTTTAGCACTTTATTAAAAATGATGCTTATTTGCGTTCCTAATGACACAAGCAAAACCCACAAAAGACACGAACACGAAATTATATTAACAACTTGCATCCATGCCAAGAAGCCCCCCAGAACGCGAGTGGTAGCGAAATAATTTAAATGAAACCTCCCCTCGAAAAGAACGAAGGGCCTTTGAGAAGTTTTGAACCAAACACACACTGGGAGTTAATTTAGTTAGGCTCCTTTTAAAGTTTCCCCAACTTTAAATTAAGACAACTTTATTTCCGGAGAAGGGCTTTTGTAAATCTCCACAATTCTTCACATCTCACGCGTCTCTGGGTTCGAGTCTGGAGGCGGTGTTTGAAAAACGGTTCTCATGACCCGTTTTCAGTGTCGTTGAAAGAAATGGCCGTGATTTGGAGCCTCAGGTGCGTACTTAGAGGGAAGGATGGATAGGACTGGCGTTTTGTTGAGGGGATTCCGGATCCCACTTAAGACTCGCAGGTAGAGGCTGTGTTTGTTTTTAATCTCTAATACTTGAGATTGTGTTTGTTGTTTGATCGAAAAATTGTGGAATATTCAAAGTTAATTAATTTTTGGAATGGGTGTTTTGGTTTTATTTTAAAATATTGGGTTGTTGCAAATGCATTGACCCTTGTTATGAGATAGAGGAAAAGCAAATATATTAAGAAATTAAAATACTTATTTAACCGAAGTAATATTCAGTAGAATCAATACATTATTTTCAATGAGTGGCAGTTTGTTAATTCTGGGAGCAAAAAATGTAGCGTCTTTGAACGTAATAGATAAATAATGAACAATTTCATAGTACAACTGTTAGAACTGCCTCACGGTTGTTAATCACATGAAGGATACAGAGAACCGGCATACAGTAAGAATTACCTTCTTTGGTTGTGATGGAGAAATTACTGACTTCCCTTAGAGCAGTGGTCGGGAAACTCATCAGTCAACAGAGCCAAATATCAACAGTACTACGATTTAAATATCTTTTGAGAGCCAATTGTTTTAAACTTTAACTACGTAGGTTATAAATAATGAACAATTTCATAGTACAACTGTTAGAACTGACTCACGGTTGTTAATCATATGAAGGATACAGAGAACCGGCATACAGAAATAATTACCTTCTTTGGACGTGATGGAGGAATTACTGACTTCCCCTTGAGCAGTGGTCGGCAACCTCATCAGTCAACAGAGCCAAATATCAACAGTACTACGATTTAAATATCTTTTGAGAGCCAAATGTTTTAAACTTTAACTACGTAGGTTATTAAATTAGTTAGGGTCATCCCCAGAGAGTTGTAATATTAAATAGAGAGCGCCTTCAATGCCAGACTCTCATAAGGCCGCGGTGTCAACATTGAAAAAGAAAACCAACATCGCGTGGTTTTAGGGCTGCCACATTTGGCGTTCAGACATCTGCAGGAGTTCCAAATTTGGTGCACTCTCTTCTTTTTGCTGATAAGGCGTTCTGTCCGTATTCAACTTCTTAACATATATGTAGGTATTTACTTATTTTCAAACAATTTGTGCTAAATATTTCCTCTTCATTAACGAAACGAAAATATAATTTTCTTTTTGTTCAATACTCGAAAAAACGAAACTCTTTATATTTCTCCGGTTTTATTGTTCATATTTTCTTATTGAACTATACAAAATAACAATTGAAAGAACTTCGCTTATAGTAACACAAAAACGTAACGCAATTATTTCAAAAGTACAAAGTAAGAAAAATATCTGTAATATATCTGTTAAACTCCCTTAAATTGTGCCACTCGTTAAAAAAAAAAACGATATTTAAATACAAAATTAAACACAAAACCATATTGCAATACTTCGATCTCGCTTAGTTCTGAAAGTCACCAAGGCCTGCCAAGTAATATTGGCGCATGAATGAATTGGCATTTCCACAAATCACGTGGTTTTGATGATGCACACACGGAAATCAGCATTTTTATTCCTCTATTTGTATTATTACTCTATGGTCATCCCAAGCTGGCATTTGCTAAAAACGTCCTCAATCTGATTGATGAGTGTTCGCTGCGATCGACCCCTTTCAACTCTCCCATCCACACTCGTCTTGTATGTTTGTTTCGTCTATCTCCTCTGT
Organism: Troglohyphantes excavatus; assembly: GCA_963932185.1. NCBI lineage: Eukaryota > Metazoa > Arthropoda > Arachnida > Araneae > Linyphiidae > Troglohyphantes > Troglohyphantes excavatus. The sequence goes on from OZ010669.1 coordinate 69,082,473, forward strand.
TTCATCCCCTCTGTATGTCCAAACCACCTCAACATACCTTTCTCAATCCCCTCGACACTATATCTTTCACTCCACAACGCTCCCTAAAATTAACTTAATAAACTTTACACTTAAAGTTTTAAGTCTTAGTTAAACTATAGGTACGTTGAATAAACTTGATATCATACTTATTAACAATATTATTTATTGATAAACTTAAATTGTAAAGTACCCATAAAATTAAATCATAACAATGACTGACAAAAACTAATGCGATCAATGCCCTTGCGTCTCATTGGAAAGTTTGGGTAAGTCACATTTTGTACAAGAGCCACACTCAAGAGGCCAAAGAGCCGTATGTGGCTCGCGAGCCGCGGTTTGCGCGTCTTTCACTGCATATGCTTCGCGGATGAAAAATAGGGAGTGATAGGACATTGAACCGGTAACAAGTAAGAATTGTAGTGAATGATAGTGACAGACAACCATCATACTGTCTTGACATCACAATTATATTATTCATTTTTCTACTTTTTGCTGCAACCACCATAGAGTAATGATACAAATAGAGGAATAAAAATGCTGATTTCCGTGTGTCCATCATTGAAACCACGTGATATGTGGAAATGCCAATTCATTCATGCGCCAATATTACTTGGCAGGCCTTGGCGACTTTCAGAACTAAACGAGATCGAAGTATTGTAATATGGTTTTGGGTTTCATTTTGTATTTAAATATCGTTTTTTTTTAACGAGTGGCACAATTTAAGGGAGTTTAACAGATATATTAAGGATATTTTTCTTACTTTGTAGTTTTGAAATAATTGCATTACGTTTTTATGTAAAGAATTTACCATAAGCGAAGTTCTTTCAATTGTTATTTTGTATACTTCAATAAGAAAATATGAACAATAAAACATGAGAAATATAAAGAGTTTCGCTTCTTCGAGTATTGAACACAAATAAAATATTTTCGTTTCGTTAATGAAGAGGAAATATTTTGCGCATATGGTTTGAAAATAAGTAAATACGTACATATATGTTAAAAAGTTGAATACGGACAGAACTCTTTATCACCAAAAAAGAAGAAAGTGCGCCAAATTTGAAACTCCGGCAGATGTCTGAACGCCAAATGTGGCAGCGCTATAACCACGTGATGTGGTTTTTCTTTTCAATGTTGAATTGTTCAATGAATAGTATTTATCCCCTCTTCGATGATACCTAACTTTTGCATTATTGCACTGTAAAAGAAAACGTACTTAAAAATTAGTATCTGAATTGCATCGTAAATGAGCGATGACTTACTCAAGTTTAAGTAATTGAACATGAGCAGTGTGATTTAATATTGCTAATCTGAAATTCTGTTCAAGTCAATTTAATAAAATCTAACAAACTTAAAATAGTTGTTCAGAAGATAGTTTTCCCACATTTTTTTTTATTTCGATTGCTTAAATGAAACTGAATTATTACAACTCAATTATCTTACTTCCCATGATTTTGGCACACCTTTTTAAAAAAAATTCTATTTATAACTTATTTACGGCGCCCTGCTAGTACAACGGAAAAGGAACTGAAACCTTAGGATCTGGGTTCGATTCCCGGTAAGTCTTGGTTGTAATTGTTGATATTTATTGAAAGTGATTTGTGAAGAGAGCCTAAGAAATTAAGCAACTGCTCTTTTTATTCCGTTTTACTCATTGTACTCATTTTTGAGTACATGTCTTTTATAAAAATGAAACTTATGTATTCGGAGCTAAGATAAGCATCGAATGTACCCAAAAATGAGTACATTTTTCTTATTTTTGAGTACCTATTTTTAACAGTGTGGCTAATCGAGAGTTGTCCAATATTAGAACCCGTACCTTAAAATGGATATTTCATTTGCTGTATCCCCATATATGCACTTCACAGCACTGCTGGCAACTCGTTAAATAATGTAGAGAGGCAGGGACCGACTTACAAGCTTAGGGGCCCAGGGCAAAAGAACTTTAGGGGGCCCCTCGACGTACCTCAAAATAAAATTGCTAAATTTATGTATAAGTACATATGGCAAAATAACATAACCAGCTTTAATAGAAGGGCAAATACTACAAAAAAACTAAAAAAAAATAAACCTGAGAATTCGAATGAACTTTAATGGCTTTTCAGTACTTCAACAGTTTCTTCATACGTTTCTGGTTCTGTTCTTCCCTTTTAGCTTTATTTTAGTTAAGCCAGATTCGTATGTTCTACCCATTTTATAGCTAGCAAATCACTAACGATTATAATATCAAAACATTTGGAATAGGTTGAAAGTATTAGTAAACGACAAACGACTACGTGCAATTCGTAAACCCAGTTTGTTTACGGTCCTGGCCATGAATTGAACTTTGAAAGTGATCCAAAAGGCATCATGAACGTGCAGGAAAAATGAAATCAATTGGATAAAATAGTAGAAGTGTTTTAAAAAAAATATTTTTGATTAAATTAAATTTAATTGATTTAAAAAAAAATTAGTTTTAAAATTTATTTTTAACTTTTTCACATTTTGTTAGCTTTATAATTTTTTTTGGGGGGCCCCATTAAAATGGGGACCCTGGGCAAGTGCCCCGAATGCCCTGCCTTAAATCAGCCTCTGTAGAGAGGAACGTTTTTCAGGCTCCTTTGAAATAGATATGTCTATGAGACATAAAAGCTTAAAGTTATATACCATAATTTTGGAAGTATACATTTTTATTTACTGCACATAATTGCGTTAAAATATCCGTATTTGGAAATATCTGTCAAGGATTACATTGTCTATCAATTTTTAGGTTTTAATTTCTTCCTTACTACCATAATGTTAATAATAGGTATTCAAAAATAAATAAAATATACTCATTTTTCATTACATTCGATGCTTATCATGACTTCGAATACATAAGTTTCAATTTTGAAAAAGACATGTACTCAAAAATGAGTAAAATTGAATAAAAGAGAGATTGCCTTCATATATATAAGTCACTTTTAAAAAATACCGACAATTACAACCTAGACTACCGGGAATCGAACCCAGGTCTGCAGCACCTATGTCCACAGTTTTATCTGTTAAGCTATCAAGGCGACGCGGAGAAGTTACAAATATAAGTAATTTTAAAAAGGTGTGCCAAAAGAATGGGAAGTAAGATAATTGGGTTGTAATAACTGAGTTTCCATTTAAGCAATCGACATAAAATAATGTGCAAAACCATCTTCTGATCAACTAGTTTAAGTGTGCCAGATCGCTTTGTTAAGATGGCTTGAACAGAAGCTGGGATTAGCAATATTAAACCACACTACTCATGTTTGAGGAAGTACGGTTGATTAAATTTGAGTACGTCATAGCTCAGTTACGTTGAAATTGTACTTAAAAAACAAGTACGTCCTCATTTTTAAACACATTATTTTTACTGCGCAAGTATTTGAAAATAAAAGCAAATTACAGATATGCAATTAAAAATGTAAATTACTGTACATGTCTCGGGGACAAAAGCCATCTCTCAAAGTAAACAACGCTTCTCTGTATAAATGGATCATTATATTCTGTACACATACATGTTGCTTACTCAGAGGATGATGGGAGACGATTGTTGCTCCCGAAAATATCCAATTCTTTGAATTTTTAAATCTCTGAAGGGAAAATGTCAAAATTATTAAGTATTTTCTCTTGAAAATAATTAACTTTATATTTCCGATGCATGTATATTTTGTATTTTAACAAACAATGTAATATATATAGCTTCAAAGAAACACTCCAAAGCTATATATTTGAACAGTTTCAACGTGGAATTATGTTAATTCATGTACCTCTATTATACATCCGGAAACATCTGTGGGTTTATTATTTATATTTACTCTCCGTTTTTGTTTTCAATATTCTTAACGCAATTCAACGTTGTTCAGTTTATTATTTTAATAATGTATTGAAATAATTTGAATTTTTAATATTTTTTTAATTTTTAAATAGTTTTACTGTTTAACTTAATGGTAATATGTTTTTAGTTTAAATGAACTTCCCGATAATGCCGGATAAATCCTTAATTAATTATAGCGAACCGAGTTATTAATTTAGTGATTTCACTAAATTAATAACTCGTTTCGGTATAATTAATTAAGGAATTATTTATAAAACATTTCGCTAACATTTCCTGTAATAATTCAGAGATATTAATGAATATTTTAACCGGACTTCCCGAATTTTAAAGGTAAAACCACTCATATGGTTTGGGAGATAAAAGTACAATAGATATTTAATTCGCATCAGATTTATAAAATACACAAAACTAAAGATTTTCAATCCGATATTTCAAAGTTATGAAATCTACAGATTTCCTCTTAATTAAAATTACTTATTAACTGTCAAAAAATTCTAACTCAAGAATCTTCAAACATCTGTATTAAAAGATGTAGAAATTTTTATATTACTTTAAAAGTGAAAATTCGTATTTCACTTATGCAGATTTCTATAAAATGTTGTAAAAAACTGCAGAATTACGGTTTTCGGAACTCGGTATTTCGAAAGAATTTCTAGGTGGGTTTATATGACATTTTCCATCTTACCAATAATTTTCTTTATCTTTTAACAGTTTGTTCATACGTTTTTCAATACATCGTTGCAAAATATACAAAAAATGTAATTTATACAGTAGACTCTCGATAACTCAAACTTCGATAACTCGAATTTTTCGATATCTCGAAAAAAAATCGATTTCCTTGCACTTTCATTACTTATTTAATGTAATTTTATCTCGTTAATTCGAAGTTTTTCTTCCTTATTTTCGATAACTCGAAGTTTCCACACAACTCAAAATTTGGTTTTCCTCTCAATATTACGGATTTTGAAGAAACTTTAGCAAATATGCAATTGTCGTGGTGTTGATTTGTCGCTGCAAATAATGGCGACAAAACAAAAATGTAATACACTCTCTATAGCAGCTTTTGATGAGAGATCGCTCTCGGTAAAAGAAAAAGAATACGAACCTCCTCTAAAGATAACTTTGAAAGAGGCTCTATCTTCCATAAAAACTGTGGGGCATTCAGTGAATCGTGGCCGGAAATAAAAACAGCGACATTTCAAGCAATCATGCATTTGGAAAATATGATTGATTCCGAAATAAATAGAAATACTCACCAAAAATTTTTGGATATATATTTAAAATGAAGTAGGGTAAGTATACTTGTATTTATTTTTACCAAAACAGCTTTTTTATAGGATTTTCGATAACTCGAATTTTCGATATCTCGAATTTTTATACACTTCCCCTCGAATTCGAGATAGCGAGAGTTGCCTGTATTTAGAAATTTTAGATGCTGTACTAATACAGGAAAAAAAATTAGGTCCTACGAGCAATATACTATTCTAAATAAAATCTAAAAGCATTTCGAATTCGTAAAATAAGTATGCTAAAACCTTAAGAACTTCTTCACAATTCTTAAAATTATCAATGGTTTATGAAGGATATGATGCAGCCTTAAGATTGGATTACAATGTCAACAGTTTTACAAAATTGAAAAAGGAGTGATAATTGATATCAACACCAGGTCATTGTGAGTTATAATCCTCAATCTCAGAACTTGGTATAATTACAAAGCTTAATTATAGTTTCAGAATAAGTATATACTAACAGTTATAGTATTTGCTTTCTAAAACATGCGGTCATAAAGAAGGCAAATTTGTGTAAGGTATGAAATGCTACGTTTCATTTGAAGAAGTAATTGCTTACAAAGCACTTTTAATAAGTTATACATATGAATTCAGAATTGTACTTAAAAAGAAGCAAAATGAAACATGATTGTAATAATTCCTTAACAATAAATACAATATAATGTAGTTATGTTTATATTACGAAAAATATATTTAATTTCAATACAAAAATAGATTTTTTTATTGCAATTAGTTTCAAATTTGTTTGGTATGCAGTGAGGTAAGTACAGTAAAAACCGTTTATAGCGGACGTCATAATTTGATCGTTATATCCGAATCACGAAAAATATCGCTTAATAAGAAAGTATAATACTCACCACTCATGCCAGTTGAATATAGATATATTTTATGTAGTTTATAATAATTTTATCGACTACATATACTAGTTAAATAAAGTTAGTTATATAAACTGCTATTTTGATGAGGAATGTTCAGTAATGTTTGTTTGCGTATATTTGACATTGTAATAGGAAATTTTTGTAAAATTTCCTATTCTTACTAGCATTGTAGAAGAACCGGGGATCACTTCACAAATTTCGGGGGTTCTTGTTCACGTGCTATTCGTCTGACAAATATTTATTGCTCAAACGGCCCTCCCTTCTTCATCGTTATAAGCGGTTTTTATCAACATAAGACGGAGAAACTCAATCGTTACATGCGAATTATTGTTATAACCGGCATCGTAATATCCGGAAAAATTTACATGGACTGCTATAGAAATCCGAACTTCCTTTGTATTTTACATTGTTTTATCCGGCGTATCGTTATACACGGATAATATAATATGATATGATATGATATATGCTATATGATATGATATATGCTATATGATATGATATATGATATGATATGATATGGTATGATATGGTATGATATGATATGATATATGCTATATGATATGATATATGATCTGATCTGATATGATATGATATGATATGATATGATATGATATGATATGATATGATATGATATGATACTATGCGATGCGATGCGATGCGATACGATACGATATAATATAAACTGAATCCGTTATAAACGGATTTTAATGTACTGTGCTTGATTTGCATGTTGTTCTTGTAATATATTTTTAATTGATTACTCGCTTTCACATTCAGTCGAGATTTCCGCATTGGTAGTCAAAACTATCCAGTAAGCCATTGCTATAAAAGTTCAGCTAACACAAGCAATTCCATATTTCATCTACTACTTTATTTACTCAGTTTTCAAAAGTCATTTGTCAGACTGTGATTACAAATTTCAGCATTTCATTGATTCGTTTAGCATATTTGAGCAGATTGTTTTCAAATGTATATTTTCTTTAGTAGTTTTCGTATCATATCTTGATATAATTTTTCACATGCCTTTAGAAATTTATAAATCCCCATAAATTATACAGTATGAAATACAAAGATCTTCTTTCGATCTTGCATGACATATTATTTTCAAATGTTTTGAAAAGTTGACGCATAACAGTTATAACATAAGAGGTTCGGATTATATTTAAGAATGTCACATGACATCGTCAGACCTATCTAGCTTTTTATATGCAGTTGATGATTGGATGCAAAACTACCTGTTTGACACTTTTTTTGACATGTCAAGTCCTGTCATCTAGAATGGACTAGTTTCGTTTTGAAAGAGTGCATTAAAAATGAAAATGAGATTTATCAAACTCTCACAATATGACAAAGTTGAAGTTTTCTAAGCTGTCTGTTGAGTAAATTAAGAGTACTTCAAGAATACAGTAAGCTATTCGAATCTAAGCATTCGACCCTTCCTAAAAAGATACAAATATTTTATAGCAATCTTGTACATTTTTTAAACGAATGTATTTCATATTTCGTATAAGAAGTTCTAAAAAATAGTTTATAAGGTTTCCTAAATTCGTTTTAAAAATGCGAAATCTCTTTTATAGTTTCATATTTTATCTAAAAATAAACTGTTTTTAACTTGGTTTGGTTTTATTAATGATTTAATTTTTCCATCGGGAAGCCATAAAGAAGATAGTGTTGAATACCTCTGCGAAAAGGCCAAAATATCCCAATCATAACACGAAAGTTAACAAAAAATGAATTACTGTCTTTTGGAATCTGCGTTATAGAGTGTTAAAATTAAATGATTTATACAGATTTAAGAACTGTGGTAACAAAAGGAGAAAACCATAATTCTATTTACTAATTCATTAACAGATAATCAAAATGTTAATGCTACACCACTATAAACAATTAGACAGTAGTTTGTTTTAACTTTAACATTTATAATAATGGAACTGTAAATTGTATTTTTTATTGAGAGTGAAAAAATGAACAACGAGATAAATCTCCAAAGAATAGAGTTACATTACATAACTAGTTATTTTACCAATATGCTTATAAAATTAAATACAATTTTATTAAAGTTTAAAATAAAAAACCCATTTATGTACTGTTAATTATGGTAAATTTCTTATTTAATGTTTTTAGTTATAAAATATTTTTAATTATTTCAAATTCAATTAAAACCTTAATTAGTTTTAAACAAGTATATCTTATTCTATATTTTGATATTTGAAAGTTTTTAATGTTAATAAATGTTAAGGTTTTAGATTTATATAAAAAATTAACTTCTTTATAATAAGCGTTAAGTATTAAACGTGTTCTAGAAATGAGGAAAATTATTTACTTTTCAAAAGAATTTTTTTGGAAATTAAGGATTGTTAAATGTACTAAATTTAATTTTCCACCCATTTTAACCAAAAGCTATTTCAATTAATAAACAGAGCAATTTTTATCCAGAATATTTTTCAGAAAATTTGTGCCTCTACGTGCAGTGATTAGAAATAGCGAATTATGAGATTTTTATTTTTGAAATGGCAACACACAACTCTCGTGCTTTTTGGAACTAATAACGCATTTAGCGCCATCTTGGTTTATTTTCGAACACGTTCCTCTTTTATAACTCTCAGAAACGCCTGGAATTCTTTTTTTCAAATTTGTTATATTAAATTCTTTCTGAAGAACAACAATAATTCAGCTTCACATTATGCAAAGGAATAACTCGAATTTTAAGAGATTTTTTTTTAGAAGATTAGAAACGAGTTTAGAATTTCGATCAGACTTTGGAATAATATTATCGTTACGCTTTAATGTTTTTTTTACGTATATTAAAATGGAATATCTTCTTTGGAGTTGAATCAAATACAAATAGAATATTTATTGATGATTTTGGAATTCTATTTGCTTAAGGTGGTTTGATAAAAGAAAAATAAATTAATATGTCGTCTTTCGTGAAACCCATAAAATTATTTAAATTGTATTAAAATTACTGGAATCTTTTCTCACATATTTTTCGACAATTACAAATTATATACATTACTGCCTTTTATTCGGTGATGAATATTTGATAATAAAAATAAGTTATATTTTTAGGAATGCATTAATTTAACTTGTAATGATAAAATATTTTAAATTCAGAGAATAATTATTTATTAGTAAGTGTATAAAATATGTATATAATATTAATAATAAACTTTTATGTATATAGAAAGGAAATATAAATTATATAACTCAAATGTGTGTGATGTATGTTTATTGCGTTCTATAGTTGTGATGTAAAATTAAAAAAAAAAAGAGCTTTAAGTTAATTTACACCAAGTATGTATAAACACATTATTCAAACCAAAAAAGCTTTTTAAAATAACAGAAATTTACAAATTGGGATCATAAAAAAAGTAATTAAAATATATGATCTACGTATATACAGATATTTGAAAAGAATACATCCAAAATAAAATGAAATAAAATAACATAAAAATAATTTAGAGAAATATAGCCAAATAACTTTGTTTTTAAATATTTATGCCGCATTTAATATTAAATATTATTCCACCTATAATTTTGAAAAATACTACCTATTGGAAACAATATATTCCTAACATGCTCATGCAATTATTAACGCATGAATCCCCTTCCCCCATACACACCAAAATATTTCCAGAAGTCATAAAAGTTTAACGCTTCTTCTCATTCATAGATGGCAGCATAATCAGCGGTTTGTTTAAAAAACACGTATAAAGAAATTATTTTTAACGCATTAAAAAAATTGTTGATATTCATGAGATGAACATAGGATTCGTCACTGCTCCTGAAAATCAATCCTCTGTATTTTAATACCTCATGTGTTAAGATCCGTTGCGTATTTAAGCCGCAAAAGGGAGCTTCACTACATAATTAATATTGTCACTAATATTAACAATATTCCGTAGTTTATAGTCATTAAATAGAGTGAATTGTTAATACGTCGGTTAGATCAGTTCAATAAAGAGATGCATTTTAAATATGAATATGATGAATTATCAGTAATGGGTCATTTAGCGGATATCCACATTAATCTTATTTACTGAAATGGTAAGTCTCACCCTGTCCCAAAAGCTGGATTAAACTATTGGATAAGTAATCCACATTCATATCTCACTCATTTATTTATGTTACTTATTTCAGTAGTCGAATAGATAGAGGATGTAAAATAATCTATTTTGATACCAATGGATACATGTTATTTAAAGAAATCATTAGATTATGTTATGTATGTTATATGTAATGAGTTAGATTGTATAACTGAGGCAAGCTGTATGTCTGAAATTAAAGTAAATATGTTATTTATTTTTTAATTAATCAAATGTTGACAATTATTTGACATATTTTCCATGTGAACATTAATTAATTAATGTTATCAAATGCAGTTTTAATTATAATTTGAAACTAAAACTGTTACGTAGCTAATTTTGAGTCGTAGAAGATGATATAGAAACGGTGCTTAACAATGTCAGATATGTTATTTCAGTAGTAAATATCCCTTTTAAAGTTCTCTTACACAACGGATATTAACATGTGAGATATAAAAGAAAGGAAATTTCCCGTAGCAATGGCGAATCGTACTTTTATTTCATGAATATTAATGTGTTTTTTTTACAGCGTTTAAAAACAATCAGTTTTTAAGTAGTTTTTAAACGAGCCGTTGGCGGTGCTGCCATCTATGGGAAGAATTCTTTAAAACGGAGGGTCATCTATGAGTAGGGGATGTTTTTTTTTTTGGGGGGGGGGCTGCGATAATTATCATAATAATGCGGTAATTATCATAATAATGCGATAATTATCATAATAGTGCGATAATTGTCATAATAATGCGATAATTATCATAATAGTGCGATAATTATCATAATAGTGCGATAATTATCATAATAATGCAATAATTCTCATAATAATGCGGTAATTATCCCACGGGCATTCTAGTAATCTTTTATTTGCAAATATAAGGATTACAAAGAAACAAAAACTAATTTTTGATAGATAGGTTTCTAAGATGTCTGCACACACATTAAAATCATATTTCCACTCGCACTCACTTGTAGACAATATAAAATTAAAACAATCCATGTTAGACGCAGCTGCATATTTACTTAAACGCACAATGCTCATTAACTCAAATAATTAAACTTACGAAAGAGTAAAGGCTCACTAAAAGATATTTATCTTACAATCTATTTAAATTATGTTCATTTCCCTGAACTTTTAATTATCAAATGAGTAATATAAGTAAGCAAACTTCCCAGACATGTCTTGTATTCTATTCCGTCCATTAATTTCACCGCAGAAACCGATTCCCGAACCTCTGCTGGATCTTCCGCGTTTCTGTTTTCTGTAGTTAGGAACCGGGGATAAAGCATCAATGTGCGCCGCACTTGCGCCGATTGATGCTGAAATCCGTGGACAAGTTGTTAGCCTGCAACTGCTAGTTGTCGGCTAATGAACAGATATTCGATTTCGGTGCCTAGTTAACCCGAAGGGCGAATGTTTGAACATGCGAGTGTGTGCCCTTCATTTATTAAAGTGGTAGGCTGTTTCGGTTATTCCAAATGTATTGCGTCTGGGTTTCTGTAGTTAGTAACAATACTACACAGTCATCTAAATATCTAAAATACGATGGTTAAAAATCAACTTTAAATATACACCTTATTTTTTATTGTAGTATAATTGTATAGTAAACAAGCTTATTTGTGTCGAAAAAAATGATTAATGATTTTATATACAGAAATCGTATTGATTTTATATACAGAAATCGTATTGATTTTATATACAGAAATCGTATTGATTTTATATACAGAAATCGTATTGATTTTATATACGGAAATCTATAAAACATAAATATAAAAACAGTAATTATAAAAACTTATTGTAACTAGTTTGCAGTCGACTTACATGTTCGTTCCCATGTTTGAATAATCCGAGTTCTATTCAGGCCTACACTATAAAAAAAGGTACTTAACAATGAGTAGAGTGAGTACGTGCAAGGACTCGTTTTTCTGTGAGTACAATTGCATCGTAGATAAGCGATGATGTACTCAATTTTAAGTAATCGTACTTTCGCAGAAATAGGCAGTGTGATTTAATATTGTTAATCTCTGCTTTTGTTTAAGCCATCTTAACAAAGCGACCTGACACACTTAAAATAGTTGTTTAGAAGATGTTTCTCCACGTTATTAAATGGAAACTGACTTATAACCTAATTATCTTACTTCCCACTGTTTTGCCATACTTTTTTTTAACATTGCTTCTTTTTAAAATTTCTTCACGTCGCCCTTTTAGCTTAACGGATAACGCTCTGGGCTGCTGTTCCTGCACATATAGTTCTGTTTCCCGGTAAGTCTTGGTTGTAATTGTCGATATTTATTAACAGTGATTATGAAGGCAGGCTATGTAGGCATTCATCTGCTCCTTTTATTCATTTTTACCCATTGTACTTATTTTTGAGTAAATATGTCTTTTTCAAAATTGAAACTCATGTATTCAGAGCAATGATAATCATCGAATGTACTCAAAAATGATTACATTTTACTTATTTTTGAATACCTATATTTAAAAATGTAAAGCTTAGAACATTTGAATATTTTATTGCAGAAACTGGTCAACAGACACTTGTTCGGAATTCGTTTTTTTAAAAACTCTTTACAGGGCGGGTGGCCGATATTTCGGCCAGAATCCCATGTTAAAATCAAACACCCGCCTTATAAAGGTTAAGGAATCAAAATATTAAACGAATATATTTGTGCACAATCCTGTCAATTTCCATTCCATTTTACAGGTTATTTTTTACATATGGAGTCTAGTGTAGAAACCAGACAAGCGGCATCACATTGCATTGACGCCATATAGCGTGAATGCAAAATTGAATTGTCTGTTGGCGGGTTTCTGAAATAAGCATTTTTTGGAATTCGTGTTTTACTGAATCAGAATCTCATACGGTAAATACCATTTTTGTGCACAATGCCGTCAACTTCCATACCGTCAACTGTAAAAAATAACCATAAAATATACGTTTTTACTGTAATAACGCATTTTATTGCAGAATCACGCAAATTGTATTTTTTTAAAGAGTAAGGAATAAATATTACAGACAGCATCCAGTTTCTGAAGATGTTTACTAATTTTTTTTTTTTAAGCCAACCCAGAAAAAAAAAGTCAGCTTTAAACCTTTATCAACAATTTGGAATTAAAGGTTTTTGTGCACGAAAAATACAGTTTTTTTGGAGATCTATGAAATTAAAGGTTTTTGTTTCAATAATATTCATAAAAAAATATAAAAAATGCTCAACAAAATTTTGCAAAAATACTTCAATTTTTAACCGTGAATGGAAAATTCCGATATTTTAAAGGTTTTATGAAGAAAAATTAAAAATTCGTTAAAACATATTTTAAATGATTTTATTTTAATTCTAAAAGAATTCTTATGCTTAACATCGAAATGAGTTTAAAACATATTTAAATGAAATATATGTATACATCAATTCCTATTTTTAAATAAGAGAAATTCTGAAAAGTAAAAAAAGTTTGACGATCTGACATTTTTTGCGATTCCAGATAAAATCATTCCTACAGAAATAATACAATATACTCACAAATTCTTATAAGTCTAGGAACAAAATGATATGGGTTCCAGAACATACATACAACTCTTTTTATTTTTATATACACCATAACTTAATTTTACAAAAGTACCATCCATTATCCCCCAAACATCATTAAGCCACGCAATCATAATGAAACCCTGCCCCCACATACACGACCCATTGAACATTGTCTCATTTAAAAGCCCTCCTCACTGCAACCTTTTCTGTAGTTCAACAAGCGTTAATTCGAGTAAGGTCATCAAAATTATTCAAGGGTAACGAAACCCACCGTGTGCCAGGGAAGCGAGGACCTGGAATTGGAAGTCTGCATTTCCTAAACGAAATTAATCCTTCCCGAGTAACTTCCCCCCGGGAATTACCATTAATTCCATTAGGAGTCTTGGAGAGGATTACCTTAAAGGGGAAGATATCCTCAGTAAGTCCGAAAGACTTACCTTCGATGTCCGTGGCTCTAGTAGAATGCTGTGCGATAGATTACAAGCCATAGATTTACTAACTCGTTTGTGCGAAAGATGGGCGCAATTAATATGTGTGTCTGGAGGAGTTTTTGCGTGGTGTTCGTAGTCATCGGGATGGGCTCTGAGGTGGAATAATGTCGATTTGTCGCTTTAAAGTGAATGTGCGTGAATCAGAGTAAGATGTAGGTTAAGACTTTGCGTGCTTTTGTGCTGGTTATTAAAACGGGAATAAAATGGGTTAAAGATCTATGCGCTAATATTAATCCTTTAGGAAACCAGTATAAAAAAAACCGAAATTTGTTCGTTCGGAATAACACGTCGACTGCTAAGGAAACGTACGCGTGTATTACTTTTGATAAAGTACGCGCATAACGTCTTTGGAAAACTACCTTAGGAAAACTACCTTATCAACCACTTGAACCTTTTTCATGTGTTGTGCTTTTATTGCACAATGTTCGTGAATCAGAGTAAGGTGTAGATTAAGACTCTGCGTGCTTTTGTGCTGGTTATTAAAACGGGAATAAAATGGGTTATAGACCTATGCGGGAATAGTAATCATTTAGGAAAGTACCAGAAAATACCAGTATAAAAGAAACAGAAATTGGATCGTTCTGTTATAACACGTCGGATTCTACGGAAGCGTAAAGTAGGCGAAGGGCCGCAAGCCCATGTCCTTCGAAAACACCATGGATTGTATTGTATAAGCGTAAAAGTGTATAAAGATGTTGTTGTTTTTGAAAAAGGACGCGCGTAACGTCTTTGGAACTAACCTTATCAACCACTTGAACCTCTGACCACTTTTTTCGTTTGTTGTGTTTTTATGTCACAGTGTTCGTGAATCAGAGTAAGATGTAGATGAACACTCTGCGTGATTTTGTGCTGGTGGAACGGAAATAAAATGGGTTAAATTTCTATGTGCGAATAGCAATCATATAATAAGATATAAAACAAACCGAACTTGGTTCGTTCTATTATAACACGTCGAATGCCAAGGAAGCGTGTATTAAGAGGTTGTTGCTTTTGAAAAAGGACGCGCATAAACGTCTTTGGAACTACCTTATCAATCACTTGATCCTTTGGCCACTTTTTTCGTGTGTTGTGCTTTTATGTCACAATGTTCGTGAATCAGAGTAATATGTAGATTAAGACCCTGCGCGCTTTTGTGCTGGTGATTAAAACGGGAATAAAATGGGTTAAAGATCTATGTGCGAATAGCAACATTTGCTTTTTCAAAAGCATCAACCTCTTAATACACGCTTCCTTGGCATTCGACGTGTTATAATAGAACGAACCAATTTCGGTTTGTTTTATATCTTATTATATGATTGCTATTCGCACATAGGATTTAGGAAACCAGTATAAAACAAATGTAAATTGGTTCGTTCTTTGACCATCAACATTGGAGCGTTAACGTGTCTTAAGAGGTCATTGGTTTGTGAAAAAGGACGTCCATTTGTCTTTGGGACTACCGGATCAATCACTTGAATCTCTGTTCCCTCTTTTCTTGCTATGAGCAAATTCGTTTGGTCGAATCGATCATTATATAGTTATTGTGAGCTGACTACAGCGTATCAACATACAACCAGCTTTGTTGAATAGCAACTCAACGAGTTAAAGCGCTCTAAAGATGTGTAAAAGCGTTTGACAACAGTTATGTATCTTAAAGGTGAAACCTCAAAAATAGTAACCGTAACGAACGTTTTTTCAAATTATATCAGTATAGAAGATTTTAAAAAAAGTCATCCTTAATGGTTTAAATTTGAAAATTATTTCATAAAAGAGATTTTTTATCGATTTTTATATTATGTGTACTAATGGAAATATTGGAGATACTGGAAAGGATGTGGTTAAGAATTAACAAGTCAAAATTAATAATTATTAGGTGGCTTCTTAGTAGCATAACAGTAGACAAAATTTGAAAAAAGTTTCTCAATATGAAGAGAAACTGCTTAATAAAAATCTCTCCCCTAACTGAAAAATAAAAACTTCTCTTAACACATGAAAATATAAACAAGAATATAAAATACTATAAAATTATACTATTTATATAATTTTAATTTTCATTTTAAAACCATTTTCTATATTTCAATATATTTAGAATACAATTATAAGAAAAGCATGGTTTCTGTGTCCAATAAATGTATTAATTAAAAAAATAACGAACAAACTGCAAACTCTTAATTTCCTGAATTTAATCCTTCTATAAACCTTCTAAAATATCGATAAACCTACAAAATGGTTACTTTGTACTCTCACCTGTATTTTAAACAATTAAAACCCACAAAAGCGCATCGACAAGTTGTCAGGATGACGTAACGATTTTCGATGACACGCAAGTTACTAAGCACAATCTGAAATCCTTGGTTGTTTATTTGTGAGCCTTATTGCCAGCCATTTAACAACATTAAAGGTTTTTGGGATGGTTCTGATCAATAATTTTGAATTCATATAAGAGATTCGGATAGACACTTATCCGTTAGATAGAAACCGTTTTATTTTCATTAAGGGAACACGGTACCATCTAAACTGTGTTATGATTTTTGACATTTTTAATCAAAATTTTAATGTGCATTATTTATATAAGAAAAAAATATTTATCTTATATAAATAATTTGCCATTGACATCATTAAAGGTTTTGGGGGTGGTTTTAATCAATCATTTTGAATTCATAAGACACTCAGACAAACACTTATCCGTTAGATAGAAGCCTTTTTATTTTCGTTAAGAGAACCCGTTACCATTTAAACTTTGTTATGATTTTTGAAATTTTTAATCAAAATTTTAATATGTATTATTTATATAAGAAAACAATATTTCTCTTATATAAATAATTAGCCATTAACATTTTAAAAGGTTTTAGGGATGGTTTTAATCAATAATTTTGAATTCATATAAGATAGACACTTATCCGTTAGATAGAAGCCGTTTTATATTCATTAAGGGAACAATGTGCCATCTAAACTTTGTTATGATTTTTTACATTTTTAATCAAAATTTTAATGTGCATTATTTACATAAGAAAACAATATGTCTCTTATATAAATAATTAACTATTAACATTTTAAAAGGTTTTTCTGATGGTTTTAATCAATAATTTTGAATTCATATAAGATAGACACTTATCCCACTTATCCGTTAGATAGAAGCCTTTTTATTTTCGTTAAGAAAATAACCCTTTTACCATTTAAACTTTTTTTTATGATTTTTGATATTTTTAATCAAAATTTTAATATGTATTATTTATATAAGAAAACAATATTTATCTTATATAAATAATTAGCCATTAACATTTTAAAAAGTTTTTGGGATGGTTTTAATCAATAATTTTGAATTCATATAAGATAGACACTTATCCGTGAGATAGAAGTTGTTTTATTTTCATTAAGGCAACAGGGTACCATCTAAACTTTGTTATGATTTTTGACATTTTTAATCAAAATTTTAATGTGTATTATTTACATAAGAAAACAATATTTCTCTTATATAAATAATTAACTATTAACATTTTAAAAGGTTTTTGGGATGGTTTTAATCAATAATTTTGAATTCATATAAGATAGACACTTATCCGTTAGATAGAAGCCATTTTATTTTCGTTAAGGAAACACGGTACCATCTAAATTTTTTTTTGATTTTTGAAACTTTTAATCAAAAATTTCAATATTATATAAGAAAAAATATTTCTCTTACATAAATGATTAGCCATTAACATTTTAAAAGGTTTTTTGGATGTTTTTAATCAATAATTTTGAATTCTTATAAGATAGACACTTATCCGTTATATAGGAGCCGTTTTATTTTCATCAAAGGAACCCGGTACCATCTAAACTGTGTTATGATTTTTGACATTTTTAATCAAAAATTTAATGTGTATTATTTATATCATAAAACAATATTTATCTTACATAAATAATGAGTTATTAACAACATTACAGGATTTTGGGACGGGATTTGACAGGAATTTTAATCTTGAATTCATATAAGAGACTCGGATAGACATTTATCCGTTAGATAGAAAAGTTTTTTTTTTGATGAGACACGATACCGTCTAATATTTTTTTCTGATTTTTGAAAATTTTAATTAAAATTTTAATGTACATTATTTAGAGTAGATTATTTTACATAACAATTCCATTATTGTTTGAATATTTTTCAAAATGTAAAATTTGTTTTAAAATGCCAAGGCTTTTTTTTTAAAAGTATTAATATTTTTCATCAACATTTTTCCTCAGATCCTTTGAAATATTATACATAAAATGAATGTTGTTGTTCCGGCTTTTCATTTCTGTGGAGATAAATAGAAATTTTAACATCGACGCATTAGTTTTCGAGTAAACTCGACACATTTAAAGAGTCCAAAGTCAAAATCCCTATTTTGTGAGGGAATTTCTTGGAAATAAATAAATATTATTAGAGGTTAGACCTATTAGTTTTAAGGAAAAACGCGGATTCGAAATGGAAAGTTTTCTTTTAGAAAATAAACTTTTTCAAATATCCTCGCGTGCGATTTTAATGGAGAAAAACCGGAACTTGTATGATTTCGAACGCAATATTTTTTGCATTGCTTGCAGCACGCGGTGGCCCATAAAATATTTATAAAATCTCATAAAACTTCAGTGAGACGAATTCACAATCTAAAAAACGAATTAGAAATATATTAAAAAATATATAATATGTAAATATGTTTGAGTATTCTGGAAAAATATTTTAAATATATCCTTTGGATTGTAGTGTCTACATTTGTTATAAATCCTTAGATCCATTTTTATGTAGTATTGACACTAATAATTATAATTAGGGCTATAAATGCACTCAACGCAGCAAATGCTTTAAGAAACTTATCACAACACTGTTAAAAGAAGGTACTCAAAAATGAGTAAAATGTACTAATTTTTGAGTAAATTGAATGTTTATCATAGCTCCGAATACATAAATTTCATTTTTGAAAAAAGTCTGTACTCAAAAGTAACTAAAATGAATAAAAAGAACAGTTGCTTACATAAGCTGTCTTCATAAATCACTTTGAATTAATATCAATAATTACAACCAAGACTTACGGGAATCGAACCTAGATTCTCAGGCACCGCAGTCTAGAGACTTATCCCTTAAACAACCAGGGCGATTTGAATAAGTTATAAATAGAAGAAATGTTAAAAAAGGTGTGCCAAAAGAATGGGAAAAAATTTAATTGAGTTGTAATAACTCAATTACCAGTTTTAATTTAAGCAACCGACATCAAAGTAATGTGGAAAACCATCTTCTGAACACTTATTTTAAGTTTGTCAGGTCGCTTTGTTAAGATGGCTTGAACAGAAGATGATATTAGCAATATTAAATAACACTGCTCATTTTTGAGAAAGTACGAATACTTAAATATAAGAACATTATCGCTTATTTACGATGCAATCGCACTAAAAAAACGAGTATGTTGAAGTACTCATTTTGAAGTACCTTTTTTTCAGTCAAACATTTGAACTTAAGGGAGACCTGAGTACCAAATTCCGAAAAAATTGCTAATATATATTCTTCACAAAACAGTGTTATACATACTTAAGAAGGTGTGTACAAAATTTCAAAACGATAAAAGAAACAGAACATATATTGTTTTAGATGTTTATATATACCATTTATCATCTTTCTACACACTTTTCGTCTGCAACAATCGTCATTTACTCAAAATATATTTTTGCATTTTTGTCATGTTTAAAATGCTAAGGCTTTGTAACTAATTAACTTAAAACTAAACTGTTAATAGTTTTCGAAGCTCTAATATTTGTTTTATAAACGTATGAAGAGCTTTTTAAAATTATGTTATAAATTATTTTTTTACGAATTATTAAACAGAAAAATTTGAATATTTTTTTTAGATTTTGAACTTAACATATGTTTTTGAAAACTATTAAAACCCACATCTACAAAAGTCTATTTATACATCTGTAGTACAAACTTCAATGTTATTTAATCAATTTAAAAATTTTAAAAACATTAAAAATTGAAGGAAGAGTAGTGTTTTTTAAAAAAGCCTATTTAAGCTTAAAAAACGCAAAAAATAACAATATTAATTTTTAAATATATTTTTGTATTTGTATATTGTTCAGAAAAAGATGTTCTAATAATATAAAAAAATGGTATTTCTGAATTCATTAATAAACAAAATAAGATTTGGGGCTCGGGTCTCCCTTAAATACTCAAATTACATAATACTGCATTTTGTTTTATTTTACATCTAGTGGTTTGGCCTCGCAATGTTAGAAAACGCGTTGAGGCATATAAATTTAAACAACCGACTAGCCTCTGTTGAGATTTGAACCTGCGACCAGTTGTTCCGAGGTCTTGTGTGCTACTAAGCTAGAAAACAACGTTCAAACGTTTGGAATATATTTTTTGTTTCTTTATGTAGTATTTATAATTTTGCTGAAAAGAAAAGGTACATAAAAATTAGTACCTAAATCTAATCGTTTTTCTTTGACTACAATCGGAAATGAGCGATGACGTACTGAAATTTAAGTAACCGTACTTTCTCAAAAATGAGCAAAATTTAATATTGCTAATCTTAGCTTTTGTTCAAGTCATCTTCACAAAGCGATCTCAAACTTAAAATAGCCGTTCAGCGGATGGTTTTCCACATGATTTGACGTCGATGGCTTAAATGGAAACCGAGTTATTACAACTCACTTATCTTACCTCCCATTCTTTTGGCAGACCTTTTTAACATTTCTTTTTTTATAACTTCTTCAAGTCACCCTGATAGTTTATCGGATAAGATTCTTGACTGCTGTGGGTGAGCATATTAGTAAATTCCCTGTAATAATTATTCCCTGAAAATTAGTATTATCCCTGTAAGTCTTGGCTATAATTGTTGATATTTATAGAAGGTGATTTATGGAGGCAGCCACTGAAGGCTAGCATATCCTCTTTTTATTCGTTTTTACACATTGTATTCATTTTTGAGTGCATGTCTTTTTAAAAATTTAAACCTATGTATTCGAAAGCATCATATACGCATGGAATGTTCTAAAAAATGAGTACATTTTACTTATTTTTGAGTATCTATTTTTAACAGGGATTTAATAAACTAAATGGAATTTAACAAATCTGATACTCAGGCGCAAATTATTTTGCGGATTAATATTATTTTTCTATTTAAATTTTCTGCCTTTTATACAAAGAGGAAGTAGGTGGATTAGGTGGCTCTTTTACTATTATAGATGATGTTTTTATTGGCGTTTTACTTTAAAATTTGATAACATTATGTATGTGTAAATAAAAATAATATCTCAATATCTTCAATTCAAAATACAAGAAATGTTGAACGTTTTGTATAATGTCTGAAATTTACTAACTCTATTTATCAAATACTAAATACATATGATAGTTTTTAAGTGTGTTAATATAGATTTTGTTCGAAACAGTAATTGGTTAAAATAAAAATGCTTTTTACTATACTTAAAAAGTAATTCCTTTTCGAGAATTATAAAATTAGTTTGAATTTTTTCTGAAGTGGTGATCAATAAAGGTAACACCTGCCATAAAACGTCTTTAATGGAAACTGTTTACCTAAGTAAACTTTAAAAGAAAATTGGCAAGTAAAATATATTGAAATATATGCAACAAATATAAATAAAAAAAAATCAAATTTACATATTACATGCCTTATAAAACTATTCAAAGTTTTTAAATAGTTTTACTTGAAGTATAAAAACTTGAGAATTACCAATATTTTTTCAAATAATTTTATTAAAAAAAATCAAAGGGGGTAAGGGCCATGTGTTGTGGTAAGCTACACATAGTCATAAAAATATTCAAAAATATTTTATTGATTAAAAAATAGTTTATTTTATTTTGCGTCTATCGACATAAAATTTATATTTTTCTATGTTAAGTACAACTAATTATTTTTTAAGAATCAATATTATGCTTTAGTGCAATATTGTTTGAATAATTAACTGTGATATCATTTTTTATGGTGATAATTTTTTCACGTTTGATCAAGTTTAAATTTATATAAGTTCAAATTTATTCTAAGACACTGTCCTAATTTTGCTACAGTGTATTTTCAAACTTATTACTACTATTTTTCTTTAGGGATTAGTACTATACAGATTATGTTTTTTATAAAGTTTTTTTCAAAAAAATAGTTTTATCAGTAAAATTTGCAATCCTTTTTTTTCATTTATTTTTCAAGAACGTTCTTTTGAAAATAACAAAATATGTAAATACATTTTTTTTTTATGAAAATGCAAAATTATAGTTTTTTCAGAAATTATTTTTTCGACTTATATCAAAAATGAAAATTTCACTATTTAAATTTTTTTTATATTTATAAAAAGTTATATATTTTTTAATTTTTTTTGAATGTGTGATTATGTTAATATGCACTGTTAAAAATAAGTATTCAAATATAAGTAAAATGAACTCTTTTTTTGTTACATTCGATACTTATCATGGCTCCGAATACAAAAGTTTCAATTTTGAATAAGACACGTACTCAAAAATAAGGACAATGAATGAAAACATCAGATGCTAAATAGGCTGCCTTCATACATCATTTTCAATAAAAAGCGACAATTAAAACTAAGACTTACCGGGAATAGAACCCACAAAGTCCTCAGGGATCGCATCTCATTGTTTTGTCCGTTGGACTACCAGGACGACGTGAAGAAGTTAGAAACAACTAAAGTTAAAAAGGTGTGCCAAAAGAATGCGAAGTAAAATAATTGAGTCCCAATGTCTCAGTTTCCCTTTAATTAATCGACACAAATAAATGTGGAACACCTATTTTAAGTCTGTCAGGTCGCTTTTTTCAGATGGCTGGAATAGAAGCTGATATTAGAAATATTAAATCACACTGCTCATTTTTGAGAAGGCACGCTTACATAAATTTGAGTACATCATCGCTCATATATGATGCCAATAAATCATCACTCTTTTATATTTGTACTCAAAGAAAAATAAGTAGGTTGTGGTACTCACTTTTAAGTAAAACATTTTTTACATTGTGCCTTGTATACATGCGTGGAAAAATATAATGATATCTGCAAAATTATAGAAAAATAGTAAAATGTGACCTATCCCCCCCCCCCCTTTAACGCACTGAAACAAAAAGTCTAAAATATATAAGGATTAATTTAATACTGTATTAATCCTTTATAAATCCACTGACATCATATACTAAGTGTCTTATAATTGAAATCACATTTTTAAAAGCATAAGGGCGGATGTTGTTTAAATTGCTATACCCATACAAATAGTCATAATATTTTATTTGTACAATGTAAAAAAACGTAGTATAAAATTTGTACCTGGACATACTCGTTTTTTCTTCAGTACAATTGCATCGTAAATGAACGATGTCGTAATCAAATTTAAGAAATTGTACGTCATTAAAAATGAGCAGTGTGATTTAATTTTCCTAATATCAACTTCTGTTCAAGCCATCTTAATAAAGCGACCTGACAAATTAAAAAAAAAAAATGTTCAGAAGATGGTTTTCGAAATTTGTTCATGCCGATGGCTTAAATGGCTCAATTATCTTACTTCCCATTCTTTTGGCACCTTAATAAAAAAAATTATGTTTATAACTTCTTCACGTCGCCCTGGTAGTACAACGCTGTACTACGGCGACGTGGGTTGTGATGCCTGTGGATCTGGGTTCGATTTCCGTTAAGTCATGGTTGTGATTGATGATATTCCTTGAAAGTGAAGGCAGCCCATGTATGCAAGCAATTGCTTTTTATATTCATTTTTTCTCACTTTACTCATTTTTAAGTACATGTATTTTTCAAAAACGGAACTTATGTATTTGGAGTTATGATAAGCATCGAATTTAATTGAAAATTAGTGCATTTTACTTATTTTTGAGTACTTATTTTTAACATTGTACATGATTTTAGCAACATTCTTTATTATAAAAAAATTCGGTTTAAGCTCATTATTTTATAGCTTATAAATCTTAGAATTAGTTACAAAGGATTTCCCTTTAAAAATAGATGTCCCACAAATTACACTCAGGAATATACAAACAGAATAAAACCTTAACTAATGAACAGTTATTTTTGTCTTCAGCTGGCTATTCCCTTTTAAATAAACAAAAACACAAACAATATTTACAAACAGAATAAAACCTTAACTCATGACCAGTTATTTTTGTCTTCACCTGGCCATTCCCTTTTAAATAAACAAAAACACAAACAATATTTACAAACAGAATAAAACCTTAACTCATGTCCAGTTATTTTTGTCTACACCTGGCCATTCCCTTTTAAATAAACAAAAAGTAGTAAACTTTAGTAAACGAAGAGTAATCATCATTAACCAGTCCACGTTAACAGGATATTAGTTTTTGATGACTATTCCATATCAAGAGCGCACAATCGGAAGGGCCACTAATTTTCAGTAATCGAAGGGGAACGCTCGTTTTCTTTAACTAAAAGGAATTTTCAATCATCATTCAAAAACCCTGCAAAGCGCTCCAAAAACGCGAGGGCTTTAATCGCCACTCCAACCCCCCACCCCCTCCTGCTAATTTATACCATTAGGACTTATCGGTCTCTACACAGCGATTTATCCAAACTATGTCAATTAAGTATCCCATTCTTCTGAAATGAACTGGATAGCAAAACCCCCTTTAAAAATAAAGATATCCTTCCTTCGAAGTAACAACAACAACAACAAAAAACGTGTACCGTCGTGTTTGAAAGTATTTATACGAATGATTAAAAAAAATGGCGCTCTTCTAAAAACAATTACTCGGTGATAAAATTAACGATAATGATGTGAAAGAACCCGAATCGATTCGACAAATAATCGTATCTTCTCACCATGCCCCTCCTCCCAATAAGAGATGAGGATGTCCGCTCAAGTGCTTGCCATATCTCTTAATTATCATCGAAAGCCATATTTATTTTGTTCAGCTTTTGCCGGTTTGCTTGTCCGATGTTATTTATAATTACCGTCAGGTGGATGGAAAGTATGGCTCTGGTAGGTTTTGTTGTTTTTTGTCTGTCGTGCCAGGGGCCCTAACACAATTTGAGTTCGCGGTCTGAGCTTAAGAGTCTATGTCGTTTGTCAAATGACAATGAGATATGGCGTCTGTCGTGAGTTGTGAATGCCTCTGCGAAATGTAATCTGGTTAGTTTTATCTCATTTTTCACTCCCAACAATAGGCTCGTTCTTGGCGGTGGGGTGGCCGGTTTGTTAAATCTCTTTAATGGTCTGAAGGCATAAATTGGCGTGGGTTCCGTCTGTGGTGTTGGCGCTTTAAGTTACATGCGGTGTTTGACGAGGGAGGAAGGGAAAAATAATTTTCTAAAAGAATTTCAATAGATGTTTGGAATTGAATTGGTGTTTATAGATTTATATTTTCATTAACGTTTCTGAAAAGCTTTTAATGTTTCGAAAGTATGTCAATTTTTGATTATTTGAAGTATTTTAGGATAATTAAAAATTTATTGTCGATATGTGACTTTGAGTCAACAAAATGACGAACTGTTCTTTTGTTCTCTGTTTTTCAAATTAAACGAGAACTACACGATAATGTGCTTAAAAATGAGTACCTCAGCATGCTCGTTTTTCTTGGTGTACATTTGCACTGTAAATGAGCGATGCCGTACTCAAATTTAAGTAACCGTACTTTCCCAAAAATGAGAGGTGGAATTTAATATTGCTAATGTCAGCTTCTGTGCAAGCCATCTTAATAAAGCCACCTGTCAAACTTAAAATAATTGTTTAGAAGATGAGGTACGTAAAGCTTTATTTTATGATCAAGCACACATAGTTACATAGTTCTCATTTAATTTGAAAAAACAGGTAATAAAAGAATAGCCAATTATCCATCGATTGCTTAAATGATACTTAGTTATTGAAATTCAATGATCTTACTTCCCATTCTTTTGGCACACCTTTTTAACACTACTTATGTTGATAACTTTTTCACGTCTCTCTAGTAGCTTATTGGATAATGCAGACTATGTATGCATCTGCTCTTGCTTTAAGTAACCAAAATAACTTATTTTTGTATACGTTTCAGAAGGAAATATAACAATAGATAGCAACTCTCACACAGTTAAAATTAGGTACTTAAGAATAAGTAAAATGTACTCATTTTGGATTACATTCGATGCTTATCATAGCTCCGAATACATAAGTTTCATTTTTGAAAAGGACATGTACTCAAAATAAGTAAAATGAATAAAAAGAGCAGTTGCTAAATTTCAACAATTACAACCAGGACTTACCGGGAATCGAACCCATATATTAGCCTTATCCATATTCACCGCCGTCCATACCCTTATCCGTTGGATTGGTGCGTGTGTCTGCTCCTTAAATAAAAAAAATCCTCAAAGTATTTTCGTTTATATTAGGCAAGAATGTACTAAAATTCAAATTAAACAAATCATAATTTTCTACAATAATTAAAGAAATATGTATGTATGTGGATTGCAAAACTTATATCAAAAATGAAAATTTCACTATTTTAAATTCTTTTATATTTATAAAAAGTGATATATTTTTTAAAAAATGTTTAAATGCTTAATTTTCCAGTGGGTATAAAAGATTGAAAAATTATATACAAATCCTATTTATCCTCAAAATGAGCACCAGGGGTTCGGATTTGTTAAATTCAGTTTATTTTTTAAAGTTTATTTGATACGATTTCTCATTGGTTGGAATTTAAATATAGTTTATTTTGCTTCTTGGGATGGCAACAAAGCAAAGGGGGGATCTTTACTTCTCAAATAATATATATCATAGCGTCATATACATTAGAAAAATCAATTTAATCAATTCTTCCAGTTGAAAAACAAGTCACGTGGAAATTAAAATGTAGCAGATACATTATTTAGTACTCTGAGAACTTGCATATTTTAATAAATTGTTTTGAATGTGTTATTTATGTTTACAACAAAAAAGATAAACAATAGTTAAATGTTGACACATTTTCACGATTTAACGCGTTTCATGCAGAGAGTTGTAATATTAAATAGAGAGCGCCTTCAATACCAGACTCTCATAAGGCCGCGGTGTCAACATTGAAAAGAAAAACCCACATCACGTGGTTATATCGCTGCCACATTTGGCGTTCAGACATCTGCAGGAGTTTCAAATTTGGCGCACTTTCTTCTTTTTTGGTGATAAGGAGTTCTGTCCGTATTCAACTTCTTAACATATATGTACGTATTTACTTACTTTCAAACAATAATAACGAAATTATTTTATTTGTGTTCAATACTCGAAGAAGCGAAACTGTTTATATTTCTCAGGTTTTATTGTTCATATTTTCTTATTGAAGTATACAAAATAACAATTGAAAGAACTTCGCTTATGGTAAATTTTTTACATAAAAACGTAATGCAATTATTTCAAAACTACAAAGTAAGAAAAATCTCCTTAATATATCTGTTAAACTGCCTTAAATTGTGCCACTCGTTCAAAAAAAACTATATTTAAATACAAAATTAAACATAAAACCATTTTACAATACTTTGATATCGTTTAGTTCTTAAAGTCGCCAAGGCCTGCCAAGTAATATTGAATGAATTGGTATTTCCACATATCACGTGGTTTCAATGCTGGACACACGGAAATCAGCATTTTTATTCCTCTATTTGTATCATTACTCTATGGTTTCATGCCTATACCTGCTTCTGGGTTACCCAAACACAACTCCAAAATTTAAAAAAACACCAAAAAATTATACTCCAAAACATACGAACACGAAATCCCACCCCAACCCCAAACAGCATTTTATCTTGCGCTCAAAAACTTTAATATTTTATTCCTTATCCCCACCTAACCGGACCCGTCCCTCGGAGGCCTTAAACACGGAACCATCCGAGTCTCTGAGGGGCGTGCATTAAAAACAAGTTCTGAAGTTCGTACAGCCGAAGGGACTGATACCCGGCCGAACTTTCGCTTCATGTCACGAAGCGCGGGCCAGAGTGGCTGCGATTCCTAATGCACTATGCAGGAGTCCCTCTTCAATATTTCACGTTGAGAGGTCCGAGGGGAACCCTGTAATCCCTTTCACTCTGTTTCCATTGTCGTACATGTTTCAGGGTATTAGGTTTGGAATAATAGAAGTATAGGTGGTTAGTTTCGAAAAGGGGTACTATTGCAGTTTTGTTTATCAATATTTATCGCATTTTATCTTTCTTACTTATGTAAACACACACAAAATGATCTTGCTTCAATGAACAATAGTGTTAACCACTCACAGTATAAATACATCAAAAACTCACATTTAATCGAAGACTATTTAATTTCAAATATAGATATCACTATAAAAGAATTATTATACAAATTCGTTGCAATAAATCCCGTTTATTTTTTAAAGGAGTTGCTTTCGAAATTTTTCCTAACAAGTCCTGTAAATTTTGTAACACAACAGAAAATGTAACCTGGTATCATGTTTTTTTAGTCTGTCCAATTTACGATGCATTCAGACGAAAATACTTATCATCAATTGAATCCAGTAACATTTCAACCATCCTAAAAGTTTACAATAAAGAATATTTTTGTTTTTATAATTATGCAATCTCTGTTTTAAAATTCCGGGAGGACTTGATCAGTGAACTTGTGCAGGAATAACAGATTAAAAACTAAATTCTAATTGTTCATGTAATTCATTTTTTTTTGTATATTTGTCTCAAATTGTGTTTTAAATTTTTTAAAAATGTATTATATTGTATTTTGTGTTATCAAACTTTGTATCCGCTTTTGTTAAAATATGTTGCCAACCTTTGTAAATGGGCTACGGCCCACTACAATAAACTTATTTATCTATGTAAACTTACTAGAACCCCGTTTTGTTGGAACACCCATTTAGGCATTACATTAAAAAAAAATTGAGTATTTTGGATCCCAAACCGGCGATTTATTGGATCTCGCGCGATACCGACTAAGCTATAAGGGCAGGGCCCGATTAAGACATTGAAACTAGGGCAGCCCGGCTTTAAATGGTGGCCTCATTACCCCTTAAATAGACTCCAGAACGTCAAATTGAACAGTTATATGAACTAGAATTCTTGTCCATGAATGACATTAAATCGAAACATTAAAATATAACAAAATGTATCGATAAGTAAGGATTATTCTGAATGTTATTTTTCTTCCAATATTTCGAACAAATTTAACACAAGTAGCATTTTTTTAACTAAAGTTTGTAATGCAAGTTTTTAAGGTAAATTTAGTAGCAAACTATGTTAGGGGTGTTACATATTTATATAAAATGTGTGATTTGGGGGCCCCTCAAAAATGTAACGTGTAAGGCCGCTTTTACATTTAACGACACGACACCGATAAATCGTGAACGATCGCGAAGGGATGACACAACGTTTTATCGTATCGTCTGGTCTGAGGCCGCTTTTACATTTAACGACACGACACCGATAAATCGTGAACGATCGCGAAGGGACGACACAACGTTTTATCGTATCGTCTGATGGTCAGTTTTTCATTGCACCGATATCGTTCTCCGAAAACGACAATTTTTACATTCAGTTCGTGTTCGTCA
This sequence comes from Troglohyphantes excavatus, assembly GCA_963932185.1. Taxonomy (NCBI): domain Eukaryota; kingdom Metazoa; phylum Arthropoda; class Arachnida; order Araneae; family Linyphiidae; genus Troglohyphantes; species Troglohyphantes excavatus. Next base: position 69,112,067 of record OZ010669.1, read on the forward strand.
GTTGTCGAGAGCACGTCTATTCTCGATATGGCGCAACGCAACAAATTACCTGATAACAAACTGCGATTGTTGTGTATTTAAGGAGAAAGAAGAGATCAATAACAAAGCGCTTCTGGGTGCATGATATCATCAAAGCAAGACATGATGAAGGAGAATTTTATGTTTTATTTGAACGTCTACAAAAAGCTAGAGCTATAGCTAACCACTAGAGCTGCACAGTGGGCTATTGGCGACGGTTTGACTAAATATTGCCTCCCATGCCTTTTCTCGAACAATCTTGTTCTTGAAAAATTCATCTCGCTTATCCCAAATACAGGTCTTTACTTCCACTAATTCACACAAGTTCACAATAGCGAACTTAAAAGCCATATTGATAATATAAATAAAAAAAAAAACATAGTAGACTATAGCAAACGGCAACAAGTTTTTCGGAAACAAACTCAAAATGTCGTCACGATGAAGTAGGGAAGGCGCGTGCCCACGATAAAAACGTTCCGATAAATTGTATCGTCTGATCGGCAACGGCAATATCGTTATCGTATCGGCTAATTAATTAAAAAGCGCCCGGCTTCGTATGTGTATTTTGCGTACCCCGATATCGTGCCACTGAAATCGTATACGATGTATCGGTGTCGTGTCGTTAAATGTAAAAGCGGCCTGATGGTCAGTTTTTCATCGCACCGATATCGTTCGCCGAAAACGACAATTTTTACATTCAGTTCGTGTTTGTCTGTTGTCGAGAGCAGATCTATTCTCGATATGGCGCATCGCAACAAATTACATTATAAGAAACTGCGATTGTTGTATTTGCTGTATTTATCAAAGCAAGACATGTTGAAGGAGATTTTTATGTTTTATTTGAACGTCTACAAAAAGCTAGAGCTAGAGCTAACCACTAGAGCTGCACAATGGGCTATTGGCGACGGTTTGTCTAAACATTGCCTCCCATGCCTCTTCTCGAACAATCTTGTTCTTGTAAAATTCATCTCGCTTATCCCAAATACAGGTCTTTACTTCCACTAATTCACAGAAGTTCACAATATCGAACTTAAAAGCCATATTGATAATATAAATAAAAAAAAAACACAGTAGACTATAGCAGACGGCAACAAAATTTTCCGAAACAAACTCAAAATGTCGTCACGATGAAGTAGGGAAGGCGCGTGCCCACGAAAAAACGTTCCGATAAATTGTATCGTCTGATCGGCAACGACAATATCGTTATCGTATCGGCTAGTGAAAAGGCGCCCAGCTTCGTATGTGTATTTTGCGTACCCCTATATCGTGCCACTGAAATCGTATACGATTTATCGGTGTCGTGTCGTTAAATGTAAAAGCGGCCTAAGCCTGGGCTTCGTGGGCCTATTCGGTAATCAGGCCCTGTATAAGGGCATGTTCTGGGTATTGGATATATTTTTACAGATGTTTATGTATGCAGTATTTTCTAAAATTGTTCAAATAAATTTCAAAAAATTAACAGAATTTAACAAATCCGAGCCCCTGCTGCGCATTTTGAGGATGAATAGGATTTGAATATAATTTTTCAATCTTTTATACGCAGTGGAAGTAGATGTTTTGCAATCCACACACATACATCGTTCTTTAATTATTGTAGAAAATTATGATTTGTTTAATTTAAATTTTAGTACATTCTTGCCTAATATAAACGAAAATACTTTGAGGTATTTTTTTTATTTAAGGAGCTGACACAAACACACCAATCCAACGGATAAGGTTATGGACGGCAGTGAATATGGATTAGGATAAGATATGTTTTCGATTCCCGATAAGTCCTGGTTGTAATTGTTGAAATTTGGCAACTGCTCTTTTTATTCATTTTACTCATTTTGAGTAGATGTCCTTTTTAAAAATGAAACTTATGTATTCGCAGCTATGATAAGCATCGAATGCAATCCAAAATGTGTACATTTTAATGATTTTTAAGTACCTATTTTTAACAGTGTGAGAGTTGCTATCTATTGTTATATTTCCTTCTGAAAAGCATACAAAAGAAGTTATTTTGGTGACTTAAAAGCGACACTTGATATCAAAACAGCATATATAAAAAATATCTTAATACCCGAGTAATGTCATACTTTTAAACGGGCTTAGATAAACAACAAGCTAACGTACGGAAAGCTTTATTTTATGTAAAGCTTTATTTTATGAGAATAAACATTTGAACATGACATAAAACAAAAATTTAACACACCAAGGCGCTTCACAAGGATCAAGGATTGAAAGCAGAAAAGGATCAAGGATTGAAATTACAAGAACACTAGGGAAACCATTTAATTGTAGTTTATTTTTAAGAGTATTAATTAATTAATTCAAACCCGGTTTATATATATATATATATATATATATACAGTCAAATATATACAGTCAAACCTCGGTATAACGAACCCGGGATATAACGATCCCTCGGTTGTAACGAACTTTTCAATTGGTCCCAACCGAACTCCTATGTCACTAATGTATTTGCAAATGCTTATAACGATCGTCAAAAGTAAGGAATTCGGATGTAGCGAACTAAAATTCACACTTTTCCCGTTTAGTTTCATTTTTTTCCCCAAAAATTTTACTCGCCCCGACCACATTCCTTACCCTTTGTTCCTTTGACAGAAGCCAGGTTCCTCAAAGGTGACAATAGACTCCCCTGCTCAGCTCCTCCCCTTCCCCCGTTCAACTGGTTTAGCAGACATTCTTTGCCTATTCCTTTCATTCTACTGCTGAAGATTATCATTTAACTTCTGGACTTCGCGTAGGTTTAAAATCGCTCCTGTTTGCTAATGCTTTTTCCATTGAGGATAAAGCGAAAATTATTAAGAGAATAGAAAACGGTGATTATCGTTTATCTACAAATATTACATTCGAAGGGGATGTTAGTTCAGGTCCTTCAGTTTCTGATGCTAAGGGTAAGGCAGCTGTGGACATTTTTCATAATTTCTTTGCAACAGAAACTGTGGATAAGAATGTAATGGACTCTTTTGAAGCTTTCAACAAAAAATCAAAACTTCTTTTCATACTTTAGATAAATAAATTTAAGTAGTAGTAAAATTAATTTAATTGTTTAATTGTTTTTTAAAAACAAATATTTCTTTTAATTTATTATTGCCCATTACTAATTACAATTCAGTGTTCAGTATAAGTAATTTGTTTCGCACAAAACGTGTTTAAGGACTTTAGGAAGTTTCTATATCGTCAATTTTGAAAATTCGGATATAGTGACCCCTCGGCTATAGCGAACTTCTGAACCAGTCCGTTGAGGGTTCGTTATAACGGGGTTTGACTGTATATATATATATATATATATATATATATATATATATATATATATATATATATATATATATATATACATATATACATACATACATATATATATATACATACATATATATATATTTATATATATACATACATACATACATACATATATATACATATATATACATATATATATTTAATAACATCAATCATGAAACAAACACACAGAATAAATCATACATATTCCTGCGAAGCGCTTAAAGCTGCATTAACACAAGGAACTGCAATATTTATTTAAATCAATTCTGAGTGAAAAGTTCATCCAGCCGGGAGTCGAACCCGGGACATCTTGTTTAGCGCACAAGTGCTCTACCACTGAGCCATCCGGACGACACCAACCTTCAGAAACTTTTCACTCAGACTTTTCCGATCTGAGTTCTGAGTGAAAAGTTTCTGAAGGTTGGTGTCGTCCGGATGGCTCAGTGGTAGATCACTTGTACGCTAAACAAGAGGTCCCGCGTTCGACTCCCGGCTGGATGAACTTTTCACTCAGAATTGATTTAAATAAATATATTTATATATATACATACATACATATATATATATATATATTCATATATATATATATATATATATTCATATATAATAAGCTGAATATTAATCACAGTATACCAAAAGCATATTTAGATGTTTATGGTATTTGTCAAATGTTTAATAAAAAAAACAGTGGCTGTGTGGAACTTCAGTTATAAGAAAGTTGTAGATCACCAACGTACTTGGTTCTTCTGGATAACAAAAACAGCTTTTATTAAGGTGTACGTACACACTTGAAATTAAAAAAATATGACAGTTTTAAAAATCTAGTTTTTTTATGCATAAAAACACTTTTGTATTCATTATGATTCACAAAAAAACCTCTGAATAAAGACTAATGCTAATTAGATAATTTGCTTTGACAAAGCGTTTTTTGTTATTTTCAAGAACAAGCAGTTCTCGTTTTATTTGAAGAACAGGGAACACAAAAGAACAGGTGGTTATTTTGTTGATTGTGAATCGCTACTCGAATCCAAAGATTTAATACACATAAAAGTAATGAGTAGCAGCCGCAGGCCCACTCCTGGATATAATAATCTATGGAATTCGCTTATAAATAATTAACACGCTGATTGCCGACCACGCACCGTTTATGTGGTATTAGTTATTATTCGGGTGGCCGCCCACCCACATAGTGCGTGATACGTTCTTTTTGATTAAACCTAAGAAGCCAAGCGTCGACTTGACTTGTATTTCATGGCGGCAAACAACATGTTAATTAATACTCCAACACAAAGGAAATTCAGTTTTTCACAAAATGAGCAGTTACAAGTATGATATAAATGTGCTTTTTGTTTAATTCACCAAACAAACATTATCCTATTTATACATACACATTAATTCAATCTTCATGTTTACATGAGGATAAAAATAAAACACATCTATATTCTAAAAAATACCTCATAAAAACAACTTGTTCGTTCTTTTATGTATCCACTGTTCTCACAAAAAAGCCAACAATAAAACCCAGGTATCCAATCCTCTGGAAGTTACGAGTATGTGAAAAAATGTGTTTTTTTAATACACCAAACAGACATTTTCTTATTTAGACATAAGCCTTAAAGTCAATCTTCATGTTTACATGAGGATAAAAAATAAAATATATCTATTTTCTAAAAATAACAAAACTTCGCAAAAACAACTTGTGCATTCTTTTTTCTTTTATATATCCGCTGTTCTCACAAAAAAAGCCAACATGAAAACCCAGGTACTCAATCCTCTGATAGTTACGACTGCGTGAAAAAATGTGTTTTGTTTAATTCACTAAACAAACATTTTCCTATTTAGACATACACATTAATTCAATCTTCATGTTTACATGAGGATAAAAATAAAACACATCTATATTCTAAAAAAAAACACCTCACAAAAATAGCTTGTACATTCTTTTATACACCCGCTGTTCCCACAAAAAATCCGACATGAAAACACAGGTACCCAATCCTCTGCGTGGAGCCTAATAAAAGTGGGTGCTATTATTGGCTGATGTTTCAGTGGCTTTCCTTGTGATGCGACCGTTGGGGGGAAGGTAATACCACCCTCTTTATGATAATACCCGGGGTAGGAAGCAGTATGCCAGAGGCAGGGCTTTTATGAGTGACGAGGAAAATAGCATCTGGGAAAAGGATCCCGAATAGTTCATAAGTACGGGAATGAAAGAGGTATTATATGTGGAGGAGTTTTGGAATCAGGTAGAGTACAGGTTTATTCAATGTATTGTTTATTCAATGTATTGTTTATTCAATGTATTGTTTATTCAATGTATATGTGAAGGGTTTACTGATTAAACATGTACTGGTATTGTTCTGATGAAAGATAAATAAAATTAGTGGTTAAAAACCGTTTGGTTGTGTAGAGTTAAGATTGGAATATTGTCAATAATGTCTCAAATTTTGTAATGCCATGCATAAAAATTAACATTTGAAAATGATTTTCATAACATAAATACAACCTACTGCAAAAATTTCGTTAATTGTTCACGTAATTATCAAATTTCTGATCACCAATTTGAGAAAAAAATCCTACATAATTCTAAATTTACATAATACTCGTTTTAAAAAACCATTTCATCTTGGGTTAAAATTTTCCGCCGAAACGCCGTAAAGTGCACGCAAATACAATTTGATGCGAAATACTTATTTATTTAGGACGATTTGGCGATGTTGGCCACAGCAAATGAAATAGTTGCCCTTCCTCATTTCGCCAAAATAATTCAAAAGCTACTCTCCTACTTTCAACAATAGCCTTGCTGTCGGGAACTCATTAGGGCGTTCCCTCAATATTTCAAAAGTTGACACGTCGCCGGGCAAGAAGGGGGTAGAAATGGCTGGTACAACTGTTGTACCACAGCCCGTGTTCAAAGGTAAAATACTTACTGGTACATATGCTGTACCACCCGTTTTCTAGAGGTTAATATACGGTCGTCGTAAGAAAGAAGGACCTAACTCCAAAAAGCAAAACTTTGCAAGAAACAACAAATTTGATTACCTGTACCAAAGTTTTGGTGCTTTGATACCTTAAAAGGATTTTATTGTCTGACAGTACTTGGTTGCTTTGGTTTGGTTTGGTTTGGTTTAGTTCCGTACCAAACAACTATTTTTAGATCATGAAAAGCCATTTAATAATCAAATGGATTTTTATTGTCTAAAAGTAGTTGCTTGCATGTACCGCATTTTATTTTGGTGATATTTATATTTTCTTTTTCCATGTAATTTTCTTATGTACAACACATCACGGTTTTAGGGTCTTTTTAGTGTTTTCTTGTCATATAGGGCCATCTTTTGTCAAAACCCACCTCGAACTGGAATGAGGACCAATATGAATTTCACTTTAACTCAACATTTCATTTGATTTGTGGATTTTTAATGTCATAAAAAGATTAATTTCCTAGCACAAATCAGATAAACTAATAAAAAAATCATTAAAAAAATGGGATTACAGCGTTTTAACTTTGACGGCACTATAGGAGTACTTAGTTTCTTATATTCTTACAATATCTACAAAAAGCCGAAGTTAACAATATCTTCTGGACGTGGGTTCGATCCCAAATAAGTGTGTAGTGACCTAGAAACCAAAGGCTTGACACAATCGCTCTTTTCGCCCACCAAAAGATATCAAATGGCTATAGGATACTAGTGCACGTCAAATCTTCGTGGTTCAATGTCCTCAGGCTCATTGAGGTTGCTTGGGGTGACAGCTCAATTGTTGACCTCGTTATGTGAGCAGATGTAAAATATATATGAAACAGCTAAGTAAAAAAAGTAGTTAGCAAATTTGTCTCATATGCAGTGGTACGTACACCTTAAGGTACAAGTCCATATTCTCAAAAATATTTTCCATAATCTCAAAAATATACTCCATATTCTCAAAACCATATTTTTCATATTCCCAAAATATATACATGTATATGAACAGATGTAAAATATATATAAAACGGCTAAGTAAAAAAGTATTTAGCAAATTTGTCTCATATGCAGTGATACACGTAAAGGTGCAAGTCCATATTCTCAAAAATATTCTCCATAATCTCAAAACCATATTCTATATATTCTCAAAACCATATTCTCCATATTCTCAAAATCATATTTCCCATATTCTCAAAATCATATTCTCCATATTCCCCAAAAATTTAAATGAGCATATATAAAACAGCTAAGTAAAAAAAAATAACATATTTGTCTCAAAAAATACGATTTAAAAAAATCGTCTGTTTAGAACTTACTCTCCAAACAATAAACAATTGATGCAGAAACTTCCCAACCATTCGACAAACACACGTGTTTTTGATGCCTTCGAAAGGAAGAAACATCCATTTGGGAAACAAACACCCTCTTCTAATAACACCCCCAAAAACTTTCCACAGAGAACTTCCACCCAACTTTTCCCCTTTCCAAAATTCAAGACCCGAGCATCCAACTCTTCATCATCATCCAGATAAAAATTCTCCCCAACTTGATAAAGTTCCTCTAATTCTTGTGACTCGCGTTAAGTGCGACCGTTAAAATCTCCCCAGCGCTTTTACGAGAAGAAGCCACGGCAAGTGCAATGCTCATTTCCCTATCCTACGGACCGTGAAATGCCAGCGACGCGACGCAAATCTTATTACAGGATGGTAAACCGATTCCCGGGTGCCGATGGAGATTTCGACTTTGACACCGGGGCCGGGTGCTAAACCTGCCCGGTGAGGTGATAACAGTGCGTTGTGTTTGGCAGTTTTATCCCGGTGGCAGTTATTGCAGTCATACCCATAAAGGGGTAAAGTTTAAATCATTGAACCTTGATGTTAATTTATGGGGGTCCCGAATAAACTCAATGCGTGGGTGTCCTGTGATTAATCACGTCCATTTATTGACGGCCGTAGGAATTAGGTTTGAGCGACGGTGACATTTTGGCATAGCGATTAATCGCCAGGCAATAATCGATATTTTCCGATTAATTGATATTTCTAAAATATAGATATTTTCGATTCATACATATTGCTGCTAAATCGATAACACACACGCACGCACGCACGCACGCACGCACGCACGCACGCACACACACACACACACACACACACACACACACACACACACGCACGCACGCACGCACGCACGCACGCACGCACGCACGCACGCACACACACACACACACACACACACACACACACACACACACACACACACACACACACACACCACACACACACACACACACACACAAATGCGAAAGCCCTAGGCACTCGTCATTAAATCTCCAACTTTACGTATACCCATGAAAAAGAAATTTGGCAATGTTTTTCTATTTACCTTAAATAGGAAAATTAAGCTATATTTGTTCCGATCGAGCGTATTTCAGGGTGTGTAAAACAACTTTTTCGGAAATCTACATACCCGAAAATCCTAGATTGTTGAAATTTGGAACATATATTCACTTTGGGTCTTAGGGGTGCAATAAGAAAGGATTTTTAAAAATTAGAACTCGAACTGCCAATATAACGATTTTTTAGAAACATTTCCATTGGATTAGCATGGAGAACATATAACAATGCAATATTTCAAGATTGAAACAATGGAAAATTTTAATAGTATGCAAACTATTCTGATTGGCCAATGACTTAATATCGCCAAATAAATAAGAAATGTCGCCAAATAAATAAAATTTTCGCCAAATGAATAAAAATATCGCCATGTGAACTAACATATGGTCATATATGTAAAAGTTAGTCTTACAATGATACAAATTATTGTCAAAATGGGGTAAAGCACGGGGTGTTCCGTACTATAATAATAACTATAAAGATAAAATTTTGAATGGTGGAACATTTTAAGTCAAAAGTTTTCACTAAGAAAGTATTATCAAAAATTCGAAGTATAATTGTAAAAATTAAAAACTCTCGCCAATCATCCATTGACTCATCACTTAACGTATACGGGATAGAAAATTGAACTTTGATACATATTTAGATTGACCCATTAAGGTTTACACCACTTCGTTTTGTGAAGAAATCTCATATCATTTGTATCTATCGCAATCCTTCTCCTACAATTTGCGAAGAGTGGGGTTTGGATATAAACTTAAATAATTGCACTTTGACGTTAATTTATGGGCATACCAAATAAATTCACTACTTGAGTGCGCAATGATTATTCAAATGCATTTATTGACTTCTCAATGCATTTTAAAGAGGAATCGGAATTGTATTTTGTTCCTCACTGCTTTATTAACAATTTGCACTAGAGTTGCAATTCTCATTTACAAAATAACGACTTGTTATTTTATTTTATGTTATTCATATTAAACGAGAACTGCATGTTTTTGAACATAAAACACTGTTATCTTTCGTTAGCTTGTTATTAACCTAACTATATTTAAATGTATGACATCAATTGGGTATTAACATATTTTATAAAACCTTTCCACTTCAATGTTGGTTTTAAGTCACTAAAATAACGCCGTGTTATTTTCCCTCTGTTATTCTCAATGAAAAAGAACAACATATTCGTAAATTAAACAAGTTATTTTTTCACAAATTTTATTAGATTTTTTTTGTCGCAGTAGAAACACCAATTATGTCGGTGATCTGAAACTTTCTGCAGATTGAAATCTCTCACAACATCTGCTTCAAAAAAAATGGCAAATGTCATAAACAACTACACTGCTAAATATTTCAGTTCAACGATGCACCATATCTTGGTGCAAAACAGAGGTCTACGTCATATTATGGGGGAATCTAGGTTGAACCAATCCTATATCGGAAAAAAGCGGAGATTTCACCGATAACTGGTTCAACCCCTTTAACTGCAACCGAAATTTTCGCTGCGCTACATCAACAAGCAAAGAATCACCTCCAAGAAAGACAACGACGAACAAGGGCCTCCGTGGCCCAGTGGATAAAGGCGTTCAGCTGTGAATCAAAGAATTCATAAACCGAGCCCTAACGGTGACAAGTTGTCATCTTGCAATCGGAGTGTTGCCAGCTTCTCCACAAACTTACTACTACTAAAATGCTAAGAAACATAGAATTTTAAGTTTTATGCAACGTTATGAGTTTCGGTGCATAGTTTCACCACCAAACCTTACATTGTTGCACCGTAAAATGTTGAAACTAAGCACCAAATGTTGGTTGCAGCCAAGTGGGTACCAAAGTTTGGTGAATAATAATTTTTATATGTAATTATATATATACTCGTATATATATATAGGAAGCAGACAAGTCGGTGTTCTATTCTTAAGATTATTTAATTTTTTAATTATAATCATTATAGTACTTAATATATATATTATAAAACTAGAGTTATATAATAAATTCGCGTTATACAGTTTCTTGTATTGTGCAATGATTAATTGCATTTAAATTACTTATCATTACTTTAAAATAAACTTCTTTTATTTTTAACCGTGAAATCTGAGATTTAGAATTTCTTAAATGCGCCGAGAGCAATTTGCAGTAATCTTTGAATCCTAATATAATAGAATTATAAAACGCTAAATTTACATTAATTTACATTTGAATTGAATGTAAATGATTAACCTTAAGTCAAAGCAATTCTTCTTTGGAGGCTGAACCGTTAATTGTATTAGATTTCGGACTAAACAATCGTAGGCATATGATAATGAGCATTAAGAAAGGATTTTAAAAGGGATTAAATCATCAAGAACATGAATTAAGTTTTTGCTACTTAATCGCTGAATTCTGCAAGGGGTTTCTAAGAAAAAATAACCTAAGAATCAATGTTTTTATTAAAGTTACGAACTCATGTGTGTGTGAATACGATTTGGATAAGTTTTATGTTAATAAAAGCAAAGTAATGTTAAAATAAACGTTTTTACGCTTTTTAATTTCAGATCAAGTGGACATTTCAGTTAAAAACCTTCAAAAAATCGTATTTTCAGTTATTTCTTGTGTGGTTTATGATGAGATGGCCAATGGCTTTTTGGAAAAATTTCACGTATTAAAACTTTTAAAAATCGAAATTAAAATATAAACAAAAGTGGTCGCGATCACTTTCAGAAGCACTCACTATTTCAAAATTTTAAAATTTAGTTGCGTAATATACAGCCAATATTCCGTGCAATCAGTGATACTATTTATTTGAGAAATGTGATATTTTGATATGTCATGCCGTATGATTAACTCAGTACGTCAGTTACTGAGTAAATCATTTATACTGACGATATATATATATATATATATATATATATATATATATATATATATATATATATATATATATATATATATATATATATATATATATATATATATATATATATATATATATATATATATATATATATATATATATATATATATATATATATATATATATATATATATATATATATATATATATATATATATATATATATATATATATATATATATATGATATTTGTAAAATGTTTTTTTTAAAGGAAAAAATTAAAAAAATTCTGGAAACGATTCTGGAATTAAATGTAATTAAGTTTTAGTTCCGAAAATTATCGTTTGGAGGAATTTCGGCGCATTGTTCGAACCTTAAACTGGTATAATATATGTCAAAAAAGTTGTGATATATACAAAAATTAATTTACTGTAATCAAAGGAAATGATACTTTATTCATCAGATCGCTAAATTAATTGAAATGTAAAGTATATGAAAAGGTATTGTCTTTTTCTTTAAATTTCTTTTCGTAACTTAAATTATTACGCTTTTGCAGAAATACGATACGAATCTATAAAACATGTTTTATGGAGAAAAGTGTACCTTTATCAGATCCAAATGATGGAAAGTGTTAAAATTAGCATTTGAAAGTGAAATAACATAAGTTTTTAAATAATTTCTTTCAAAGATTAAATTCTCCAAAAGAAAAATAATTAATTGATAATACTTGTCATTATTATTGCGTATTTTATTCTTCATTTTTGTTTTAGAATGTCCATATTTTTTAATACTATATCCAAATTTTTTAATACTATATCCAAATTTTCTAATACTATATCCAAATTTTCTAATTTTATATATGCAGGTGTTCTTTCAAAACTACGACATATACAACGTTTAAAAACAAAATTTAAACTAATTTCAATAATCTTATAATTACACAAAATTTCATATGGTATTACATACAATGCGATACCATACGATATTCCATACGATACGATATATCAATGTTTTAAGAAAAAATTGTATTTTTATAAGACAATAAAAAATTAAATTTGTTTCGTAAACAAAAAATTACCCTTCTTTCTTAAGATTTGACTGTATTTAGAGAATTTGACTTGAGTAGTTTCCTGTGATCTTACCCGGGTAAAAATCTAATATAATTGATAATAAATGTCATTATTATTGAGTATTTTATTCTTCATTTTTGTTTTAGAATGTAAACTCTCTTTTTAATCTTTAGAAACTCGTTTCGAATTCAAAATTTTCTAATACCATATATGCAGGTGTTCTGTCAAAACTACAACATATACAATGTTTAAAAACAAAATTTAAACTAATTTCAATAATCTAATAATTCCACAAAATTTCATATGATATTCCATACGATGCGATACCATACGATATTCCATACAATGCGATACCATACGATATTCCATACAATGCGATACCATACGATATTCCATACGATACGATATATCAATGTTTTATGAAAAAATTGTATGTTTATAAGCCAATAAAAAATGATACTTTTTTCCGCAAAACAAAAAATTACCCTCCTTTCTTAAGATTTAGCTGTATCCTGAGAATTTGACTTGAGTAGTTTCCTGAGATCTTACCCGGGTAAAAATCTAATATAATTGATAATATTTGCAATTATTATTGCGTATTTTATTCTTTCATTTTTGTTTTAGAATGTAAATTCACTCTTCAGTCTTTTGAAACTCGTTCCGAATCCAAATTTTCTATTTTTATATATGCAGGTGTTCTTTCAAAACCTCGACATATACAACGTTTAAAAACAAAATTTTAACAAATTTCGATGATCTTATAATTACACAAAATTTCATATGATATTCCATGCGATGCGATACCATACGATATTCCATACGATACGATATATCAATGTTTTAAGAAAAAATTGTATTTTTATAAGACAATAAAAAATGATATTTTTTTTGCAAAACAAAAAATTACCCTCCTTTCTTAAGATTTGGCTGTATTCTGAGAATTTGATTTAAAATCTAATATAATTGATAATAAATGTCATTATTATTGCGTATTTTATTCTTCATTTTTGTTTTAGAATGTAAATTCACTTTTTAGTCTTTTGAAACTCGTTCCGAATCCAAATTTTCTATTTTTACATATGCAGGTGTTCTTTCAAAACTACGACATATACAACGTTTAAAAACAAAACTTAAACTAATTTCAATAATCTTATAATTACACAAAATTTCATATGATATACCATACGATGCGATACCATACGATATTCCATACGATACGATATTCCATACGATGCGATACCATACGATATTCCATACGATACGATATTCCATACGATACGATATTTCATACGATACGATATATCAATGTTTTAAGAAAAAATTGTATTTTTATAAGACAATAAAAAAATGAATTTTTTTTCGTAAAACAAAAAATTACCCTCCTTTCTTAAGATTTGGCTGCATTCTGAGAATTTGACTTGAGTAGTTTCCGGAGATCTTACCCGGGTAAAAATCTCCCCTCCCCCCTCCACCCCGTAAAATCGATTGACAGTGTTTCGATAAACAAGCCGTCTGGGATATGTTGCGCATCCCACCCGTTGCCTTGGTGATCCTACCTAGTAATGGAATCACCTGTGAAAGCAGAAGACGTTCCTCTTCTTCTCTGTACTCAAACCTTTCTTTCAGATTTCTCTCTTTTTAACAAATCAAATCATATTTCAAAGAAATCTCAAGAAGAAGGTTGAAGAATGTAAAAATGTCGATACTGACAGATATGCTTGACATCCTAATTTGCAAAACTAGAACCCTGGGTTTATTTTTCTGAAGGGAAAAAAATGGGGATTTTTTTCCCCCTTCGTCTCTGTTGGGATGTTGTAAAAGGTATTGAATATTTTATGGGGGGTAGGGTTCGATTTTGTCTATTTGTTTATGGAAAGTTGATCGTGGGTCATGTCAAGATTGCGTATGGAGTTTATTCATGTCACGAGTTTGATTTGTAGAAATTGAGTTTGGATGGTTATATTTATGATATTCGGATGTGAAATAGATATGGGTTATTATTTATGTTGAGTGGATGGAAAATATTATGCATGAAGCATGAATGTGTTGACAGATAGGAATATAGACCTATTTTCGAAAACTAGATTAACTAAAAGTTTTCGAAAAAGAATATCCGTTTATTCTCTTATGGTGAATGACTGATATTTGTTTTTTAGTACTATGATAATAAAATTCAAAGAAATATAAAAATATTCATTTATCATTTGTGAACATATGCTTATAAAAATATTTCCAATAATTATTTTGAATGTATTTGTTATAGTTTTATCAGAAAAGTATGGATTTTACTAAAATTCAAAGAAATATAAAAATATTTCCAATAATTATTTAGAATATATTTTTTATCGTATTATCAGAGAAGTATGGATTTTAATAAAATTCACAGAAATATAAAAGTATGCATTTATTATTTGTAAAGATATGCTTATAAAAATATTTCTAATAATTATTTAAATTGTATTTGTTATGGTTTTAACATAGAAGTATTGATCTTAATAAAATTAAAAGAAATATAAAAATATTCATTTATCATTTGTGAACATATACTTATAAAAATATTTCCAATAATTATTTAAAATGTATTTGTTATGGTTTTATCAGAGAAGTAGAGATTTTAATAAAATTCAAAGAAATATAAAAATATTCATTTATTATTTGTGAACATATGCTTATAAAAATATTTCCGATAAATATTTAAAATGTATTTGTTATGGTTTTATCAGAGAAGTATGTATATTAATAAAATTCATAGACCAATTAAAATATTCAGTTATCATTTGTATATATCATTGTATAACAATATACTTATTAAAATATTTCCAATAATTATTTAGAATGTATTTGTTATGGTTTTAACATAGAAGTATGGAATTTAATAAAATTCAAAGAAATATAAAAATATTCAATTATCATTTGTGAATATGCTTATAAAATATTTCCAATAATTATTTAGAATGTATCTGTTATGGTTTTATCAGTGAAGTATGGATTTTAATAAAATCAAAGAAATATAAAAATATTCATTTATCATTTGTAAACATATACTTATAAAAATATACCCGCCTGGGGGGTGTTGTTAGAAGAAATATAGCGACAAGCAGAACTGAGGTAGCTTCTAATTTATTTCGCCGTTCTTCGGCGTATTTATAAACAAGGAGAGGAGCTCGCATGCGCTGGTGACAAAAGCGGGGCGCACATGCGCTGTAGATAAATTTGCATATGGACAAGAAGAAACATACTCCTGCCCAAATTAATTATAACTTAATTAATTTCAAAATGTTCCGCTTGAACAGTCCTTTTCCGGTCCTGACGGTGACCACTCGCACATGTCGATCCTTGCCGGGATGCACCTCCTGGATTCGTCCCAGAGGCCAAGTGGCTGGTGGAAGATTGGGTTCCTTAAGGATCACTAGGTCTCCAACTTCAAGACTCACTTCTGGGCTCCTCCATTTTGTTCTTTGCTGGAGGGAATGTAGATACTCCCCTTGCCACTTCTTCCAAAAGCTCCTCCGGATGCATTGAACTAACTGCCATCGGGTTCGAGGTGGCACCGCATCATCAGTAGGCTGATCTGGAAGGAAGCTTATCTCGTCTCCTAATAGAAAATGGGAAGGGGTTAATGCATATAACGAGTCAATATCGTTATTTGGTGAAACCAAAGGTCTGGAATTGAGGACCGCTTCAATTTGGCAAAGTAGTGTGCTCAATTCCTCAAATGTCAATTTAGTGTTGCCAATGGACCTTTTGATGTGAAATTTCACCGATCTCACACCCGCTTCCCAAAGTCCACCGAAGTGGGGGGAAGTGGGTGGAATAAAGTGCCAAATAATTTCCACGGTATTGAGGAAATACGCGATTGTTGAGTCGTCATGAATTCGATTAATGAATTTCTGAACTTCATCAATTTTTCGACGTGCCCCGACAAAATTAGTGGCATTATCACAGTACATGTGAGATGGACAGCTACGTCGTGAAATGAACCTTCGTAGTGCAGAAATAAAAGAGTCCGAGGTTAGATCGCCAACTAACTCCAAGTGCAACGCTTTTGTTGCTAGACAGACAAATAAAGCTACATAGGCTTTAGTAGACTTATGCCCCCGACCTTTACTAAGTTTTACTTCCACTGCTCCAGTGAAGTCAACGCCGCAGTTTGCAAAGGGTCGGCTAACTTCAACTCGTGCCTGGGGCAGGTCTCCCATTAGCTGTTTGCATGGCTTTGATCGGTACCTGCAACAAACTACACATTTATTGATTAGTTTTCGAATCAGCCGCTTAGCACCCACAATCCAATAAGTTTGTTTAAGGATGTGAGATAAGAGGGTTAGTCCGGCATGTAAGTTGGCAATGTGAGCTTCTCGAATGAGCAGAGCACTGATCTTGTGATTTTCTGGCAACAGGATGGGATGTTTAGATTTATAAGGTAAACTGGATCTTCCGATGCGTCCTCCTGCCCGTAAAATACCCTGGTCCAAAAATGGATGCAAAGAGATTATTGTGCTATGTGGAGATAAGGACTTGCTTGTTTTCAACCGATTGAGTTCATTAGAAAAATGCGTTTCTTGAACCCAACGAAATAGGATACACTTCACTTCGACGATTTCTGAAAGCTTCAAATGTGCAATATCCTTTGTGTTTGTTACACGAGTACTGGTCTTGCAATTCGATATGAAACGTCGGCAGTAAGCTAGTATGCGAATTATTTTTGCTAGTGAAGAATGTCTCTCAAAAATGTCCTGTAAGGTTGAGTTAGTTGTGCATGAATGCGAGAAAATGGGGTCGCTTTTTTGTTCGAGTATTTCTGGGTCGATTAGTTCAGATATCGGATTTTCGCGTGGCCAATAGTCTGAATCTTGAAGAACAAAATTTGGTCCATGCCACCAAAGTTCACAACTTCCTAGATGTTGAGGACTGATACCTCGTGAAGCTATATCAGCAGGGTTTTGTTTCGAAGGCACATAATGCCAGGAATTAGAAGGAATGGTTTCTAATATTTGAGATGTCCTATTAGCGATGAAAGTTTTCCAGCGCCTTGGATGAGAAGAAAGCCAAGCGAGAACGATTTTTGAATCAGTCCAAGCGTGTACCTCAGTGTTTTTGATATTCAATGCAAGAGCATTCATTACGGATTGTAATAAGGTAGCTAGTAAAGATGCACTGCACAGCTCAAGGCGAGGGATTGAAATTTGTTTAATAGGCGCAACTTTAGTTTTGGAGACTAGTAGATTAACAGATGCTCCGTTCACGGTTCTCTGCTTGCAATAGATAACAGCGGCGTAGGCTTGTGAAGATGCGTCACAAAAGCAGTGCAAAGACATGTCAGATTTTGTCTCCGACACACATCTAGGGATTTGAATGCTTTGAATCAAATTAAAGTTAGTTTGGAACTCCATCCATTCAATGACTAAACTTTCAGGTAAAACACTGTCCCAGTCGCTTTTGATTAACCATAACTTTTGGTAAAAGATCTTAATCCAAATTACACAAGGGCTAATTAATCCCAACGGGTCGTAAATTTGGGCCGAGTTAGATATTACCTTTCGTTTTGTTAGTGGTGGGATTATTTCCAGATGTGGGGTAAAACTGAAAACATCACTGCTTGAGTTCCATTGTAAGCCTAAGACTTTACAATGCGTTTTACCTTTTATATCCAGGCAGTTTTCTTCGTCTTTAACCTTCAACTCACACAGAAGTTGCGTAGAGTTGGATCTCCATTTCCTTAGTTCGAATCCTCGTTTGAGTAGGAGTGAAGAAACTTGTTTGCACACTCGAGCTGCCTCCTCAGGAGTGTCCATGCTCGCAAGAAGGTCGTCTACGTAGAAGTGTTCTCGTATGACTTTAGAAGCATCAGGAAAGTCGTTTTCGGCATCTAGCGCTATTTGTTTTAAGCACCTAGTTGCGAGGAAGGAAGAGCAGGAAAGTCCGTAGGTAACAGTTGTGAGTTTATATTCTTGAATAGGTTTCGAACTCTCGAACCTCCATAAGATTCGTTGAAAGGTTTGATCAGATGGGCAAATCATTACCTGTCGATACATTTTAGTTATATCTGCGGTTACAGCAATTTTTTGCATACGGAAATCTAGCAAAATGTCAAATATATCCCTCTGTTGTTTCACCCCTACAGCCAGAGTTTCGTTTAAAGAAACCGAATCTTCAGTGTTACAGGAACCGTCATATACTACGCGCATACTGGTCGTGGTGGAGTCCTTTAAGACGAAATGGTTAGGGAGAAAGAATTTACCGTGATCAGGAATATGATTCGAGTTATCGTTTGCTAGTTTCATGTGCCCTAACTCAATGTATTCGAACATAAATTGTTTGTATTGGTTGCCAATTTCGGGGTCTTTAAGGAATTTCCTTTCCATTGACTTTAAGCGAGAAATGGCAGAGTTATACGAATTCCCAAGTTTCAAATTTGTCTTGAAAAAAGGAAGTTTAAGTTCGAATCTTCCGTCCGAATTAAATGTGCAATTCGACGAGAAATGTTCTTCGCAGAAGTTTTCTTCTGGAGTTAGCTCTTGGGTTTGAGCAATCGGTATTGATTTGATTTCCCAAAAGTTCTTTAAATCTTCGTGCAGATTTATATTAGCAAGTGTGAGACTAACTAATGTGCTGCTAGTGGTATTACCCGACACAATCCATCCCAAGCGTGAATTTTGAGCTATAGGTTCACCGTTTGCACGTAAAACTTGAATTGGTAGAAGGATCGAAAAAAATTGATCTGCTCCCAAAATTAAGTCAATTTCATTTGGTGTGCAAAAGTTACTATCAGCTAATTGCAAGCCAGTTAGCAGCTCACGATCATGCAATGTGATCGCATGCAATGGTTGAGGTGCAATCAAAGATTTCAAAACAAATGCTGTTAAATTGAATTTAACATTGCTATCGTATTTTGAAATAATGCACAAATTCACACTGCCTAGAGTTGTAGTGGGTGTGGTAGTTGAAATACCAGTCACCGATACCCGAACGCTTGAATCGAAATTTAAAGAATGTTTTTGAGCAAACGATTCTGACAGAAAACAAGCTTGAGAACCGGAGTCGAGAAGAATGCGAATGTTTATCAGCTTACCATTTGAGTCCTTAACTAAAGCGACAGCAGTAGGAAGCAAAGCTCTGTTACCGTGTGCGGGATTTACCGTCGAATCACATCGGAGAAGGTTAGATGATGCCGGCTCACACGCATGTTGGTGTTGATTCGAATCAGACGACATGATTTGGTTTGCCTCCTCTGTTTGTGAATGCTGGTGGTCATCTGCATTACACTTTGTAGTTTGAGCGTAGTTTGATCCTAATCTTT
Organism: Troglohyphantes excavatus; assembly: GCA_963932185.1. NCBI lineage: Eukaryota > Metazoa > Arthropoda > Arachnida > Araneae > Linyphiidae > Troglohyphantes > Troglohyphantes excavatus. Next base: position 69,131,923 of record OZ010669.1, read on the forward strand.
CATCGTGCAAAAGAGAATGATGTTTAATATTACAAAATCTACAAGTAAATTGTGATAAACAAGCCTTGGTTTGATGCCTTTCCGAAAGACAATTCATACAAAGGTTTCTTTTGATTACAAACGCTTTGCGTGCTGCAAGATTCAAATTTTTAAAGCTGGTGCACTTTGATAAAAAATGCGACTCTTTACACTTTGTACACTTCGAAAAGAAAGAACGAGGATTTGATTGATTTTTCGTTTCTTTTTGATTTTGAGTGTCGAATCTCGCGTTTTCTAACGCAGACGATCTTTCATTTAGAAATTCTATAAAAGAATTGAACGACGGAAAGTCTACATTTACATTTTTTTCTGACCATAAACGACGAGTTTCATTGTCAACTTTATTTAGAAGCATGTAGATAATCCAGACATCTGGTTTTGTAGCACTTTCGTCGACGCATTTTAACCCTCTGATCACTTGCTCCGAGATGTCAGCAAGCGATCGCAAATTAGCGTGATTAACGTTAAGAATTGCGTTTTGTTTGAAGAATGTAGCGAGTAGCGAATTCACTATTTGTTTTTTCTTATCGTAACGAGTTACGAGTTTTGACCAAGCTCCTTCGTAACTGGCACTCGTTACCGGAATATGTCGAATGATTGCTTTAGGATCATCGCCTAGTAATCCAATTAAATATTGGAACTTTTGAATGTTCGATAAAGTTTCATTCGTGTGAACTATACCCACATACAAATCTTTGAATGGAAGCCACTGTGTATAATCCCCGTGAAAAATAGGAATATTCAGCCTAGGCATCCTAAAATCCGACGCTGATCTAAAACTTGAGTTTAGAACTTGCGAATCTGTAGTTACTTCGGGACGCGCTTGTGGCTCCGAAAGTTGACGCAGTTTTTCTTTAGCTTGAAAATAACGGTCTTCTAATTCAACTATTTCTTGTTGGTCATCCGGTAAAAGGGAATCATATTTTAGAACGTTGCTGAATACCTCTTCTAACCTAATTAGTCGATTTGATAAGTTTGTTAAACTAGTGTCGGAGCTAGCGGTGGCTATAAATGTTTCTATTCGCGTTAAAGCTGCTTTTTCGTAACCACGCAGTCGAACTAGTTGATCGGCTTCCATATTTAATAAAAAGGAAATTTCTTACTTGAAATGATGAAAGCGCATAACATCTCGGTGGAACCTCCAAATGTACCCGCCTGGGGGGTGTTGTTAGAAGAAATATAGCGACAAGCAGAACTGAGGTAGCTTCTAATTTATTTCGCCGTTCTTCGGCGTATTTATAAACAAGGAGAGGAGCGCGCATGCGCTGGTGACAAAAGCGGGGCGCACATGCGCTGTAGATAAATTTGCATATGGGCAAGAAGAAACAATATTCCTTTATCATTTGTGAACATATGCTTATAAAAATATTTCCAATAATTATTTAGAATGTATTTGTTATGGTTTTAACAAAAAAGTATGGATTTTAATAACATTCAAAGAAATCTAAAAATATTCAATTATCATTTGTGAATAGGCTTATAAAATATTTCCAATAATTATTTAGAATGTATCTGTTATGGTTTTATCAGTGAAGTATGGATTTTAATAAAATCAAAGAAATATAAAAATATTCATTTATCATTTGTAAACATATACTTATAAAAATATTTCCAATAATTATTTAGAATGTATTTGTTAAGGTTTTATCAGAGAACTATATATTTTAATAAAATTCAAAGAAATATAAAAATATTCATTTATCATTTGTGAACATATGCTTATAAAAATATGTCCAATAATTATTTAGAATGCATTTGTTATGGTTTATCAGAGAAGTACGGATTTTAAGTTTTTTATATCATTTATTAAATAATGTTTTAAGAATCCATAATAAATGTTTATACAATCTTTAATAGTGTATGATAAGTATTTTTATCACGCACATTCATCAATTTCATCATCATAACATTTCATGTTTCCAGTCAGAAATAAACAAACAATACAACTGCCTTCAGAAACAGCTTATAATGCGAATAAAGTGCACTTGAAAGATTGTCTGAGCACTTGAAGTAGTCAAATTAGAGAACGTTAACAAACTTTGTTCTTACATTCCGATTCTGTTTAAGGAGTTTTACAACTGATTTCAACATGGCGCACAACCGAAAATGAGACTGAAAATGATTGAGTAATAAATTTATTCGGAACCAATGTATCTCAATTAAATTTTGATATATGTACACAATTTTATGTTCCAGGCAATTGTTCGTAACTTTGACGCTTAATGTTAATATAAACATAATGTTATTTGACTCAGGCTGTAGATATTTTTATTCCCCAGTTATGCGCTAAAATGAGATAAATTCCAGCATTTCAAACAAGTTTTACCGGGAGAAACTTTGTTAATTTATTTTTAAATATAGAAATGTTGACTTTAAGGGGGCAGTGCAGTTACAAAAATTAAAAAAAAATTAGATTTTCGGTGTGTATAGTTTATGGGGTTTATAATAAGTAAGGTTTTGAAAAAATTCACATATTAAGAGTTATATAAAATTCTTCCAAATATGAAATTTAAACAAAAATGGTCATGTCCTCTTTTGGAAGCAGTCACTATTTGAAAATTTAATTGCTTAATAAAAAGTCGATATTTTGGGTACTCACTGATAGAAAATAGTTGAAAAATACTTGCATAGGAAGACCAAAAATTCAATTTAGAATTACAATTGATTTTACGTTTTGGCAGTTTTTCAAGAAATTGCCATTTTCCATCAAAACGAAATTTTATGTGCCATTAGTTTAGTGTAAAATCAACATGTTAAACCTAAAGTTTAGTTGTTTTACTAGAATAAAAAAATATACACGGGAAAACATTAGTGAAAAAAAAAACAAAAAAATCTTGATTTTTAAAAAAAAAAAATTTGGTAATTTTTTTTTAATACAAAATTCAAAATTAAGTTCTGTTGTTTAATTACGATGTATTCTATATGAAAATAAAACATGGTGATTGTATATTAAAAATTATTTAAAAAAAGTGTACCCATTGAAATTATTAACCTAAAAAACCTACAGTTACAAAATTACTTTTTCATAAATCTTCTTCAATCTTCCTAAATGTTGTTTTCTCCACACGTAAACAAATTTTGTTCCAATTGAATTAATAGTATTATTGTTGAACTGCTTTTTATAAGCACAAAACTTATCAATATTTAACTTATCAAAATATGTTCATCACAAACTTCAAGGTCACCTTAACAATTCATTTTATATGCAAAAATAATATTTTTTTTATTTAAAAAAAAGTATGGTATTGGATAGTTTTTTCTAAAAATAAGCTTAGGTGTACTAAACAATTAATAGATTCAATTTTGTCGCAGCCTCCATTTCACACAACCTATTATTTTCAATACAAATCTAATCCTTGAAGGATGACATTTTATTGATTTCACAAACAAAACAACAAAACTATGACTTTGTAGCAATTTCCCCACACACGAACTTTCTAAAAGCAATATGATGAAGGCAAACATATCGCGGATTTTAAAAACTGACAAAGCGAAACCCTTGCTTCATATATCCAATTCCAAATTGCTTCTATATCAAAGTAAAAATACCCAACGCTTCTATATTATACGAAAGATCAAAGCCGGGTGCAGCTTGCGAGGGTTGACATTTAAATGAATAACAGATGCGTCAGTGGCAGCAACGATATCTATAATGCGATAGTTGCCATTTTTTTTATGGGAACTTAACATTTCTATCAAAAGGCATTTGCATAAGGTTACGAAAGGTCTGTATTTGAAAGTGTTTGGTATTCGAATAGCTTGATTGCAATTACTATGTATTTAATATAATTGCATACATTTTAGCGATTAATTTAAAGTATAATTATTCCACGGATTTATTTAGCATGCGTTATAGGGAATTTAAATTGAGATTTTTTTTTTTTTGTAAATCAACTATTTATATATTAAGAGTAACATTTTTAAACTTGTAAAGCTCAATATAAAAATGTCTCAAGCTCAATTCGAAGTCTATTTATTGTCAAACGTCTTGTATATATATATATATATATATATATATATATATATATATATATATATATATATATATATATATATATATATATATATATATATATATATATATATATATAATTGTATTGAATGGAACGGAAATGAAAAAAAAATTCCTTGAAAATGATTGCATCTGTATTTGTTTCACCAAGAAAAGAAAGTACTTTGTGTTAATAATTTATAAACTGTAGTTATAAATATATTTTTAGCGATAACGAGATTTTAAATGACTTTAAAATTCTACTGGAAATTTCATACAAAAGATTATATTTGTAAATGTTACACATTTACGTTTGTGGACTTCATATATCTGGCATCAGATACGGAAATGCGTTTGTATTTGACTATTCCAAAGAGTATTTTCAATGTGTCATAAAACAGAAAAGAGTTAACAATATGTTCAGTTTTTTACGTGAACACGTCTTTATTTTCTGCACAGTTATTTGGAAAAATGACCTACCATCGTGTACAGGAAAGAGCGTCGCGTCAACCAGGCATATTATCAACTCATTACACCCTCTGAACTTTGTACCTGTGGGAGGAGTGTCACTCTTGACTGCAGTATGCGCTTACGGCCCCCCCATAACTCAAAGGGAAATCAGCAACGGGGAATCATGGACATAAATGACTTACCATCGTGTATAGAGAAGTAAGTAGCGTCGACCTTGATTATTTTGTCATTACATTCTCTGAACTTTGTACTGCGTTGGGAGAATTGTCGCCTTTATCTGCAGTACGCGCTTTCCCCTCCCTGTGACTCTAAGGGGAATCATGGACATAAATGACCTACCATCGTATACAGGAAAGTGAGACGCGTCTAGCAGGTCGATTTTTAACTCATTAACCCTCTAAGATATGTACCGCGAGGACAGGGTTGTTGTACTTGCATGCAGTATGCGTTTTCGTCCCCATAACTCCTGGTTGAACCATATTTGGAGGTAAATAACCTTCCATCGTGTAGAGGTAAATGAGACACGTCGACCAGGTTGGTAATTAATCTATTCATATTTATCCCTTTTGTACGGAAATGAGTCAAATTTCGGCTAAAGAAGAAGCAGGCTGAGCAGGCGTGCGTACAAAATATTCGCGAACCAAACCTTACGTTACAGTGGGAATTGCGCCTTCTGGAATTTCTCAGTAAAATCCTTTGTCTATAAAAACATGAATCCAATCGCTTTGAACTCACATGTGAAACTAGGAAAACTCTCGACTAAAAAGAAAACTCCGATCTTTTCTTTACTGGACCAGCTTTGAGAAATATCTACTCCTTTCTTTACTTCTCCATTTTTATTCTTGCGATTTTATTGATTTCGGTTGCACAACCTCTGAGTAGTGTTATTGGAAGAAAAATAAAGAGGTTACTATGGGGGATAGAATGCGGTTGCAGTGAGCTTGAATGAGACATTGATTAGGAATAAACAAAGGATTTGGGAGAAGAGCCCCCCGCATTGCTTTTTGTGTGTACAGGATTATGTTTTTAGGTAGCTGCCGAAGTTTTGGCTTCATAATTCGACTGGATTTTGGATTTAGTTCGGTTTTCTAGCAAATATTTATATTTTTTCTTGATGATTTTAGTTATGTTTTTATTTTTGGACAAGTATACTCGTAATAAATTTCTTTTTTTAAAATGGTTTGACGTTTGCGGATCGATTTTGATTATTGTTCTGTTAAATGAATGCGATGGATTTGTAAGTGTACTTAAAGTTTCTATTTAATATTTTATCTAAGTATGTATTTGTACTTTAAGATACAGAACTCTGAAAAAATGTATTTAAATCAGTACCTGAACCTACTCTTCTTTTTCTTTGAGTACAATTGAATCGTAAATAAGCGATAATGTATTCATATTTAAGTAACTGTACTTTCTCAAAACTGAGCATTGTGATTTAATAATGCTTATCTCAGCTTCTATTCAAGGCATCTTCACAATGTGATCTGACAAGCTTAAAACAGTTGACCAGAAGATGGTTTTCCACATTATTTGAATACATAAATATATATATATTTTATATATAAATATATAATATATCAATTTTATAGAATTATACACATTTATTTGTAAAATTAATTTATAAACAGGAAACCTCATGAAGTGATTATATTATTAAATTTCTCTACTTCTTGATAATAAATCCGACATTTTACAAACTGGGTCAGTACATTAAACAATTTTGTATGTCTTCATAGTATAGCATCTTGTATCTATCAAACTGAAAAGGTAAATTAGTTTCAGAAGACAGCTATTTACTAAAATTTATTTTAATGAACATATTTATTAAATTCGGATAAATATTCAAATAATAGAAAAATATTTCTGCGGTTATTGACATACGTAGCTGTTCGGGTTTTCGTTTATTCGGTGTTTTATAAACAATTTCCTTCCGTTTCCATAAAACTTACCAAATAATCTTTATGAAATCTAAATAGGAGATGATGGTTATAACGCAACTTCTAGATCATTTTAAATGTAAAGTTATATTCTTTCCCCCCTCAGTTTCTCAGCAACATTTCCTTTAGAACAATCACTGAAGCTTTTGCAGAATTTGGTGGAAAGTTCACGGTCCACGGAGTCTACTTCCTTCTCCTGGTTACCTAGGCAACAATGCAATGGACGGGGTTGCCACAGTTGGTTTAAAAATTTCTTCAAATTCGATATTTCAGAATTTTCTTCAGGTGGGTGGTTGTATTAACGTTCCACTAAAGATGCGCAGTGAGCATTAGCGATGGTTTGGAGTCTATCTCGAAGGAAAGACTACTGAGCTAAAATAATATAAACACTGGATCCAGGACTCCCATTGAGTGACAATGTACTTTACCGTGCGGAAGCGTGCTATTTCCAAGAGATGGTTTAGAAAAACATTCGTCCCTTGGCTATGCGGGAGTCTCACGTGACGTTACAGAAAGGTTTGAAACGTTTTTTTTCCAATTTTTTTGTTCTATTTTTTTGTAAGTAAGAAAGTAAGTATGAAAAAACATTAAATGTGTAACATTTATTGTATTTTTGAAAGCCAGAAATGCGTTTTTAAATTGATAAAAATTTATGCAAAAGGACTATTTTTGCTACCTTCGTTCAAAAAGGTGTAAAGTGGTCGATATGCTAAGTTCTCACTACAGTGTCGAAGCCACCATGGTCGAGCGCTTAAAGGCGTCAACTGGGAATACAAATATTCCTGGTTCGATCCTAGGCGATGGACTTGACAAAGAAAAGTAAAAAAAGTAGTGATCTTGTGATCGGAGGTTTGCCAGATTTGCTGCAAATTACTAGAAAAGTCGTCCAAACCATCCGCAAAAATCAATGGCGTGTATACAGGACTATTGAACGATAAATCTGATCGGGGTCCAAAGTCCCGACGTCTTGAAGGCGTTGGGTGCCAGTTCAGGTATTTCCTCGTCATATAACCATGGTTCTAAAATAAAGAGGTGCATGTATGAATGTGTGTGTGTGAATGTGTATGTGTTCCCGGGTCTTTCCTTCAAGATAGACCCCGAACCGTCGCCAATAGCCTACTGTGCAGCTCTAGTGCGGCGTTATTTAACGAAACCAAACCTCACTACAGTGTCTATTACTATTTTAGCGCAGTGGCAAAGATCCGGAAACAACACCTGAGCTGGCACCCGACGCAACCTCAATAGGCGTTTGGACATTGGACCGCGATCAGAATTAACGTGAACCAGTCCCTTTTACACGTCGGAGTTAATTGTGGATATTTTTAGATTACATTTTCAGTAACGAATGTGGCAATCCTCCGATCACGAGATCACTACAACTTGCCCAGGCCACTTATCTATTTGAAATGGCAATCAACCGATCTGTAGCCGGATACTTTATCAGTAGGCCTCAGGGACCTGTACATTTTTAGAAAATAATATAGATTAAAATAGGTGTCTCAAAAGATTGAAAGAAGGTGGTAATATCTTAGTTAATTTTTAACATATAGACATTTCTTTATACGTAGATTCTTTTTTCGTACGTAGATAAATTAATATTCTGAGTTTTCAATAATTTTACAATACATTTTTATTGAAAATATGAATTAAAAAAATCCTGAAAGATAACAAGAATCCGGTATTAGAATATTTTTGAGTTATGATGACATAATATAGAATTTGATTTAAAAGAAAATCAATCAAACTTCCATTTTATGAATTAGTCAATGTCGGACACGTCAGTTTGTGTAACCGTTTTCGTACTAGTTCTTCCGCTTGTTCATTTTACATTTATAGAAATAAATTTATTTAAAATCTTATAAATGGGCTATTATACTTTATTACCTGTTCCAAAATACAACCTTACAAAAACCCAAAATATCATATTCAAAATAAAATATGTTAGATTTTAAAACGAGTAAGCAGCAATTTAAGGGAGTTTAACAGATACATTAAGAAGATTTTTCTTACTTTGACTTTGTAGTTTTGAAATAATTGCATTACGTTTTTATGTAAAAAAATTTCCATAAGCGAAGTTCTTTCAATTGTTATTTTGTATACTTCAATAAGAAAATAAAAACAATAAAACCTGAGAAATATAAAGAGTTTCGCTTCTTCGAGTATTGAACACAAATAAAATATTTTCGTTTCGCTAATGAAGAGGAAATATTTAGCTCATATTGTTTGAAAATAAGTAAATATGTACATATATGTTAAAAAGTTGAATACGGACAGAACTCCTTATCACCAAAAGAGAAGAAAGTGCTCCAAATTTGAAACTCCTGCAGATGTCTGAACGCCAAATGTGGCAGCGCTATAACCACGTGATGTGAGTTTTTCTTTTCAATGTTGACACCGCGGCCTTACGAGAGTCTGGTATTGAAGGCGCTCTCTATTTAATATTACAACTCTTTGTAAATTTCCTCATGCGTTTTGAAACAAATCACAAATTCATCTATATTTATTAATTTTGAACATCAAAGGACAACAATTCGATGGCCTTTCATGTATCACCAAATTTGCCACCATTGAAACAAGTCATAAAGGGACTAAAAGATTACTTCTCAAATTTCCAAGCACAGCTTCCAAGAGTTCATTAGCTTAAACTGGGACTAGTCGATCCGTTTTCTTTCAGCCGAACAACATTCATTGATGTAAAGGTTTGCAAGGAAAGGCTCTGAGATGTGAAAAGGCGAAGGAATTTAAAGGGACGTTTTAAATTTTCTATAAACAAGTAGGAACAGAGGCTGTAATTAGTTTTATCGTCATTTTCTTCCAATTAGAGTGAATAACAATGTTTCGGGAAGTTTAAATCATCCATTTAGATGTTGTTATCGGATTTAAATTATCGGGATTTTAATTTACTCGTATTCAAAGTGGATTTGAAAGGGAGATTCCATTAAGGATTATTTTGGAAATACTTAAAGTAATTAAATCGTTTATAGATGAGTAAACAGTAAATGATTTTTTTTTGTATAAAAAGTTGATTCAATTTTAAATATTGGTGGTTATGATGTTAATAAAAGTATAGTTGTAGTTAATAATTAAGTTGTAACTAAATAAGTCGATTTTATAAAATACTGTGTGGTATAACCGTTATAGGTACGGAAAAATACCATTTTTTTTAAAACGATCGAACATTCTAAAGAGAAAAGGGGATATAAATTTACAGATGGCTTACTTTCCCTATTTTAGGTATAAGAAACAACTCTGCCAAATGTCAATTTCCTGTGTACATGGGAAGTAAAACAGTTAGCAATGTGAATGGATGAGTCAGTCAGTCAGTGAGGTAGGGCTTTCGCAATTATATACACACTGTTACAAATAGGTACTCAAAAATAATTAGAATGCAAAATTTTTTTAATACATTCGATGCTTTTCATAGCTCCGACTACATAAGTTTCATTTTTAAAAAAGACATATACTCCAAAACGAATAAAAATGAATAAAAACAGTTCTTTCCCTTACGGAAATTTTTATATCTGGCCAGATCTGAAGAGTCAGATCTGAAATTGGCCCAATTTCAGATCTGGCCATATCTTGGTTTGTCCAGAACTGGCCAGATACAAACCCAGATCTAGATCTGGGTATATCAGAAATTGGCCCGTTTTCAGATCTGGCATTATCTGGAACCAGATCTGGTTTTATATGGATTCAGATCTGGCCATATCTGGTTTTATATGGATTCTGATCTGGCTATATTTGGAACCATATCTGGTTTTATATGGATTCAGATCTGGCCATATCTGGATTCTGATCTGGCCATATCTGGAACCAAATCTGGTTTTATATGGATTCTGATCTGGCCATATCTGGTTTTATATGGATTCTGATCTGGCCATATCTGGTTTATTTATATGGATTCAGATCTGGCTATATCTGCAACCAGATCTGGCTATATATGGATTCAGATCTGGTTATATATGGAACCAGCAGATCTGGTTTTATATGGATTCAGATCTGGCAATATCTGGTCTTATATGGATTCTGATCTGGCCATATCTGGTTTTATATGGATTCTGATCTGGTCATATCTGGTTTATATGGATTCAGATCTGGCTATATCTGCAACCAGATCTGGTTATATATATGGATTCTGATCTGGTCATATCTGGATTCAGATCTGGTTATATATTGACCAGCAGTTATGGTTATAATATATGGATACAGATCTGGATTTGTATGGAACCACATCTAGTTATATATATTAACAACACAGATCTGGTTATACATGGATCTATACAAATAATTTTTTATTTATATTCCTAAACTGTGTATATATCAATATTCAAAGTTATATAATGATAAATTAATTCAACTTTAAATTCTTCGATATATTTGTCTGACATGCAAATGTGGTGATATACATAACACAATCGCATTGTGTTATGTACACAATATTTCAATGTTAATAGTAAAATAAATATATAACTGAACATTTAAAAAATCAATTTGTATATTAAAATAAAAAAAGTGGTTAATGATTCATCAAAATAACTTCAATACATATCAAAAGTGCGAATTCAGAAAATAGAATATTGCTAATGCCAGCTGTTAAATTACAAAGATTTTTATTTTTAAAAATATGAACAAATATAATGAGGAATCATCGAATTAGTAAATAACTAAGTCATTTATTAATACACAATATTATTTGTATAAATAGAATATAAAAGAGAGCAATTGAAAAGAAAAGGTTTATTGATTAATTAATATTGACAAAAACAAATAACATTTAATTTATCCCCCCCCCCCTCTTTATATCATCTAAAATATTCTATTTTGTATTATTAATCAATTCATTAGAATATTTAACAAATCATTGTTATTTTACAAGAAAATTTAAGTTTTCCAAACTTTAAACTCTTATATTTTTTTTAAAAATGCCGCAGAATAAAGACCTTTATCAAAAAGTATGAATTAAAAAATGACATGTGCAAGTGAGAGTGAAATGTAAATGGTAAAAATGAACATAGTCTTCCATATACTTTGTCATCCATGAAAAATCAATATCCACATACTCAAGAAGAAAAAGGTAAGTTCAAGAATTATTGTAAAGTTATTTTCTTGTCATAGTTATTGTACTTTCATAGGCTTTCCTATATAGCACATACTGATGTTTTATAAGCCTTTGCAATCTTCTCTGCAGGACATGGCCTTGTTGATACTGTTGCTTTAGACATGTAGCTAGGGCAGCCAACAAAATTCTAAAAAGCCACTTTATCTCTCAAGATTGCATCTTTGGGTAAAATAATGTTCACAGACCTAAACATACAAAAAATAAACGAATTTGTTTTAGTACAAAATAAATTAATATAAAAAGTTTAACTATAATAGGAGTAATAGTTTATAGTAAAAATGGAATTAAATGCTCATTTTTTTGTTTAAAATAAATATTACAATAAATGCTATTGTAATTTCTATAACCTGTTATTAGATTAATTTTTTAATTAATTCTTTACAAAAATCTAAATTAAAGAGTCAAAATCATAGCACTGATTCATATAATATGAAATAACTTAAAATATTAAACATTTAAGGATATGAAATACCTGTTATTGTTTAATTACAGTTTGTTAAGGAAATGCAAAAGGTACTTTTTTGTTTAAATAAATAATACATTGTCATTAATACATTGTGTAATTGTCAATAATACATTGTGTCATTGATAAAATTTAAATTCGCATATATAAATTACTAGCTGAAATACCAGTTCTACGCACATGAAATAAATAAATTACAAAATAGATACAAATACAATATTTATAAGTGAAATAAATAAAATTCTTAATTTGTCACCCATCACGGGAAAACCAAATAAAGTATTAAAAGTAACAATTTGTAATGAAATTTTATTAGCAAGGTCCCGCACGAACTGGAAAGATTGATATTATAAAGATATAAAGAAGTTGGCTATACATATGATACTCCCGTTGATCAATGTCCATATTTTAACCATTAGTAACATCCCAGAAATTTAAAGATGACTACTATTAATAACTATTATAAAAAAGATGAAATTTTTATTTATTTGGCGACATCTCAAGTTTTCCAGCCAATCAGAATGCTCCTCATAGTTTACATAATATTAAAATTTTCCATTGTTTCTATCTTGAAAAATCTTCTCCATGTAATCGTATGAAAAGGTTTTTAAAAAATTGTTATAATGGCAGTTCGAGTTCGAATTTTAAAAAATCCTTTCTTAGTGCACCCCTACGGCCCAAGATGAATCTGTGTCTAAATTTCAGCACTCTATGTCTTTTGGATCTATAAATATCCACACTAACGTCGCTTTAACATCGAAAAAGGGGTTTTACTCCCCCTTAAATACGATCGATCGGAACAAAAATAGCTTACTTTTAATATATAAGGTACGAGGAACAACTTTGCTAAATTTTTTCTCCATAGGTAGACGGGAAGTTGGAGAAAGTGATAAGTGAATGAATGTGGTTTTTCGCATTTATATATAGATTTATGATTCCTATATAGCACGGAATTGCATTAATTTTCCACTTAAATATTTTTAAATGTTAAGCATATAAGGATTTGAAATAGCTTTTGTGGTTTAATTACAACTTGTAAAAAAAAAAAAAAAACATGTTACTAACCTTTCAGTTGGATGCAATTACGAAATCGTCTCATAACAGCTTTTTTGCCTAAATAAGACCTTTACAACCTTTATTCCAGCCTTTTCCTGGATAGAGCTGTTTTCACAGTCTATAAAATAGAAAAATATATAAGTAACTAAAATAATATATATATTAGAAATAAATGTAACGAGCACAATCAGAGATCCCTTCACAAATGTTTTACGCAAAAGTTAATTTAATAACAAATTATTTGGCGGTATAAGGTATTTATACAGAAATTGAAATAAAAGTTATTTGATTAATCTACTTTAAGTCTTTTTAGGTTGCTCATTAACTGCTTAAAGTAAAGTAAGGCTTGCACAAATTATATATAAAAAATTTAAATAAAAAGTTGACAAGGACATTTTTTATGAATGTTAGGATAAGTTTAATGAAGGAATTTTAACAAAAATATTTTAAACAATTAATACTATTTCAGACATTTCATTCTGCACTTACATTTCGTAAACAGGTACCAAACAGTAAAAATACAACCAAAACTTTATTTCTGTTATAAGTCTATTTAGGATTTATATTTGTTAACATTGATTTTTTTGGAAAATATTTGTAGATTCATGAAATGTCCAATTAATAATTTTGGAACAGATGTAGTATAGGACATTTGGCGATCTATAAATATCCACACTAACGTCGCTTTAACATCGAAAAAGGGGTTTGTTTTTTTTAGCGACGAAAAATTGTCTTTAAACATAGTTCTGGGAACGCACAAAATCGATTACGCAGCACGATGACGTCATAAGGTTGCCAGATTGAAAGTCGACACAAGAATCGGAATATACCAACAATGCCAGGTGGGGTTTCCATACTATAAATTTATCGCCCATATAAAACACGCCAAAAAAAAACATGCGCGCCAAATGTCCTATACTACATCTGTACCATAATTTTAGTAGACATTTTCCCAATTAATGCAAATATATTTCATATCCAAATTTAAGTATTTTGAATAAAAATGACAAGTTATAGTTTTAGGTAGAACTTTTGCAGTACTATTGACTCGACATCAGGGATTTAATAATATTATAGTGTCAAAGAAATGTACAAGAACTGGTTTGGAAATAATGAAATGCCAAAATTTGTCATTTCATTTTATAATTCATAAAGTTATGTTCAAATAAAAATTAAATGGTGTTAGCAATTTGAATAACAACCACTGCATATTTGACAGTGATACTGCTTTTAGTTATGTATTGGCATTCCATTGAGGACAACGGTAAATCAAGACATTCGTAACAAAAATATATTCTGAATTACAGTGCATCAACAAGTTTTCAGTTTAGAGGCATTGGTCAATACGAACCTGGTTACCCTTTTGGGCAACCCTGCAGGACAAAAGGGAGTTATTTGATTGTCGACTAAACCATATCATCTTGTCAATAAGAACATCTTGGCACTGTGACTATAACTTTTTCCGAAAAGTTGAACAAGGGGATCGTTAATTGCATTTTAATCAAGTTTTCAATTATTTATATTTAAAACATTTTAATCTTCCTCAACAGTAAACTATAAAATATATATATAATGAAGTCTGAAATGTTAAAATCTAAAAAAAAAGCAATGACTGAAAAATAAATACATTTTTTCAGATAATACACTTGTAAGATAACGATGACATTTATTGTACATTCTACTGTTGCCCCAATATCCAAACTTCTCTACCATAACCAACACGAAGACATTTAAAACATTTAATAAAATGTTCAAATATCGACGTGTAAATTTAAAACCATATAAAATTACACATTTCAGAAAACTTTTAATCTTTTTCTTACTGGAATTATTCTTTTGATTCAGTACAGTTAAACCAATGAAAATATATTTCTAAGAATCCTTTAAAACAAACTTATTTTTGCACCTTTGAGTACTTGTGACAACTGTCCCTCTACAAACGGTAAAGATACCACTGCTTTTTTCTTTAGTTTAAATACATAAAACTGAAACTTGCATATGGTATGGTAATTTGTAGTAAATTTTTCTTCCAATATTATCCCCTAGTAGGCAATGGACCTCCTATCATCCTGCATTGGACATTTCAATTTCATTCCAAGGTTTTCAAACATGGATTTTGAAAATATGTTAAGAAATTTGAATATGTATACTCTCAAAGAGAGAATGGTTAGAGGAGATATAATTCAACTGTTCAAATTTATTAAGAGTTTAAATTAAACAAATCACATTTTAATCAGTTATCACACTATTTCTATAATAGGGTAATAGACAAGTGTAACAACTTGCCAGTGAATATTATTAATTATACAGGAGTAAAGGATTTTAAGAAGTTAGATATTCATTGGGGGATAACAAATAAATTCAATATTTGTACTTGTATGTTTTGACGAGAAACAAAACTTTACATGGTTAAATACTACAATGACCAATTTTTAACTTTTACATAAATTATAATTTAAGACTAATAAATCTACACGTCTTTATAACAATAATTCAAAAAAGTTCAAATAGTCATTGAAAATTTTAGTAAATCGTAAATAACAATCAGAAACACAAAAACTGCAGGGTAAAGACATATTATAATCTACTACATTTGAAAAAAAAAGTTTTTATACAATTAAATTTATATATGTTTAAAATAACGATAAAAAATCTACTTCTAAAATTAATATTTATGTTTACTTACCGTCAAATTGTAGTAAATCTGTCACCACACGATTCATGTTAAAAAACCGTAGAATCATCTGTTAATTTTCTCAAAAAAATTAAGAATATATATTTCAATTATATTTATAAAATAAACTCTGCATAACCAACACGTGCGTGGAAGATTTGAAGAAAATGTAATATAAACAAATGCTTGTGTTGCCATTGTGTTAAAAATATTTTACAAATAGTAAATCTTTTCTATTTAATAGTCTTTTCTTATACACATTCATTACACTATAAATATTCATTGAAAATATATTTTATTAAAAATATTGTATTATTTGTAGATTATATGCCTTCTGAAATGTTGATCCTGTGACTAATGGTACCCCACTCTTCAAACTTCCACATTGTGAAAAAGGCAATACATCAATGCTTCGATTCCCTATAATCACAACGTTTATATTGAACAAATGAAAACCTCCCTCGTATTATTTGAGATGGAACAGTATTAACGCAATTAAAGCACTACCTCATGCATAACGGTCATAAAAAAGAATTATCTCCAAAGGATTGTTTAACTGTAAGTTTGATTGAACCGTCTGAGTCATTCTGCATACCACGTGCCCACTTCGTACCTCGTGTGTTTTTGCAGCTGAAAATATTGTTTTCACGTGTTAAAATCAGTGGTTAAAATATTGCTTTGAAAAGAGTCTGAATATAAAATTAACTTTGTATTCTTTTATGATTGTTTTTTTATTTACTTATTTTTTTATAAGGAAAATTTTTGAATAACTAAATTTACACAACTTACATTTTATTTTTTCATATGAAAAGTGCCGGGCCTGAAAATAATGCATTAAAACACTAATAAAATAACTAACTTATTCAATATTGGATGAGCGTTTTGAAACGCGTTATCAAAATTTAAAGGTTAAACAGAAAAAAAATTGAAGTTTTCAAATAATTTACAAAAAACTTTTAAAAATTGTGAAAAGTATGCAAAATAAAGATTATTTTAATGGAATTTATGATAAATTCTGCCAAACAAACACAATCCACCTTTTTAACACACAAGTTTCAAATAACACACAGTTATTTAATCAAGGTTATCAAAATACATAAATCTGCAAAACAATTAACTATTTTGGTATAAATATTAAATAATTCATTTTTTTAATTATTTATATTATAAAGGAAAAAGTTTAAAAAAAAATTGAAGATTTTTATTTTAAAGAAAATTATTTAAATATCATGTTTGCTTGAAATATATATCTGATTTCATTTACATCGATACCTATATAAATACAAACTTAAAAGTACTCTATAATATCTCATTCGAACTATATCTGGTACTATAAAGTTTCAGATCAAGTCAGACCAGATAACACCAGATCTGGAATTCTCCAGATCTGGTTGTAAATTCTTCAGATAAAACCAGATCTGAAAACTCCAGATCTGGAATTTTCCAGATCTGGTTGTAAATTCTTCAGATAAAACCAGATCTGAAAACACCAGATCTGGAATTTTCCAGATCTGGCCATATATAGAGTGCCAATTTCTGATATAAGCCAGATCTGGTCAGATATAGGCCCATATCTGGCCTTTCCGTAAGGGTTGTCTTCATAGACTGTCTTCATTAATCATTTTTAATAAATCTCAGCAACTACAATCAGGACTTAACGGGAATCGAACCAAATCCGTCAACTTGATGTCGTCCGCAGCGTAGTTCAGGGCCATATCCGTTGTATTACGACAGCTACATGAAGAAGTTATATATTTATCAACAGAAGTAATGTTAAAAAATCGTGGCAAAAGAATGGGAAGTAAGATAATTGAATCGTAATAACTCAGTTTCCATTTAAGCAACCGTCATCAAATGATGTGGAAAACCATCTTCTGAAAAAGTATTTTAAAAATTTGCCAGATCGCTTTGTTGAGATGGCTTAAACAGAAGCTGATGATTGCAATATTAAATCACACTGCTCATTTCTGCAAAAATACGATTCTTTAAATTTGAGTACGCATCGCTCATTTACGATGCATTTGTTCTCAAAGGAAAATGAGTATGTCCATGTACTCATTTTTAAGCAAATTTTTTTTCAGTGTATGTTGCAATACTTTGCATTATTATTGTAAAAGTATTAAAAATTATAAAATACACTTTATTAGTGAGCATTTTTGAAAAATACATGTACTCAAAAATGAGTACAAATTCATTAAAAAGAGCATACGCTAGCCTACGAAGGATGCCTTTATATAACACTTTCAATACATATAAACAATTACAACCAAGACTTATCGAGAATCGAACCCATATCCTAAGGCACTGCAGCTCAGCTCCTTATCCGTTGTTCTACAAGGGATACATTAAACGTTTTGAAATACTTACTTTCTTACTCACAAGAAAAATATGATAAAAATAATAATTAATTAATCAAATACTGAAGACGGGCATAACACGGCTAACAGAGCAAGAGCCAAGGTAGAATATTTTCTCAATATTTCTTTTGAAGAGTATTTATCAGCGCCCACTGTAAAGTACAGCCGCGGAAGAAAAAAACGAACCACCGATGATTATATTTCGTTAGTTTTTATAGTAGATCTAAACTTAATATACCATTTTGTATGGAATAAAGTCTACTACACATTGATATACAAAAAATTGCATAGTGGACTATCTTCATATTAAAATCCGCACCAACTTTAAAATTTCCAATAGCAACACTCAATTTTGATTCAATATTTAGAATCTACGACAAAATTCATTGTTGAATATCAATTTGCAAGTCATTTGGTTAAGTAGTTTTTTAATTATGAATATCGATAGTTTACAACTCGTAATGTTAAATGAATTTATTAAACTTTTAATCATATCTTTCGAAATAATAATTTTATTAAGTTGATATTTTTATCTGTGTTACTTCTAAACAGCACAAATAAAATACACTAACTTTCATTACTTATATGTATATTTTTTAATTTTATTTAAATTAGGATATTAATATTCATAAAATTAATTAATAGCAACCATGCTATGTTTTGATAGTGATGGATTCAGAAAAACGTTTTGTATGCATATCTAAAATTTCATGATTTTCCTCTTTGTAGTTTTCGGCTATATTAAGATGTGCATCAAATGATCATTTAAGGGGTCATACATAAATTTAAAATCTGCAGAACTTAACAGAAATCTACAAATTTTGAGAATTAAAAGAGCTGTGATCGCGTTGGCATAAAATTATAAATTCTTATATTAAGGCAAGGGGTATACGGGAGTGGGGGAATGAATGACCACGGGGTAAGAAGAACCACGGCTTACGCCAAAACATTTTCTACCAGCGTACTTCATTTTGAAGTCTCACTAATACTTTGTCCAATGTGGAAGTAGACCCTCAAATAAGATAGATACATATCGTCTAATATATCTGCATATAAATGTAGGAACTTAAAGAAAATTTATATTTATATTATTTTGAGGGCGGGGAACATTTCTGCGCTATCAAAAGTAAGTGTTGCTATTGAAAATGTTGAAATTGGTGCGGATTCGAGTATAAAGATAATCCCCTATGCAAATTTTGTATATCAATGTATAGTAGACTTTATTCCCTACAAAATGGTATATTAAGTTTAGCTCTACTATAAAAACTGACGAAATAATCATCGGTGGTTCTTTTTTTTTCCGCGGCTGTACATTGTCGTTGAATAAGAGTCGTCGCTCCATTGTTCATATAATTTTAACTCAGTGACTCTAATCGAGAGATTTTGGGGAAATTGTTTTGTTTAATTTTTTTTAAATGATAAAAAAAACTATAGTGTCAAAACAGTTTATCACAGAAAAAATTGAATTAAACTGATCAATCGGTTTTAGAGGATTTTTTTTTTCATTCTGTTTTACTGAGACATGCTAATTTAGATATGAAGTTAATTTTCTCCATTAGACTTCTTAGCATTTTTTTTAAAAAACGGTTTTTATGTTGCTCTAACTGAAAGGTATATATCCATATTAATTAACTTTGTGATTAAGTCTGAAAAAAACTCCGATAGTTTAGCAATTTGCGAGGAATTGCAATTAAGAAAGGTTAGAAAAACCCTGATGAAGTAACAAAAACAGAAACCGAAATTTTCGAAAGCCATACGTGTGATTGAAAAGTAATTATAAAGAGAAAAAAATCTCCATCATTCTGTTGTTTTTTAATTTAAATTTTCGTTATAAAATCTGAAAAACTTCGCGTTGTCGTGGATTTAATATTTTTTTGGTTTACTATTGAAACGAACTCATATCATCTATTATCTACTCAAATTTGGTTAAAGGAAACTTATAAGTGAACATTTTAAATATTTAATAAACGTATAAGTAGAATGTGATTTTTTTACTCACAATGAAAGCAGTTTTAGTAACAGTTCAATAACTATTACCTGATCTTTATTATTGAAGCCGCACATGGCGATTAACAATATGAATTCTAGCGTTATTTTCATGCTAAAAAATCAACCCTTTCTTTTAGCCACTATTCTTCAAAATAAATGGAAAAAGCTAGTTCTACATTCAGTTTTATTGATAATTATATACATTGTTAAACATATATACTCAAAAATAAGTACAATGTACTCCTTTTATATTACATTCGAGGCTTATCATAACTCCGAATACTTAAGTTTCATTTTTGAAAAAGACGTACTCAAAAATGAGTAAAAATTAATAAAAAAACAGTATCTTGCTTACGACATAGGCTGTATTTCATAAATCACTTTCAATAAATATCAACAATTACAACGAAGACTTACCGGGAATCGAACTCATATCCTCAGGCACCACAGTCCAGTGCCTTGTACTACCAGAGCGGCGTGAAGAAGTCATAAGCAGAAGAAATGTTAAAAAGGTGTTCCAAAAGAATGGGAAGTAAGATAATTGAGTTGTAATAACTAATTTTCCATTTAATTCCAGTAATTGATTTCAAATGACGTAGAAAACCATGCTCTGAACATCTAATTTAAGTTTGTCCGGTCGCTTTGTTAAGATAGATTGAACGGAAGCTGAAACAGCGCGCGTGGATTCGGACCAAAACATCCCTGGTTCGAAACAAGTCGTATTATTTGACACTCCCTCATTTTTGACGACATAAATTTCGGTAAAAAAGAACAAAATGGTTTTTCTCTGTATGACGAAATATTTATCGGAGGATTAAAAACAGGCGTTTTTTTCATTAAACATTACAAAAGTTTCTTCCAAAATGAACATGTATTTTTTGCTGATGATATATTGATTCCAAAGAGAAGTGTATAAAATTTTCGTTTGCTTGTTTTTAATATTTTTAACTAAAAGTTGTCATAAAAAAATAATGTCCTTATTCTGAAATTGGTTTTTAGTAAAGAATAAAGTTTTAGGATAATATTCCAGGAAAAATTGACTCAGGAACCAACAACCTTCGTCAATGATTATTTTTGCAAACATCCTGATTCGTCCATTTCATACATAGAAATCCTTTTCTATCAACCAAGCATACAAAATACCGCATAAGTTTTAATAAACAATATAAAGCTAAAGTACCACTGTCATTTCCAAAATACCAAGAGATCAAAAACCTGTTCAGCATTTTTATATATATATTTTATGCTCTAAAGATACAAATCTCGCTTAAACCTTTTCTGAAGGATCGTTTTTAATCAAAAACGAGAAAGGCGATATATACTTTTTGTGTAAATTAAAGAAAGAGTTGGAGAAGGTGTAGGATTGAGTGAGTGTAGGAAACTCAATCGGAAGAGAGATTGAGGCGGAAATTGCATTGGAAGAAGTTAATGTGTTACGGAAAGGATGTAAGGAAAGGAAACGTATTGAGAAAATAACTGATGTGGTACTGGAAAAATCCTTTACTGGGTTTGGGGGGGGGGGGGGGGAAGTGGAAAAGAAGAAAAGTTATTTGTATTGAGTTATTGAATTTTATATGACTATTGAGTTGTGCGTAAGAGTACTTATATAAATATGGTTATTTTTATTTAAGAATACAAAACCTTTTTATGTATTTTAACTATTAATAGAAACCTAATATATTTTAAGATAAGATATATTATTGAAAAATATAACTTTTGATAACAATGTGAATGTATTTGAGTAGCGAAGAAGCTATATCGTAGCCTCATAGCAACAGTAAGACATCTAAAAAAAAAAAATACGAAAATGAGTTTTAGGTCTTGCTAATATTACCAAACTTGCCTTTATTTAGTGGAACACTCGGACATTTTTATGTCTTCTTTGAAATCCCTGATCTACAGCCTTAGATATGCAGCATTGAAAAAACAGCAAATTTTAAAATCAATTATATAGTGAAAATCTTTTTTAACCTTGTCTATTTATATACATAGATAAATAGAAAAAGTGTCTGTGGGTTTATTTTTTATACAAATATATAAAACTACATTTGCAAGCCGACATTGATGAAATTTTAAACACTTGATCTTCAAAGCAAGAGGAAGGTCATTGTTTACATAAGATTTCGAAACACCACCTATATCCAGCCTTAATATCCCATTAAAGAATATATTACTTCTTAGTAAAGCCGCCAGATGATTCCACAGTGAAGATATTGGCCAACGGTTTGCGTAAATCCCGAGCAGCGTCGGGTAGTTCAACTGTTAATAAAATAATATTTTTATTGCATAAATTAAGATAAAAAACAACAATTTTTCAGAACATTGAATCCGTTATAATATAAATTATGATTTTCACATGACTTTTTTGCAACTGAATACAAGTTTTAAATAGTTTTGCAAATGCATGCGTTGTCATAGTGATTTTGTTTTTTAAGAAGCAACGCCCCGTCATATTCACATTCCAAGGAATCAGAAATGTCTTTTGCGGACATTTGCATCCAACGTGTATCTTTCATCCATAAATAATGGTTTTTGTTCCTATTATATATTTTACATACCTATCGATATCTATTCATATTATTGCATACCTATTTATATGACTTTTTTTAAAATTATTATTAAATAATGTTTTTTGCTCCTATTATATGTTTTACATACCTATCGATATCTATTCATATTATTGCATACCTATTTATATGACTTTTTTTAAATTATTATTAAATAATGTTTTTTGCTCCTATTATATATTTTACATACCTATCGATATCTATTCATATTATTGCATACCTATTTATATGACTTTTTTTAAAATTATTATTAAATAATGTTTTTTGCTCCTATAATATATTTTACATACCTATCGATATCTATTCATATTATTGCATACCTATTTATATGACTTTTTTTTAAATTATTATTAAATAATGTTTTTTGCTCCTATTATATATTTTACATACCTATCGATATCTATTCATATTATTGCATACCTATTTATATGACTTTTTTTTAAATTATTATTAAATAATGTTTTTTGCTCCTATTATATATTTTACATACCTATCGATATCTATTCATATTATTGCATACCTATTTATATGACTTTTTTTAAAATTATTATTAAATAATGTTTTTTGCTCCTATTATATATTTTACATACCTATCGATATCTATTCATATTATTGCATACCTATTTATATGACTTTTTTTTAAATTATTATTAAATAATGTTTTTTGCTCCTATTATATATTTTACATACCTATCGATATCTATTCATATTATTGCATACCTATTTATATGACTTTTTTTTAAATTATTATTAAATAATGTTTTTTGCTCCTATTATATATTTTACATACCTATCGATATCTATTCATATTATTGCATACCTATTTATATGACTTTTTTTTAAATTATTATTAAATAATGTTTTTTGCTCCTATTATATATTTTACATACCTATCGATATCTATTCATATTATTGCATACCTATTTATATGACTTTTTTTTAAATTATTATTAAATAATGTTTTTTGCTTCTATTATATATTTTACATACCTATCGATATCTATTCATATTATTGCATACCTATTTATATGACTTTTTTTTAAATTATTATTAAATAATGTTTTTTGCTCCTATTATATATTTTACATACCTATCGATATCTATTCATATTATTGCATACCTATTTATATGACTTTTTTTAAAATTATTATTAAATAATGTTTTTTGCTCCTATTATATATTTTACATACCTATCGATATCTATTCATATTATTGCATACCTATTTATATGACTTTTTTTTAATTATTAGTAGATAATGGTTTTTCCTTCTATTATATATTTTACATACCTATCGACACCTATTACATGCCTATTTATATTACCTATTGTATATCTATTGTATACCTATTTATATTACCTATTACATACATATTGATATTACTATTGATACTTAAAAAAAGGTACTTAAAATATATATCTGAACTTACTTGTTTTTCTTTAAGTACAATTACAACGTTAATGAGTGATGACGTACTCAAATTTAATTAGGCGTACTTTCTCAAAAATGAACAGTGGAATTCTATATCTCTACTCTCAGCCTCTGTTCAAGCTATCTTAACAAAGCAACCTAACAAACTTAAAATAGTTGTTCAGAAGATGGTTTTCCACATTATTTGATGTCTTAAATAGAAACTATTACTCAATTATCTTCTTTCCATTTCTTTTCGCACACGTTCTTAACATTACTTCTGTTAATAACTTCTTCAAGTTGCACTGGTAGTTTAAATGATAAGGCTCTGGACTGCGGTGCCTGAGGGTCTGGGTTTGATTTCCGGTAAATGTTGGTTGTAATTGTCGATATTTAATGAAAGTGAGTTATGAAGTCAGTATATGTAGGGTAGCATTTACATTTCTTATCTTCATTTTTGAGTACATGTCTTTTTCAAAATTGAAACTATATATATAGAATATATATATATATATATATATATATATATATATATATATATATATATATATATATATATATATATATATATATATATATATATATATATATATATATATATATATATATATATATATATATATATATATATAAACTTGTTCTACATATAGGTAACTCATTTGTTACATGACTTAAAACCGAAAAAGAATAACACATCCACCATAAAAAAATATTATCTTGACGATTTTTGAAAAAATTAAATATTCAACCACTCTAAATATTATTTTGTTGCACGATTTAATTCAAAATAATCATCTCTCTATAGTAACGGCTTTCAGAAAGGTGTACAGCTTAAAAAGCTTATCTTAAATATCCATCTTGACTGTTAGTTGCTTACAATAAAAATCAGCTTAATCCCTTACTGTCGTTCCAAGGTTTATAGAGACAACTTAAATCTTGAAAAATTGTCATAAGATAACCGTTTCCATTCACCCTTAAATCCTTTCTGACAGCTTGGCATTATACAAAAAAATCACTTTCAATGTTCCACCTAAACGTTTTCACCCAACGTGGATAAAGAAGATGTAATTATTTCGGCAATTATCGACGACAGTGACAAGTGTCTTACTTAGAAAATAAAGCAAAAATCGCATGGGCTGGAGATAAAATGATTAAAAGGTGTACACACACAACATAAAAAACGAAAATCGGCCAAATATTCCAAAATATGTTTTAGGTTCTATAGTATTCCCCAATTTATTATCTTTCATATGATTCCAAGATTGAATAAATATTCTGAAAACTTTTTTTTTTATAAAGAGTTATTCTATGGCTCCGTTTGCAATGGCGATATGTTTCGTATAAATGTTACACTCATTTTCTAAAGAACTGTATTTTTACCATATGTCCCTTTATTCCAAACAATAACTCAAGTTTGCTTAAACTTTGTGAGAACATTATTTTTTCATTCAACTTTATATTAGTTGTAGGATGTTATGGCCATCCATCATAACAATTCGTTGAAAAAATCATTTTTAATAGAATTTTAAAGTTGAAAATTTGAATAAAAAAGTGATTTTGTAAAGACTCTTGAGGTAAAAAAAAAACATTGAGAAAATAATGCGAGTAATTTCCAACAAAAAGTATGTTTCTAGATTAAATACAACTTGCGTAATAATGTTTGAAAAAACATACTAATTAGGTTAAAAAATGCTAATTAGTATTTGATTTTATTCAAATTTTTTTTAAATGTGTCATCACTATATTTTAAGGTGATTTCATACATGAAAAAAACTGATTTTTAAATTTATAATTAAAAAAAATGTTCAAGTGTGTACGTAAACCTTATAAATCCCATGATTTTCTTCAAGCGCTGTCCACATTGTATGTAAAATAATGAACTCAAAAATGAGTACCTGAACCTACTCATTCTTCTTTAAGTATAATTTCATCGCAGCAAAAAAAGTCAGCATAAAACCTTCATCAAAATTTTGAAATTGAAGGTTTTATGCAGGAAAACTGCAGTCTTTTTGAAGATCTATAAAATTAAAGGTTTTTGTTTCAATGTCTTTCATAAAAACTGTAAAAACCTTCATTAAAACCTTCAATTTTTAATCATTCAGGAAAAATGCAGATATTTTAAAGGTTTTATACAGGAAAATTAAAAACTTAAAAAAACTGCAGTTTTTTGTTTCAATATCCTTTATAAAACCTTCAATAAACCTTCATTTGACAATTTTGATGAAGGTTTCATGCTGACTTTGTTTGCTGGGATGAGCGTTGATGTACTCAAATTTAAGTAGTCTTACTTTCAAAAAAATGAGCAACGGGATTTACTATTGTTAATCTCAGTTTCTGCTTAAGACAGGTACATAATGCAGAATTTCTTAAAAAACCGTTGATTTTTAAGAGATGAAAGTATGATTTGTCAGTGTGGTCTATGAAGTTCTCTTTCATTTGAAACTTCATGTATTAGTATCCATTGCATCTAGGGAGGGGGGGGGTTAGAAAGGATATTTACTAAAGAAGTAATATATACAATAATTATAAGAATATTCACAAAATTTGTTAAAGCATTTATTTTCAAAATAATTTTATTTTAATTCACATAATCCCCATTTCTAAAAGCATTTTTATGTTTAACTTCGAATTGAATTTAAAACGGATTTAAATGAAATATAAGAATACTTCAAGTATTTTTTTAGATAAGAGCAATTCTAAAAAGTAAAAAAAAGTCTGACGATCAGACATTTTTTGCGAGAATGAACAAAAGCCTTTTCAGACATAGATAATTAAGCGAAGTATACTTTTTTCTGTTAGTTAACATTCACAATGACTGATCTTAAAGTAATAAAAAAACATCTCATTGTTTCGAGACAATATTGGTTTGTTATAGCTTTTTATTTACTTTATTTTTGTTACTACTTGTGCATATCATTTTTATCTGCGTTATGTTATTCGATCAGGCAATTTTTTTTTGGATCTGTACGATAATTAGAAAGCTATCATCTTGACCTTTTAAATTCGTTTGTTTTTTGTACAGTAAATAATCTTATGTTTCTATTTATTTGTTAATTTTTTGTAAGCTCTTAAAAAAGACTATATAACTTTTACCGAAATTCGACTAATTTTCTAGTTTTAATTTCCAGGCTAATTAATTCATTAACGTTTTTATTTAAGGGAGACCCGAGCCCCAAATCTTAATTTGTCTATTATTGAATTGAATTCAGAAATACCATGTGTTTATATTATTAGAACATCTTTTTCTGAACAATATTCAAAAACAGAAATATATTTAAAAAAATTAAATTGCATTATTTTTTTCGTTTTTTAAGCTTAAATAGACTTTTTTAAAAACCACTACTCCTTCTTTAATTTTTAACGTTTAAATTTTTTTTAATTGATTAAATAACGTCGAAGTATGTACTACAGACATATAAATAGAAATTTGTAGATTTGGCTTTTAATAGTTTTCAAAAACTTATTTTAAGTTTAAAACCTAAAAAATATTTAAATATTTATGGTTAATAATTCGTAAAAAAATAATTTATAACTTAATTAATAAAAACTATTAACAGCTTAGTTTTAAGTTAATTAATTACAAAGCCTTAGCATTTTAAACTTGACAAAAATGTAAAAAAACAAACATTTTGAGTAAATGACGATTGTTTCAGAAGAAAAGTGTGTAGAAATATGATAAATGTTATATAAACATCTAAACAAACGTATGTTCTCTTTCTTTTAATATTTTGAAATTTTGTACACACCTTTTTAGGTATATATGTATAGCATCGTTTTATGAAGAAAATAAATTAAATGTTTTCAGAATTTAAGGCACGGGTCTCCTCTAACTCTACTAAGGTTAAGATTTCCGCTCCCATACGTATTATTTCTTGCATTTCATGATTGTATAATACTATCTAATACAAAATATTTACCTGTTATAAGTCATAAAATAATGGACCCGTTGCAATATGGTATGTAAGACAGTATTATAATACCGTCGCATGATGGAATGTAAAGAAAAATATCATGTTAACATTGTATGATTGTACGAGACAAAATATTAAAATATCGTTACATAATGGCATGCAAGACACATAATTATAATTACATTGCATTGTAGTATGCAACACACAAAATTATAATAATTTTGCATTGTAGTATGCTTGACAAAATGTTATTATGGAAATCTTGCATTATAATAATATTTAAAACAAATATACGTTGCATGATTGTTTGTGACACACAATATTCAGAAATAAGTTTCATGATAGTATGCAAGGCACACTGTTAAAAAATAGGTACTCAAAAATAAGCAATATGTACTAATTCTTGAGTACATTTGATGCTTATCATGGTTCCGAATACTTTAATTACTATTTTGAAAAAAATAAGAACTCAAAAATGAATAAAAGGAGCATGCTGCCTTCATAAATCCTTTTTAATAAATATCGACAAATACAACCAAGACCTACCGGAAATTGAACGCAGATCTTCAGGCACCGCTGTCCAGAGTCTTATGCTTTAATCACCATGGCGACTTGAAGAAATTGTAAACTTGAGGCATATTGTAATGATGTGTCAAAAGAATGGAAAGTAAGATACTTGAGTTGTAATAAGTCGGTTCCCATTCAAGCAATCGAAATCAAATGATGTGAAAAACCATCTTATATATATATATATATATATATATATATATATATATATATATATATATATATATATATATATATATATATAAGGGAAAAAGTGGAAATCAGAAAAGAAATGGAGCTGTCTGGTTCTTCCACCCACCCCTTAAATTTTTCTCTTTTTTTGTAAATAAACTGATGTTTTTTAAAAAGATTTATCAAAGATGTTGAATTCTAACACAGTCATATTATAATCATTGCAAAGTTTTAAAAGAAAAATACCTGCTATATCACTATTTTAACTATTGGCTATGGATAGATTAATAGGAGGGACGGAGTGGATGGAAGAAGCAGTCAGATAATTTTTGCAAAATTGTCCAGGAAGGACAAAAAACATTTAAGTATTTTGTATCGTAAAATGAATCGATAGAAAATGTGTTTCTTTATAGAAATAAGTGAAGACATTTAATTAAAAAAGCGTCCAGGTTCTTCCATCCACATACTCAATTGAGTAGTTCAAAAGAGTCGATAATTTTTTTATTTTTATCAAATGTCAAACATGTGCTGAAATCATTTTTATATTTCTTTTATTTAACTAAGTACTTTTTATTATTATTTAATATATTTTAATTTTAATCCGTTTGTGAAAAAAAAGCAGAATTCTAATAGTCTGACAAAATGAACAGAATTATAAGCATAACCACATTGAAAATACAAAACAAACAATTTACAATGCTTAATAACTTGCTTTAATTTAATTGAATATTTAAGAGGCATAAATTTTAACTTAAACTTTTTCATTTTAAATTTGTCTAAGTGCTTAGATTTAGTATACATACTGAGAAATAATTAATCAAAACAAATATAATTATATAAGTTTTATTTTTGATTGAAAATATTTAAAATCAAAGTTGAACAGCGATTCTACTTTTAAAAATAATAAATGCATAATAAATAGTTATCCAAGAATTTTAATTAAATTTAATGCACTGCGTAAGTTTCCACTGTTTTTTTGTCAACTTTTCCTAATTCATTATGAATCTTGTTTATTTTAATTAAAATCGTATTAACATTAATTCAAAACATTTCACGAATTCCATTAGGAATTTTTTTTCGAGTACTTTTAATCCTTTTATAATATTAAATAAATGGATTAGTTAATGAAATGCAAAATATGAACGATTTATCTGTACAAAAACAGAAATTGTTCTCATTTAAACACTTTGTAGAAAATTCAATTACAGTAAGTGGTTCGTAATAACGCTTTCCAGTATAAAATTTGGGTTTGCTTTTAAATAGATTATTTTTCGTTTTATAAGAACCTATTGATAATTTAATAGTTCAATAATTATCGCAGGATTTTTTAGCAGAATTTCAAAATGCGTACTTTTAAACTAAATTCTTAAAATAGAAGTAATCAGGTGTGTTAATAGTTGGTTCGTCTAAGCGTATTGCTAGTAACCCGAAAGTTATAATCTTAAAGTTAGAAAGTTATAAATGTTAGTTACCATCACAATATTAGATTAATTATTAAGGAACAATATATTACGTTTTTAATATTGTGATGTCATATTAAAATTATGATTTTGTGTTAACATTTGTAATGGTTTCATTTAATTAAGGTATTATGACCCTAACAAATTTATAGTTTTCCAATGTATTTACTATTAGTTCAGTTAAGTTTGTTTTGTTAATTAACGTCGCACTAGATCTGCAGAGTGGGCTATTGGTGATATTTACTATTAGAGTTGGAAATGTATAAACTAAAAGGTTGTTTTCTCAACACATTTTTTAAACAACTGAAACATTGTTTTCAATTTTATATATTTTAATTATACTTCAAACGCTTGTGTTTTTTTAAAAACTATTACGTCACCAAGGTTTTAGATTTGAATATTTTTTTAAACATTGTATTTGTATGAATTTAAAAAAATACGTTTATTGATGGTAATACTGGTGACGTAACGAACGACTGCTATAGTCATTCGGAGATAGGCCTTGAACGAATATTATTGTCGTTTGTAATAGATGTTTTGAACGTTTAAATTTTTAATGAATAAACAATTTTTACGATCCGCTTTAGATGATTCGATTTGTTGATTAAGAATAATTAACTGTTTAAAAAAAATCGGTTATCAGGAATATTTTTTTATATTATTTCAGTTGACCCCAATTACAGGAGTCGATAAAAACGATTGACAACCACGTACTTTTTACTTTAAACAGAATATTTTGAATGCCTTTGATACTATGCTATATATATATATATATATATATATTACATATTATAGTACATATATAAATATATACATATAGATAGATGGATAGAAATGTTTTTAGAAATTTTTTATTTATATGTGTTTGAAACTAGAGGGCCCAATCTAAAACTTCGCCATACTTACAACTGAAGGCAAATAACAAACACACCAAATGTTAAGAAACAAATATCAATGCAACTGATCGGAACCTGATCGTTGGACCCCTGCATATAGCACATTAGCACTGCAGTCGCGCAAACAATGGGAATTCCAAGCGTCATTGTGTCATATTTGTAATGGGAGCGCATCTATTCAAGGAGAATCAGGGCCACCAGCGACAACTGTCATGACGCGCGACGTGTTGATGATGAGGTGCGCTGTCGGCTAAATTCTGATCGTATAAGCAAATATATAGGTCGCAGTAATTCTTGACACTCTACATTTCAATGTTTGACCCACAACTACACGACGACCTATAGCAACGGCTCATTCAGAACCATTTCTAGAACTAGCCCGTAGAGTATTTAGAACCACCTAGAGGTGTAATAAAATGCTGCCGTCACCACCGTTAGATATAACACAACCATTTTTAAACCACTGAGGTTTGGTTTGGTTTGATTAGCTAACGTCGCACTAGAGCTGCACAGTAGGCTATTGGCGACGGTTCGGAGCTTATCTCATAGGGTTGACCCGGAAACGATGTCTCGTATTTTTTAACCATGGTCAGATTACGAGGAAACACCTGAATGGCACCTAACGCCTTCAATAGACGTCGGGACTTTGGACCCCGATCAGATGTATCGTGCACCTGTCCCCGTATACACGCCGATAATTTTTGTGGATGTGCTGGATGACATTCCTGGTATTTTGTAGTGATACTGGCCACCCACCGATCACAAGATCACTACTACTTTTTTTACTTTTCTTAGTCAAGTCCGTCGCACAGGATCGAACTAGGAATCATCTGATTCCCAGCTGACGCCTTTATCCACTAGGCCACGAAGGCCCCTAAATCACTGAGGAGTTGGAAGCAGGTTAAAATAGTAATGTGATCTTCTCGAAATAGTTTACTTTATATTTCCAATGGATGATATTATATACATACACTGTTAACACTAGAACGACGGCAGTTTCGGTATACCTAGAACGACGGGATGGGTCAAATTGACCCAGAGTACAAAAATCCACGTTTAAGTATTAAAAATATAACTTTTTTTTTCAGTAATGACAATTATATCATTGACAGTAATATTAAGAATACAAAATAGAATATTTAAATTATAAACCTTAAAAATAAACAAAAAATTATGTTTAAAAACTGTTTACCCTATATTCAATTTAAACTTTTTTGAGGCATGTTGTCATTGATGTGTAAATTTTTTATTCATTATTTAAAAGTTATTATCAGGAAAGTGTTCGTACATATACTACACAAAATTGCGGCAACTTTTTTTTTACGTAATTTGTGCACTTGTTACACATTGGAACAAATATCAACTGTTTTGTTTACACATTTAGAAACTTGACTTCGAACTCTTTTGCGTGCTACTGATGGTACTCACTTGTTTCTGTAAATCTGAATTATTCTTTTTACGAGTAGACTCAATATAAGGATAGCGAAGCTCATCAATAAGTTGTTGGATAAATTTTTGCCTCGAAAGCTTTTTACCGATAACTCTTTATACAAAATCCAGGAATTTATTTAAGCAAGGTCTAGAACATTGATGCTGCCTTCACCAAGTATTTTCGTGCATTTGACAGCAACATCTACACTGAATTTTGTAGAATTGTAAAACCACATTGTCTATGGAATTTTTTTTGGCCCGTTATCGTCAACATAAACTGTGGGGTGAAATGAACTGAGTAACATGACATTCTTATTATTTTTCCCTTGGTAAACTGTCATAGTAGTTGTATTATCATTATGTTTCACTAACAATGTTTCGACAATTATGTCTTCATTTGTTTTCACTATTTCAAGCAAAAACTTTCGATTCCACCTTACAGTACCTATCAAACTGGTGTTCTTTGCTTTTAAAATTTCCAATAGTTTCAGTGTTGTGAAAAAGTTATCAGTGGTGACGTTTCTTCCTTAGTTTTCAAAAGGTTTCACTAAATGTAAAACAACGTGTTTGGCGAGTTCTAGATTTGCAAGACGCTCATCTTTACCTAAATATGGAAAGTCATTTATTATGTATTTAGTATCAACATCAGCTGCAAGTCAGAACTTAATTCCAAAAGTATCTGGTTTGTTAGCCATGTACTGTGTAAATACACATCTGGATTTTGTAGGAAACAGTTGCTCATCAACTGTTATGTATGAAAATTTGATTTCTTCGTTGTTTGCACTAGAAACGTTTCAGTTTTACTAGAAACGTTTTCATTTCTACTACATGCAATAGGTAATTCGCAAGAATCATAAATTGCCGTCATTATCTGAAGATAAACTTTTAGTATTTGAAGGCACAAATTCTTAATCCCTAGAAGCAAACTCTTTATTTCTACAGTTTTCGGATTCATTTTCCGACAACTGTTGAAAGTATTCTAATGCTTCGCTAACAGTAAGTTTTCGAGACATTTTACTCAAGCTTTATCCTATCTGTACTTATTCAGATGCAGTCCTGTCTCCATCAGGGGAAAAAAATGCCATCTGCGCTTTTTCTCATATAAAAACAGTTTGAACGAATGAAAATCCAATATTGTTCGACCTATTGTTCGACCAGTGACATTATATATGTAGGTCAAGGTCACTCACCCCCTGGATGAGTCAAGCCGAATGCGTACGACATGGGTGCAGTGTGTTTTAGTTCTATAAATCGTTGTTATATGCTTTCTGTATAGGAAAAGGGTGTTTGGGTCAAAATGACCCATTCAGTCGTTCTAGGTATAAGTGTTAAAAACACCAAATATAATAACTGCCAGACGAATAATATTCTTTCAGGCTATTATATGCATGACTTTAGGAAAAGTCAAGGAATTTCAATTAATTCGGCTAGTAAGTTTTTGAGAAAAACAGAAACGAAATTAGATTTGGGTCAAATTGACCCACTTCGTCGTTCTAGTGTTAAAACTTTCAGTTCAACATTGCACCATATTTTAGTGCTCTGCAGCAACTTTTACATAATTATGGTGCAATCTAGGTTGAACCAAAATTCTTTGACCGAGAATAGCGCAGCTTTTACCAAAAAATTGTGCGATCTCATAAACTGCAACCTAAACCTTCGCTGAATCTACATCAACAAACCCACAGACAGGGGTACCGTGTCCCGGTTGCTCAGTGGGTAAAGGCGTGAAGCTGGATGGATTATTAGTTCGAACTCATTCAGTGACAAATATAAGAAAAAAAAGTATTGATCTTGTGATCGGAGGGTAAAATATGAGAATAATTGATAAAATCTAAATTTCAATGAGGGAAGATACTTTTGTGCAACGTTTCACCCCTAAATGGTGTCCGTGGTAGCCATAAAATGGTGAAACTAAGCACCATATAATAGTTGCAACTAAATGGTCTATCTAAAAAGCTATTTGATCAATCGTTTCGTCATTGAACTACGTGACTTTTGACGAAACAAAAATCTTTAAATTTTTATCGAAATTAATTTTCTGCGATTCCTTTCCGATGGTATATATATATTGCCACAATACATTATTGTTTTACGGCTCGGTTGATAGCGCGCGTGACTAGGATCAAGAAATTTCTGGTTTGAATTAATAAGTTTGTTTTTATTTGAAATCCTACTCGTTATTGACGAAATGATTTTTGTGAAAGAAACGACTGAGTAAATTTCCTTAGTTTGATGAAATTTGTGATAGCAGCGTCTATTTTGTCAAAAATAAAGAAAGTTTCTTAAAAATTTAACCAAAAAAAGTCAGGATACAACCTTTATAATACTTTTGAAATTGTAGGTTTTAAGTAGAGAAACTGTTGTTTTTTTATATCTATTAAATTAAAAGTTTTTGTGTTCAATACCATTTATAAAAACTGTAAAAAACCTTCAAAAATCCCGCAAAAAACTTTATTTTTTAATTATAAAGGAAAAATGCAGATTTCTTAAAGGTTTTAAGCTGGAAAATTAAAAGCTTAAAGAAAACTGTTTTTTGTTGTTTCAGTATCCTTTATAAAACCTTCAAAAAACCTTCAATTTTACTATTTCGATGAAAGTATTATGCTGACTATTTTTGCTGGAAATGAGCATTATTGTTTACAGTTATACTAATGGGAATCAGATAGCCATAGTAGGGCATTGTATCGTATTTATAACACCTAAAACACGAAATATCGATGACTCATGAATACATGTACAACAGCTTAACTAAATATCCTTAAATTATATTTTCAAAAAAAGTATACTATAAAAAAGTAAATTACTACGCATTCTTCTCATAATATATATTTTTGCATCTCTCCACAAAATTTTCCTAACAACATTAAAAAACCCCAAAAAACAAGACAATCTTATGAGAGCAGGTTGCTTGTTAAAAAACGCGGTATTACCAGAACGCCTCAACGCATTTTCACGCAGAAATTTCTCCTTCCAAAAAGTTTTCTCATTTTCCCGGTTCCTTATTTAATCCCGGAGCAAAATCTTTTATCAGAACCACCCCCCGAGTCGCGGCGTTGTTTATTTTATCCCTCACCCAAACTCCTTCCCCATCTAATCCCGTTTTCTTTAATGCCTTCCCTAAAAGTAGATGTCATCAGAGTAAACATACAACACTTAACAATACGATATTTTCTTTCTTTTTTATTGTGCACCCAAACGTCTTCCCCTTCTTTTTTGAGGGGGTGTTGGTTCTCAAAGGGGAATTGGTAGCAATCTAACGAATACTGTTCTATAGAGGAAATTGTTTTCGTTTAAGACCCAATTATATTTTCTGTATATAAAGTTAATGTTTAATGTGGGAATTTGTTTTGTGTTGTTCAGGTGTTCTCATATGAAATGGTTATTAATATTTGATGGTTGCCGTCGTGAGGGTTAATGGTTCTCGAAATTTTACCATCTTCAGTTTCTTTTATGATGTTTCCTTGACATTATATATATTATTTCTATAGTAAAGATCCCTTTTATGGCCTTTGTACTGAATGAATCTTAACACATGATGTGTTAACAGAAATACAATTTTTAGGAGCAGTGACGAATCGTTTATCTCCTAAATATCAACGTTCATTTTAAAAAAGCATTTAAACTAATTCATTCAAATGTGTTTTTTAAACAAACAGTTGATAATGCTGCCATCTATGAATGAGCAGAAGCGTTAAACTTTTATGATTTTTTGGCTATCAGAAATACGGTAATATATTTCGCTCTAGAGCGAATGGGTATGTGTGGATGAGGCGGGGGTCATACAATAATTATCACACGAGCATGCTATTCCTCCTTTAATGCAATCTATAGCAGTTCAAGATACATTTCTATAATAAAAATGTATCCCGAAAGACAAAAAAAAAAAAAAAAATCAGATAAAAATTTTAGATTTATGTTTAACCTTTACGTTTCCAAATAATTATCAATATAGTGGTTACTGTAAGAAGTAAGTATTTTTTAAATTTTGTTTTTGCTTTCAGCTTCTTAGGGCTCATAAATAGAACAGAAAAACACTTATAATTTTTTTTACACATTTTCAATATTTGTGCAATTTTTTCGGATTTTTGTATAATTTATTTTTGAAGGTTTTGATTTTTGTAAATTTTGGTGTACAAATGTTCTCAAGAAATCCCTAGATGGTCTGACTGTTAGCATTATTTTAAATATTACTTCAAAAAGAAAAATGCGTACACTGGAGTACGCACTGGGAACTGGAAGGTTTAAAATATTTTTATTCCGCGCGTTTAATGATGCCTTAAGCACTTAAAGGGTTAAGCTATAAACTGCATGTCATTGAAAAATTATTTCCCACAAAATGTAAAATGCAAGTATATGATTTTAACGAAAACTATAATTCTTACAGTAACCACTATTTTGAATTACATCATATACGATAATAAATTCTAAAAATCCCTAATGGGCTGAAATATTTATTTTTATTTCCGCATGCATAGAACGTTAAATATGTTGAGCGTTTTAATTTTTAAAATTTGTATACTAGTTGAAAGGCATTTGAACGATGTTGATTAAAAAGTTAATTCAGCGAATTTAAAATGAATGGCACTTAATATATTTAATAAAAATACTAAAGCTCATTTTTTAAATTAGATTTCGTTTTGGTAATTATAACAATTCCCGTTACGCTAAGTTATCCATTTTAATATTCTGTAGTACACGGATATTTATTGAAATGTTTCGCTACCCTTTTATACTATTTATTTAATCACAAAATATGAAAATTGTTAAAAAGAAAAAAATGCCGGTATAAATTTGTGTTGAGTGTAAATTTAAGAATAGTTTTAATTACTAAACTTTTAATAAATTAATAATATATACAGATATAATTAATAAGCACATTCAGTGAAATATACACTGGTTTATATTTAGCATGAAAACATTTAATTATTCTTATCTTGAATCCTCTTTAATTAATTTATACGGAAACTAAATAAAATATTATGAACTGTATATGTTCATAAATTTACTAGATGAAGTACCCGGCGTTACCAGGACTTTACGTAGAGTTTTGGCTTATTTAAATACCGTGATGCCATCTGGCAGTTTGAGTAAGAAGTCATGTCTGCTTTAAGAGGTGTATATTTTTAATAACATTCCGAATGGCAACGTATGCTGATGGGCTGAGGCCTCAGCTCTTTCTCCTAAAAGTTGGTGCTAGGGGTCATGGAGGTGGTTTTACGAAGTCTCCTGTAGTCATTTTTTGTCAATGTACAAAATGTCATCAACACCGGAATAAAACTAAAGATTTGTATAAAAAACAAACCCGCAGGCACTCTTCTTTATCTATATGTCTGTCTGTATATCTATCTATATCTGCGTATTTATTTTCATCTATACATATATATGTATCTCTATCTATTTATCTCTATAAATTTATCTCTATCTATCTCTCTCTGTATATCTATCTATTTATCTCCTTCTATATATGAATTTATCTCTATATAGATTTATCTCTATAGCTTTATACCTATGTATCTGTATATCTATTTATCTGTATATTTGTATATATATTTATCTGTATATCTATTTATCACTATATCTATTTATCTCTATATCACTATATATATTTATCTCTATATCACTATAACTATTTATCACTATAAATTGATCTCTATACATCTATATAACTATATATTTATCTCTATCTATCTATATCTAAATATAAATTTATCGCTATAAATTGATCTCTATACATCTATATATCTATATATTTATCTCTATCTATCTATATCTAAATATCAATTTATCGCTATATATATGTATCTCTATATATATTTATCTCTCTATATATTTATCTTTATCTATCTATATCTATATATTTATCTTTATCTATCTATATCTATATATCAATTGATATCTATATCTATTTATCTCTATAGCTCTATACCTATGTATCTGTATTTCTATTTATCTGTATATCTATTTATTTGTATATCTGTATATCTATTTATATCTCTATATCACTATATTTACCTCTATATCACTATATTTACCTCTATACTTATTTATCTCTATATACCAAATCTGTTTGATATATACATATATATATAGCCTGAAAATAAACTTCTTTCCATTCACAATTGCGATTTAAATGCTCACTTCAGAAATTCCTTCAAATGTTAATAATTATTGATTTTTTTAAGCATTGGCAGGATGGCAATTCTAATCGACAAACAAAGTATTTAATATAATAGATTGATACACGTCGGCGGTTAGACCCCAGATAAAGGCAAATATTTAAAATTTCCCTCCCAAATCAAAATTATTTTACTTTTAATTATTTACACATTTAAATTATATTTAACAAAAACACCCGACACAGCGACACCAACTTAAACTTGTATTTGACTTGAACGCATGCGCTACTCATATTTCCGTTCCATGTTTGATTTCAGTGCCGATATATTATTTCCTTGTTAGTTCATTCACATTCACTTGCCTCACTAAAGAAATTTCATTAAAAAAAAATCCCCTCAAAACTCTCGTTAAAAACCTTATAGGTTTCTTCTACTTATAGAACACATTTCATAAATGTAATAAGAAAATAACACACATTTCTGAGGTCTTTCCTTCCCCGAAGAGCTTTTATTTAGGGATTTTTTTCCCTTATACAGGATCGTCGTTACAAGAAACTCACTTGTTTGCTGTGTAGTCTTCCCAACGGCTCGGGGACAAGGGCAGAGGAACACGCAGAAAACTTATAAGAAAGATACAAAGAAGGAAAGGGAGGGGCGAAAACCGCGTCGATAACAAGATATCTCTAAAAGAAGTTCCCCCATTTTTCCGAATAAAAAAGGGAACTTGAATGTTGGGGATATCTGCTTTTTCCCCATGAACTTCCGCTCAGTGTGTGGGTTGTCTTATGTTGTGTAATCTATACAAATGAAAAGTCTTATTCATTTTCTTTATATAAAAAATAATGCCTTAATAAATTAGTTTGTCAAATACAAGGAAATCCCTATACTTTTTGTAAAAGTTTAGACGTTATGTGTATACTATTGAAATATTTTTAAACGAGGTATATACAATAATGTAAAGTTTTAGACGTTATGTTTATAATAATACGTTATACGTTAATATATATATATATATATATATATATATATATATATATATATATATATATATATATATATATATATATATATATATATATATATATATATATATATATATATATATATATATATATATATATATATATATATATATATATATATATATATATATATATATATATATATATATATATATATATATATATATATATATATATATATATATATATATATATATATATATATATATATATATATATATATATATATATATATATATATATATATATATATATATATATATATATATATATATATATATATATAAATAGATAGATAGATAGATAGATAGATAGATAGATAGATAGATAGATAGATAGATAGATAGATAGATAGATAGATAGATAGATAGATAGATAGATAGATAGATAGATAGATAGATAGATAGATAGATAGATAGATAGATAGATAGATAGATAGACAGATAGATAGATATAGATATAGATTGATATAGATATAGATATATAGATAGATAGATAGATAGATAGATATAGATATAGATTGATATAGATATAGATAGATAGAGATAAACAGGTATAGATAGATATAGATTGATATAGATATAGATAGATAGAGATAAACAGGTATAGATAGATAGAGATAAATAGATATAGATAGAAATAAATAGATATGTATAGATGGAAATAAATAGATGTAGATATATATAAAAACAGACTTATAGATTAAAAAGAGTTACTTCAGGTTTGTTTTTTAAGGTTTTTTTCCAGTGTTGATGAAATTTTGCACTTAAAAAATTATCTACAGAAGACTTTGGAAAACCACCTGCATGACCTTAGCACCACCTTTGAGGCGAAAGAGCCCAGGCCTCAGCCCAAGAGCATACGTTGCCATTCGGAATGTTATTAAAAATATACACCCCTTAAAGCAGACATGACTTCTTACTCAAACTGCCAAATGGGTATTTAAATCACGGTATTTAAATAAGCCAAAACTCTACGTAAAGTCCTGGTAACGCCGGGTACTTCATCTAGTATATTTATGAACATATACAGTTCATAATATTTCATTTAGTTTCTGTATAAATTAATTAAAGAGTATTCAAGAGGAGAATAATTAAATGTTTTCATGCTAAATATAAATCAGTGTATATTTTATGGAATGTGTTTATCAAATATATCTATTATTTATATAATTAATTTATTAAAAGTTTAGTAATTAAAACAATTCTTAAATTTACACTTAACACAAATTCATACCGGTATTTATTTCTTTTTAACAATTTTCTTATTTTGTGATTAAATAAATCGTATAAAAGGGTAGCGAAACATTTCAATTAATATTCGTATACTACAGAATATTAAAATGGATAACTTAGAGTAACGGGAATTGTTGTAATTGCCAAAACGAAATCTAAGTTTAAAAATGAGCTTTAGTATTTTTATTAAATATATTAAGTGCCATTCATTTTAAATTCGTTGAATTAACTTTTTAATCAACATCGTTCAAATGCCTTTCAACTATTATACAAATTTTAAAAATTAAAACTC
Organism: Troglohyphantes excavatus; assembly: GCA_963932185.1. NCBI lineage: Eukaryota > Metazoa > Arthropoda > Arachnida > Araneae > Linyphiidae > Troglohyphantes > Troglohyphantes excavatus. Next base: position 69,173,096 of record OZ010669.1, read on the forward strand.
GCAACATATTTAACGTTCTATGCATGCGGAAATAAAAATAAATATTTTAGCCCATTAGGGATTTTTAGAATTTATTATCGTATATACTGTAATTCAAAATAGTGATTACTGTAAGAATTATAGTTTTCGTTAAAATCATATACTTGCATTTTACATTTTGTGGGAAATAATTTTTCTGACATGCAATTTATAGCTTAACCATTTAAGTACTTAAGGCATCATTAAACGCGCGGAATAAAAATATCTTAAACCTCCAGTTCTTAGTGCGTACTCCAGTGTATGCATTTTTCTTTGGGAAGTAATATTTAAAATAATGCTAACAGTCATCTCTGCTAACATCTAGGCGCTTCTTGAGAACCTCTGTACACCAAAATTTACAGAACATTACAAATATAAAAACAAATTGCACATAAACTGCAAATCTGTAAAAAAATGACATGTGTTTTTCTGTTTTATTTAGGGGCCCTAAGAATCTGAAAACAATAAAAATATTTTTAAAATACCTCTAGGTTCTATTTGGAAACTGAAGGGTTTTACGTTTAAAAAATCTAAAATTTTGATCTAAACAGTTTTTTTTTTAATTTTGTCTTTCGGGATACATTTATGTCATAGAAATGTATCTTGAACTGTTATAGATTGCATTAAAGGAGGAATAGCATGCTCGTGCGATAATTATTGTATGACCCCCCCCCCCCCACCTCCTCTACACACACCCATTCGCTGTTGGGCGGAAAATATTTACGTATTTCTTATGGCCAAAAAAATCATAAAAGTTTAACGATTCTGCTCATTCATAGATGGCAGCATTATCAACTGTTAGTTAAAAAAAACACGTTTAAATTAATTATTTTAAAAGCATTTAAAAAAAACCGTTGATATTTATGAGATGAATGATTCGCCACTGCTCCTGAAAATTGTATTTCTGTTAATACATCATGTGTTAAGATTCATTCAGTACAAAGGCCATAAAACCATAAAAGGGATCTTTAACACAGAAATTATACATATATTATATATATATATATATATATATATATATATATTAACTCAGTATTGATAAATATATCACTATTATTTTTAATTTCTCAAACATACGGATTATAATTTTAAACTTTTAAATTTTAATATACTGACGACATCCTATTCTTCCTATAGTAATGTCTAGAAATCATTAAAATATTTCAACGTTATAAAGACATTTAAAATTAAAAAATGTTTAATTTATCATATTTCTTTAAAATGATAAGTCGTTGGCTTAGAAGTAAAACCTCGTATATTTAAATTAAAGATTTACCGGCCGTTGTTTACGAGAGATCCAAGGTTAATGTTTTTACCTTTCCTGATTGCAGCAGAAATGTCATTCACATTTTTTAGTTAATCGCTTTTATTTCGTCGCTATCTATGGCCGGTAAATCTTTGGTTAAAATATCGCGGTATCTAAAACGCCGATATGTTATAGCAGAAATAAAATGCAAGAAATAAATTAATTTAAGAAAAATATAAAAATGTTAGGTTTTCTTATGACTTGATTTTTGATGAGCTTCTAATTATATATATATTTAATTACAAGGAAAGGATTTAATTTAATAAAAAAAAAATTCTATACTCCATGATTCCAACAACTTTTTTTGTATTTTTTTTAAATAATTATTATTATTTTACTGAGAAATAGCATGCGATTTCCATGAAGATAGAAATTTTAATAAACATGAACTGTATTACACTTTTTCGAGAAGAAAATATATGAAAAAATATTCGCGTCGGCTATGATAAATAACATACTTATCTTGAAAACAGCGTGGGCGTTTGAAAACATAAGCCTGAAAGAAAATACGGAAATATTTAATGAGTTTTAGAATACTTACATTTTTCTTTAGTTTTACCTAATCCTTTCTTTTGTTTAGAAATTCTTTCATGCTTATATTTACAAAAATAGCATAATGATAGTTTTTATGCATATATATTTCTTTTCTGACAAGATAAGAATTTTATTCCGATTATTAATTTTTCTTTTTATGAAATGTATGATACTTATTTTTGAAAATTAAAAAAAAAAACATTACAAGTTTATTTTGAATGATAAATTGTTAGCAATTGAAAATCAAGGACCCTTTTGAGCACTTATTTATATAGTTTAAGGGAAGCCCGAGCCCCATATCCTAATATTTTTATTAATGAATTCAGAAATTTCCTTTTTTCAGATTATTAAAACATCTCTTTTCGAACAATAATCAAAGAAAAGTATAATAATTATAAAATTTATTTTTGTGTTTTAGCGTTTTTTATGCTCATCTATGCATTTTTTAATACTACTACTCCTCTTTCAATTTTTAATATTTTTTTTAAAATTGATTAAATAATGTAAAAGTATATACAACACATGTGTGAATAGATTTTTTAAAATTTGGTGTTTTAATTGTTTTCAGAAACATACTTTAATTTCAAATCCTGAACAATATTCATATTTTATGTTCATTAAATCATAAAAAAAATAATTTATAACTAATTAAAAAAAATCTTAATACGTTTATAAAACAAATATTAAAGTTTAAAAACCTATTAATAGTTTAGTTCTAAGTAATTTTTTTTTACAAAGTCAGCATCGTAAACGTGACCAAAATTAAAAATATATATATATTTTGAGTGACGAATGTTACAGACAAAAATTAGACAGATAGATGATAAATGGTATATAAAAATGTAAAAAACAAAACAAAATTGTTCTATTTCTTATACTGTTTTAAAAATTGTGTGCACACCTTCTTAAATATGTATAGTATATCGTTTTATGAAAAAAAAAGATTTTTAGTAAATTTTTAGGAATTTGGTACTTGGTCTCCCTTAAGATTTTTCATTGTTAATAAGCTTCGAGCATGAATGGTCTGTAGTAGAGAGAATATGACGTCATAATCGTGAAGCCTACATCTCAGAGCAAAAGGCCCATATCACGTGCAATCTCTTCAAAATTATGAATTTAAAAATACTCGAGGATTGGCGGATGAATTAAGAAATGTGTAACAGTGGACATTTATAAATGGAATGACGTAATTAACCACGTGTATGAGGCCATGCATGGTGGCATCCCTTTGATGTTAGCGAGAGTGACGTCGTGACTCCTCTACTTCAAAGAATCCATGCTCGAAGGTAATAAGTATGTAAAGTTTCTGATTTTCATTACCTGTTTAATCTTTATATATAGGCTAGGGCAACTTGTACCGTAGATTTTATAGACATAGCAAGAGGCTTGGGATAATTTTAACCACGGTGTGGGGGGGGGATTTTAAAAACATGGGATGTCTGATGGATTTTCTGGGACAGAACAGATAATTTACATGGTATTAGACATGTGACGCTTTACTAACGTTTTTTATAGACCATCGTCAGCTTGGCGTTTTAGTTTTTCAACCCCTCAAGTGACACTACCTCCCTCTGCGAATCTACCACTTTTGAGGAATAAATGTTAACGATATGTCCGTCTGACACTTCACGCCTCTTATTGTAAGGTAAGTCGTCCAATGCTTTGAGAACACTTTGTCCTGTCTTTCAAAGCGACATTTTCTCTCCTGTTTAATAATTACACCACAGGCAGAGCAACTTTTAACGGAGAATAGGTTAAAAGCGTAATTATACGTTATAGGGAAGACAGGGAAGAGTTGTCACACGTCTCAGTTACCACTCGCTGCTTCCTTCGTAACTTAGTTTTAAAATACTCAATGTTTAGATATATAATTCTGAGTGCGTATACGGAATTCCAAGCTCTTTGAGATAATTATCTGGACTTTATTGGTGACTTTCTTAAGCTGTAAGTATTAATTGACATAATTAGATATATAATTAATCTGATTCTTTACTCTGTATACCATGACATCTCGACTGTTTTCTTTTACAGTGTAAAGTTTCATGAATTTATAATTATAAGATAAGATATATAATTCTGAGTGCGTATACGGAATTCCAAGCTCTTTGAGATAATTATCTGGACTTTATTGGTGACTTTCTTAAGCTGTAAGTATTAATTGACATAATTAGATATATAATTAATCTGATTCTTTACTCTGTATACCATGACATCTCGACTGTTTTCTTTTACAGTGTAAAGTTTCATGAATTTATAATTATAAGATAAGATATATAATTCTGAGTGCGTATACGGAATTCCAAGCTCTTTGAGATAATTATCTGGACTTTATTGGTGACTTTCTTAAGCTGTAAGTATTAATTGACATAATTAGATATATAATTAATCTGATTCTTTACTCTGTATACCATGTTATCTCGACTGTTTTCTTTTACAGTGTAAAGTTTCATGAATTTATAATTATAAGATAAGATATATAATTCTGAGTGCGTATACGGAATTCCAAGCTCTTTGAGATAATTATCTGGACTTTATTGGTGACTTTCTTAAGCTGTAAGTATTAATTGACATAATTAGATATATAATTAATCTGATTCTTTACTCTGTATACCATGACATCTCGACTGTTTTCTTTTACAGTGTAAAGTTTCATGAATTTATAATTATAAGATAAGATATATAATTCTGAGTGCGTATACGGAATTCCAAGCTCTTTGAGATAATTATCTGGACTTTATTGGTGACTTTCTTAAGCTGTAAGTATTAATTGACATAATTAGATATATAATTAATCTGATTCTTTACTCTGTATACCATGTTATCTCGACTGTTTTCTTTTACAGTGTAAAGTTTCATGAATTTATAATTATAAGATAAGATATATAATTCTGAGTGCGTATACGGAATTCCAAGCTCTTTGAGATAATTATCTGGACTTTATTGGTGACTTTCTTAAGCTGTAAGTATTAATTGACATAATTAGATATATAATTAATCTGATTCTTTACTCTGTATACCATGACATCTCGACTGTTTTCTTTTACAGTGTAAAGTTTCATGAATTTATAATTATAAGATAAGATATATAATTCTGAGTGCGTATACGGAATTCCAAGCTCTTTGAGATAATTATCTGGACTTTATTGGTGACTTTCTTAAGCTGTAAGTATTAATTGACATAATTGGATATATAATTAATCTGATTCTTTACTCTGTATACCATGACATCTCGACTGTTTTCTTTTACAGTGTAAAGTTTCATGAATTTATAATTATAAGATAAGATATATAATTCTGAGTGCGTATACGGAATTCCAAGCTCTTTGAGATAATTATCTGGACTTTATTGGTGACTTTCTTAAGCTGTAAGTATTAATTGACATAATTAGATATACAATTAATCTGATTCTTTACTCTGTATACCATGACATCTCGACTGTTTTCTTTTACAGTGTAAAGTTTCATGAATTTATAATTATAAGATAAGATATATAATTCTGAGTGCGTATACGGAATTCCAAGCTCTTTGAGATAATTATCTGGACTTTATTGGTGACTTTCTTAAGCTGTAAGTATTAATTGACATAATTAGATATATAATTAATCTGATTCTTTACTCTGTATACCATGACATCTCGACTGTTTTCTTTTACAGTGTAAAGTTTCATGAATTTATAATTATAAGATAAGATATATAATTCTGAGTGCGTATACGGAATTCCAAGCTCTTTGAGATAATTATCTGGACTTTATTGGTGACTTTCTTAAGCTGTAAGTATTAATTGACATAATTAGATATATAATTAATCTGATTCTTTACTCTGTATACCATGACATCTCGACTGTTTTCTTTTACAGTGTAAAGTTTCATGAATTTATTCTACATCAACATGCGATGTTAAGCCGGCGTCACATATGCGGTATTCGTCGAATACCGAGCGACTCGCCGTCGCTCGTAGTTTATTCTGTAACTTTAGTGCGACGTCAATTCAACCAAACATATCTTATATAGATTTAAAATTGACATATTAAGTAATACCGATAACTAATATCTAAATAAGGTTCGTTTATCTACGGAAACCTCGCTAACAGAGGAAGATATGCAAACTGCTACGCCTGATTCCTCGTATGTTCCACGTCCGCTCTCCGTACGCGCTTTGCTTTAGTTCAAGATTTTACACGAATCCTCGCCAAATTTCCTTTTATAACAATCGTGCTTCATTTTACTATGTTACAGTATCAGAATGTATCACCTTAAAGAATAGCTGGTTTTAAAACTGTTTCACATCAAAACCACATTTTATTTTTTAACTCAAGATTCTTCAAAACGTTTAAATCAATGTCATTTTATTTCGAGGTTTTAAAATACTATTTAAATATTTTCATATTTTTGTGTCTTCATCAAAACAGTTAAATGCAAGAAATCTAAATGAAAAAAAAAAGGAAATTAATTAATAAATAAAAAAATAATCTGAACAAATAATTTAGTAAAATTCCCAACTTAATAAACGAAGGAATTGTTTTAAGTAGACGAACTAAACAAGTAAATATACGATAAAAAAAAGCTCAAAACACCAAAGGTTTTTTAAATATGAAACTTTAGATCATCGGCTGGACCAAATTTATGTCAAACGTGCTATATTTAGAAAGTTATAGTTTCGGAATCGGTTATCCTAAAAGCGTAAAATGGTGTTTCTATCATGACTACTATGTCCCTACACACACCCTTTATAAATGGTTTTAAAGACGTTTCATGACAAAACTTCATTTTATTTAGGTCGTGAGACTTCAAATCGTTTAAACACATTGAAAATTCGAATAGAAATGTTAAAATAATATCTTCATTTTTTCGCATCTGCATAAAAATAGTTAAATGCTTCAAATATATAAATAAGTAATAAGATGAAATAATTTAATTGATAAATAAATGAAATATGTAAATGGAACACAAATATTTAAGTGAAACACAAATATTTAAGTGAAACAGACAACTTCATAAAAATAAATGAATAAACTAAATAAAAATTCTAAAATAATAGCACAACAAACACCACGATATATTTTAAAGTCAAATTGATACGAAAAGAACAATATTCCCTCTTCAAATAAAAAAAGAAAATAGTACTATATTGATAGTAAATGGTAATTGGCTATCAAAATATAGAATAAAATATCGATAGCCAATCACCATTGAGCTCGCTTCGAGATGTGTTCCATTTTCCCGAAATGAGTGGGAAACGCAATTCATCAATTTGCTCGCTTTAACCCGAGTGAAGTTGCTCGCGATAAGGCCAGCACTTTGTAGTGTGGTGCTGAAAATCGTCGAAACGCGAGCGACGCGGCACTTGCCGAATACCCGAGCGACCCATCCACACATGCGTCTTTAGGCGAATGTCGAAGGTTTCGTTGCTCGGGATTCGGCGAATACCGCATATGTGGCGCCGGCTTTAGATTCTGTGGTGTTTGCGCCAAATCTTGTTTTATCTGAAATATCAGTTTGAGGTTGTTTGTCACAAAAGCCCTTGGGATGGTTGTCACATGTGTGACAAGGTGGGGCGAAAAAAATACAATTTTGCCAAATTGTATTGTAACAGTAAACAAAGGGGACCCAACCTTTCAAAACGCGTATCCTAAAATATTCTTTTATTTATTTCGAGTCCATCTACCTGCGTATTTGATTTGAATTTTGTCAAAATCTGGTTAAAATATAAATATTCCATGCATCCTAAAACCGTCTTTTTATCAAATATTGCTATGAAACTATATTTCTTTTTTAAGGATCAACTCCTACAGTATATCTGAGTAGATCCAAGTTAGCTTGTCCCATAGTATACCTACACTGTTAGAAATTTCAGTTCAACGATTTACCATATCTTGGTGCAAAACAGAGGTCTACTCCATATTATGGTGGAATCTAGGTTGAACCGAAAATCCTTTATCGAAAAAAGGCCTCCGTAGCCGAGTGGATTAGGCGTCAGCTAGGAATCCAAAGGTCCCCGGTTCAAAACCTTGCGATGGACTAAACTAAAGAATAGTAAAAAGTAGTGATATTGCGATCGGAGGGTTGCCAACTTCCCTACCAAAATACTAGAATGTTGTCCAGAACATCCACAAAAAATAACGGCGTGTATACGGGACTGGTGCACGATAAATCTGATCGGGGTCCAAAGTCCCGACGTCTATTGAAGGCGTTGGGTGAAAGCTCAGGTGTTGTCCTCGTCATCTGACCGTGGTTCAAAAATACGAGGCATCGTTCCCGGATCTTTCCTTCGAGATAGGCCCCGAACCGTCGCAAATAGCCCACTGTGCAGCTCTAGTGCGACGTTATTTAACCAAACCAAACCTTTATCGTAAAAAAGCGGAGGTTTCACCGATATTTGGTTTAACCTCTTTAACTGCAATCGAAATTTTCGCTGTCGCTACATCAACAAGCCGAACTAAGAACGACAACGACGAACATGGGCCTCAGTGGTCCAGTGGATAAAGGCGTTCAGATATGACTCAGAGGATTCCTAATTCGAGCCCGATCAGTGACAAGTTGCGATCTGAAAATTGCCAGCTTCGCTACAAAAATACTGCTACTAAGAAAACTATAATTTTGAGTTTTACTCAACGTTAGGAGTTTTGGTGCAACGTTTCACCACTAAACCATACGTGGTAGCACCGTAAAATTGTAGAACTAAGCACCAAATGTTGGTTGCAGCTAAATGAGTATAAAAGTTTGATGCAAGGTCGTAATAATTGTTAACAGTGTATTACGTGTTGTTTACACTGAACTCTAACTCTAACTCCTGGAAGGCTCAAACCTTGTTTTCTCTATGGGCGCGTTGAAGCGAATTGAAAGCAGCCATGTTGTGCTCCAACATTTTTTTAAAGTAATTTAGTGGTGTTATTTATTACCATAATATTGTAGAAATATTATATGTATATAAATATTATATTTTCTACTTATAGAATTAATATTAATATTGCCAAGCAAATAGTTTTTGCTCTTGCTTTTTATCAAATTTGACTTTGACTTACAAATGACTTTCTATTTTAATAGCAGATTGCATTTAAAATGGGTTTAAAAAGAAAATAGAAAAAACTCAGGCAAAAACAGTACACGTCGACTAATTTTAACATGAAAATTATACGAAATAATGCGGTAGGAAAGAAAGTGGGGCACATCAGGGCTGCCTCTACATCGGCTTCAAGTCAACAAAATGTCTTGCCCAATACAGAAGTTACAGTTAGGGATCAGTGGTTGTTTTTCTACAATACATTTTTTTATGTAATATATGGCAAATAAATAAAACATACTTACTCCTATGAGATTGGAGCCCCAGTTGCTCAGTGGATAAGGCGTTCAGCTAGTAATCAGAGGTTTAGTGGTTAGAATCCGTGCGATGGACTTGACGAAGAAAAGTAAAAAAGTAGTGACCTTACGATCGGAGGGTTGCCAGATTCACTACAAAAATACTAAAAAGTCGTCCAGAACATCCAACAAATTATACTGGCGTGTATACGGGACTGGTGCACGATTAATCTAATCGGGGTCCAATGTCCTGACGGCTATTGCGGTTGCGTCGGGTGCCAGCTGAGGTGTTTTCTCGTCATCTGACCATGGTTCAAAAATACGAGGCATCGTTCCCGGGTCTTCCCTTCAAGATAGGCCCCGAACCGTCGCCAATAGCCCACTGTGCAGCTCTAGTGCGACGTTGTTTAAACAAACCAAACCAAACCAAACCAACCTATGAGATTGTTACTATAAAAAAATTATCCAAAATAAAATCCAGTTTTCAAGAACATTTAGCACCAGAGTAAAAGTAACTCATAGATGACAACCCAAATCTCATTTTAACGTCTTATTTTCTTATTTATACGCCCATCTCAAGTTAAGACAGGGAACCAAAAACGAATCCGCAGTGGAATACCGGGCAAGGCAGCAGCTTATCAAAATTTAATGCCGTGCATCCGTTTCTCTTCCGGAATCTGTCAACATTAGAGCAAAGGAAAAGAACTGTCACCGTTGCCATTCCATTCGTTAAAACTTTTTCGCGCTCTTAGAGCGAAGAATTTAGAGTAGATAGTTTGAATTTTCCCTCATCTCCATTCTTAAGAACTTTTCAACTTCCTTCGAGATAAGAGATATGAGAGGAAGTTTCATTTCTTTTAAGGGAAAAGGTTTGGTTTTTTTTTTCTTCCTTCTTCGCGTTCGATTTTCGACTTTTACGTTGTGCGACGACTCATCTTTTAGGTTTGTTGCTGAGTCAGGAATGGAAGGATACACGCTGTAACCGTGCCGGTAATTTATATGTCTTCGTGGGAATGGAATGTAGTTGAATCGAGTTTTGCTTTTAAGCATGTTTTTGGATGTTAAGGGGCGTTGCGATTCGAGTGAAAGGTTTTCGATACACTTTTAAAAATTATTACGACCTTGCACCAACATTTTTTACCCATTTTGCCGCAACCATCATTTGGTGCTTAGTTTCACCATTTTATGGCTACCACGGATACCATTTAGTGGTGAAATGTTGCACAAAAATAGTTACCCTCATTAAAACTTAGATTAAATCAAATATTCTCATATTTTATCCTCGATCAGAACATCAATACTTTTTTCTTATCTTTGTCACAGCACGGGCTCGAACAAATAATTACCAGCTGAACGCTTTTACCCACAGAGCAACCAGACCTGTGGTTTTTTTTATGTAGATTCAGCGAAGATTTTGGTTGCAGTTTATTAGATTGCACGATTTTTTGTAAAAGCTGTGCTATTGTCGATAAAGGATTTTTGGTTCACCCTAGATTGCACCATAACAATGTGAAAGTTGCTGCATAGCAATAAGATATGGTGCAACGTTTACTGAAATGTTTAATAGTGTACATGATACTTTTAAGGAATTGAAATAATGACTTAAAATAGAAAATAATCAAATGATAGTTTATTTTTTTAACATTATTATACAGAAATGTATTGAGAACACTTAAAGACTTTCATTTAATCTTTCGTCGACCGCATTTGATCTGACAAGCATAGGTCATAAATTTCATTAAAATTTCTTCGACTAGTTTTATGTGAAATACATTTTTTTGCAGCCTTTAGTATTTTATTCCTTTGGCACCCATCATAATGATGTTCCTCATTTGGAAGTAGAATAATTAGGCGTTTATTATTTTTTGAACGTTTTTTTAATGTAGTCCATTAGTTACAACGCGTCCCAACTCAACGGTCAACATATACAGCCCCGCCGGAAGGTTAATTTCCATTTTTGTAAATTATATAGTCTGCATGAAAGTAATTGTATAGCGTAAAAAATCTTTAAAATGTATTTATAGTGAAGTATTTTCGATTCTAAATTTAAAATTCAAAAGGATCTGTTTTTTATAATAACTGAAAATAAAAGTTTGTTAGAGAAAGCGAACAATCAGAATCGTGTTTACTTTTATCTATATTAAGTACTGTAAATAACAGACTGTAATATAGGTTTTCATTGGATAAAAAAAACGTTGGCTTTAGATAAATAAAGTACATATTGGTTAGAAAATAAATTATATAAATAACATTAGTTCGTGAAATCGAAAGATATCATATACATTAAAATCTATTTTATGACAGTGATAGACTCAGTCGCTGTGACATTCAATATATATATATAATATATATAATAATATATTATATTATCAATGTAAAAAATTTTGCTTAAAAATGAGTATATGAACGTACTCGTTTTTTTTTCTTTTAGTACAATTGCATCGTAAATCTGCGATTACGTAACCAAAACTTAAGTTATCGTACTTTTGCAAAAATGAGCATTGTGATTTAATATTGCTAAGATCAAATTCTGTTCAAGACATCTTAACAAAGCGACCTGACAAACTTAAAATATTTGTTCAGAAGATGGTATTCCACATTATTTGATATCGATTGCTTAAATGGAAGCTTAGTCATTACGACTCAATTATCTTACTTCCCATTCTTTTGCCACGCCTTTTAAACATTACTTTTATTTATAACTTCTTCCCGTCGCTCTGGTAGTACGACGATATCAGCTAGACGGATTGGGTTCGATTCCCGGTAAGTCCTGGTATTGTTGAAATTTATTAAAAGGGATTTAGGAAAACAGCCTATGTATGCAAGTAACTGCTATTTCTACTTATGCTTTCTGCTTATTTATTCTACTCAGTTTTGAGTACATGTCTTTTTCAAAAATGAAAATTACGTATTCAGAGCTATGATAAGTATCGAATGTACTCAAAAATAACTAAATTTTACTTATTTTTAATACCTATTTTTAACAGTGATCTTTATAATATTATAAATATATTTTGACATTGCATGAGTAATCTAAAACCACATTTTTTAAACCCAAAACTATAGCGATCATAATAAAGAGAGAATTCCCCATTCCTTCTAGAGTTCCAGACTTGTCGAAAATGCCAGACGGCGTACCCTAAAACTCCTTTTCATATCGCCCAATTTTAGCACATAAATCCTTATTCCACGCAGCGATACTCTATAAAACCCAGACGGCATCTAAAAAAAAACAATAAAGCCCCCTCACGGTATATAAAATACCCTCCTCATCTTAAAAAAAAAAGCCACCAATTCTGAGGAACGCTTCCCAGGAACGCACCGAAATCTGAAAATACTTATAAATCTCCCGCAAACATTTTTCGCGGGCTTTAGGGCCAAAATGGCCAACCTTTTTTTGTATTTTATAAATAAAAAAAGGCTTGGGGGGAAGGGTTCAGCTCTTAAGCGATCCCTTGTGAGATGATGTGATGGGGATAGGGGGGGGGGGGGGGTGAAGAAGCAAAGAAGAATTGTAGGTCATCCACATCGTAAAACTTACTGAAAATATATCATCGGATGACCTTATTGTTCTGGAAGAGGCCGAACTTTTGATCTGAAATTTATATATTTGACTTTTTTTCCCCTTAACTTTTCCCACGGGACGGGACGGAGAAGGTATTTGTATTCAGGTGAGGGTCCAACTGATGCTCATTTCATCATTGGGAATATCACATCCTTTTTTCTTCTCTACCGAGTTTCCGACGCTCAAAGCAGCCGTTGGCTTTTGATCTTGGCTGCTTATGCTTCCCATCAGCGTTTGAAGCCAAATTCTCGGGTGTTTCAAGAAAATAAAGGCATTTTGGTTTTTGGAAACAGTTCAAGATTTATGAGTCTTGGAAGCTGGGGGCTGCAGTTATTGCTTCTGAGGTCAGATCAATGCGTGAGATGGGTTACATAAAGAACTTTTAATGTTAAGTTTCGTCTCTTAGTATCTTACACTTATATTGAATAAAAAAAAAACATAAATGTATTTATACTTTGAGTGGGGAATAAAGATAAGTAATGATATATTAAATGTGTAAAGATAATTCCGACAAACACGTGATAAATACATTTTTCAAAAGGAAACTATAGGCCGATATTTCTATAGTATGTATTATATAAATTCAGAAACAGAGTAAAATTAAGAAAAACATTTTTTTATTATACATATATTATAATACTGTTTAGTATTTTAACGACTTACTTTCTATTGAGGGATCATAACATGCATAGGGAAGTTGCCAAAAAAGCATTTGCAGATACTTAGACGAAGAATGGAAATAGAGGAGACATGGGAAAAGAACATAATGTAATAATTATTATTTTTATCTATAATAATAAAAGAGTTTGTCTGTCTGTCTGTAGCACACAAAACATTATCTTCCACTCCACAGAAATGTTTGAAATATTAAAAACAAGTACTACTCAACTTTTAATTGTGCATCAGTGAGCCAGAATTTTTAAATTTTAGTAGTTTTTAATTAATGTTTAAAGTTTTTATTCAATAAAAATTGTACAGCTTTAGCGAGGGAGAACGGTGCAATAGGTCTAATATTTCAGAAAAGGTGACCAGTGTGATGAATAAATATGCTGTAAAATATTTTTTGGGTTTGAAAATATATACTGCCTCCTCATCTCACTTAAATTTCGAAATTTGGGTAATATTTGTCTTTTTTAACTTAATATAGTAAAAAGAATATTTTTCGAAATAGTTATCCTAATAGCACGGAAAGGGTGTATAATATGATCAATAAACACGATGTAAAATATTTTTTCGATCGGAAAAAATATTCTGCCTCCCCATCGCACTTGAATTATTGAAATTTTGGTTAAAAAGTGCACTTTTTCATGCGTTAGAAATATAATTCGAATATTATTTAATACATGCACTTATACAAATACACTCATAGATGACTAGATTACAGATATTTGAATTCATCCTTATGGTCAAATTCATTGGCGGATCCAGAAGGGGTGGGGGGGTGCACAGTGGATGCATCTGTTACTAACTTCACACATAGTTCAACTGTCTATGCGTGAGATGGGAAGTGAACTACAACCTCCCCTCCAGGCCGGTCCACTTCTTTTTTTCTTATGTAAACGTGGAAGATAAAAAACACGCGTGGTAGGTAAAAAAGTTAGCACAGTTTTTGTCCTTTACTACAAAATCAGAAAGTCAAGCATTAACAACCTTTGGACAACAACAACTAAACCAATCAATCGTGCAACATCTGCAGCAATCATTTGCAGTAATCTCCCTCTTCTTTGAAACAACTCCACAACATCACAACATTTTAACATAAATCATATCACTGATTGTGATAAGAATGTTATTCTAATGAATTATTCTCTGTTTTCATTTTCAGCTCCACATACACTTTAGAAAATGTTTCTGTTATTTACTTCACACATCGTTCAACTGCCTGTGCGTGAGATGGGAAGTGAACTATAAGTCCCAATGTGGGTTGGTTTTATTTCTCACAATGGACCAGAAAATGTGAGTGGGTATTTAACGGAAAATTGGAGGAGAATCCTAGGACACTATCGCATTCGCGCTGTCTGACTACAGCGAATAGAATACTATGATTGTCTGTCACTTCTCCACACACATAGTTAAGTTTGCTATGAGAGTTTACACGCCGAAATAGATCGACATAAAGTCTACACATTCCCTAAAATGTGGCCTGTTGGGATTGATATCTCTAGATCAAAATACCGTGGTCAAAACCTGACGAATGTCGTACATACAGCAATTTCTCGCCACGCGTCCTCAGAACCTTTTGCTGATAATGATGAAGGACGAAAAATCATATATTAGAGGTCTTGCTGCTTAGTCCATTGCAATTAGGTAAAATAGGAGAAAAAATTACAATAGTTTTTAAACTTTGGTCAAATACTCGTTTGACCTCCAGGAATTGAGAACCGAAGAGTTCCCCTCGTTGAGGGGGGAGCTTTCCCCCCTAGCCCCCTTAACCCCCCCCCCCTCGATATTTCGAAAAACATTATATCTCGCTTATAAAACAAGTTATAATTACAATTTTTTTTTAAATATAAGTATTTAAGTTTTTTCTAAATTATTTATTTAGATTTGAGCTTGTACCTATCATAGTTTTCCTGTAAAAAATATATTACAATAATATACCTGGATATTATAAAAAAATTTTATGATAATTTTTTTTATTAAAGTGAACCAAATAAATGTTTTATTAAACTACCAAACATGAAATGTAAAAAAAAAAAAATTTAAACATTTTATATACCGTATAGTTTTATATATTGTTTTATCAGAGCTGCTCTTAATAACCTATATGACCAAGCCTGTGTTTTTGCATTTTGGAAGAAAAAGAATGCAACGCAGTTTAAAATCCAAGTTTTATTAAAGATAAAACAGCACATAACCTTCTTAAAACTGAAAATAGATTAGGACATAGTCATTAATAAAGAATGAAAAAGTATCGGAATTGTGGATACATATTAGGTTACATTTCAATAAAAATTATTTTATTTTACAATAATTACATTAAAATTATTTCTTTCTAGATAATGCAGAAAAATTTAATAGTTCTTGATTTACTATCATTATCTATATCATCGACGATGTCTATTGCTTCAGTATTACTTCAACTTTAGCCTCGGCAGTTTTTGCACATAACAGTGCAATGATGGTTAACTTTTACATACTTGCATTTCTTTCCATAACCTTTATAACATGCACAAATAATTAGACACACTATTTTATTTTAGCTGGAGCTGGTCCTGTAGCTGATATGTGTGTTAATAATTTGTTCACTAACTTCCATCCCCAGCCCGATGAGTTCAAACAATCTCCTTGGCAGCTTCTGTGTTTGGACGTAATTTGGAGAGGACAACAACAGCACTCCCTTGACCTACTAGTTTATTAAAAACAGTCATACATAATCGTATTCAAGTTGCTTTCTTCTTTGTTCATATTGTTATACGATGCGATGACGAACCTCTACCCTGCTCGTTCAATGTCATCACAAGTAAAATTAAGGTTATTGAATATCTCAGGGATATCTTGCATGTATTTACTGTGGTTGAACAACTATACTTCCTTCAGTTTTCAAATTTCCATAAAATCCTGGGGTTATGTCAGTACCACTAATCACATAAAGCAAATAATGGATTTTTGCAATAGGCGACAAAATTAGAGTTCTTCAGGTTTTTAGAGTTGTAGAATCTATCTTTGCGTTACCTTTACTCTCTTTCAGCATGAAGACGTCCACTGTGAATTTAGTAAGCGGAGTCAACATCTTGGCCAACTACAATAACTTGCTTTTTATTCTTCTCGTGTGTCTCTATTGCGATACTCACAATATATCCATCAGCATCATTTGTTGCTATACAATGCCTAAGTTCACCAGGTGGCCAGTGAGTTACAAAATGAAACATTCCTTATTGACAAGACAATTGCTTAGAAATTGTATGTGTGAGTCAACGAGTACCGAACTAATTAAAATTTATTTATTTTTACATACGCTTCATCAAGCACCTTTGGATTTCTATAACCTAGTTCTGATACTACTATCGGTGTATCCGTCAAACACAACAGTTACTTGATCGCGTAATATTTTTTGATGTAAGGTGTGTAGGTAGTATAAACATCATTAAGAGTCTCTTGCTTTGGCCATGTCACGAGATGAATAAGTGAGCCTCCATCAAGGACAAAGTACAGGTTGTCAGAGCTACCAACTAGTCGCTCTGGAACTGTATTATAGCATTATAAAACGCTAATTTCTTTGTCTTTCTCATAATGGCGATTCTATCAAATAAAGCCATGAGTACAGTTGCAAGCTCGAATATGAAATCATGTAGTTCGTCAGGTGAATGTACAGTATCCTCTGGAAAAGATGCGTTGTATCTACTTCAATAACGGTCCCTCCTAAGGTCCACCCCCCAATGTTGGTAAATTCCTGAGGACTTGGCAAAATCACAAACCTAGTTGGCAAACTTGTAAAACTTTTTTTTAAAAATTGAAATTAAGGAGTTTCACTTAAAAAAACAAAGTCACATATTTCGCAAGTTTGCCAACTAGGATTGTGATTTTGACAAGTAAACAGAAAATTACTAGCATTCTTATGGCCCACGTATGCATAAAAATATTGGAGAAATATTTGTAAAAAAATGCAATATTTTAATAAATTTTACTTCTGGTCGTGTTGGCAATTTTCCATCTAAAACTAATTTTTCCCAACCAATTGGAAAGGTTCAAAAATGCGAGGCATTATTCCCGGGCCTTTCCTTCGAGATAGATCCGAACCTTCGTCAATAGCCCAATGTGCATCTCTAGAGCGATGTTAATTAACTAACCCAAACACATCCAATCGAAAAAAAACAGGTATATTACAGATTCAAAAAAGTTGGTAAAAACTGTCAAAACCCATATTTGACTTGGCAATTTTAAGGCATCTATTAAGAATTTTACCCCAGGAAAACCTCTTCCATGTGTAACGCCAACAAAGCTTTTAAAAATTTGCATGATAGTTGGCTCAATCACCATGTCTGACCAAACTCCAGACCTATTGTTATTTGAACGATAAATTGTAAATAAGCTGCCCAGAGTAAATTTACGGAATTCCTCAGTTGTCATGTTTTTTTCAAGTACATTCATATCCTAGAGGCCGGAGGTATAATTGGCAAGCATTGGTGTAAGGGAAATGTTCTGTTGCATGAAGTAAATAACTAAATAAATAAATTGAACTTTTCAATTCAAGTTTAGTAGTTTAATAAAAAAAAATTTTGGTCTGCTATAATAGAAAAATAGCCATAGAAAGAAATGAAACATTTTACATATATATATATTTTTTATATGAAAACTATGCCAGATACAAGCTTAAATATGAAATAATAATTAATAGAAAAAATATTACTTATATTTAAAAAACAAATTGTAATTATAGCTTGTTTTATAAACGAGATATAATTTTTTTCGAAATTTCGAGGGGGGAGGGATTAGGGGGGCTAGGGGGGAAAGCTCCCTCCTCAAGGAGGGGAACTCTTCGGTTTTCAATTCCTGGAGGTCCAACGAGTATTTGACCAAAGTTTAAAAACTATTGTAATTTTTTCTCCTATTTGCCATTTTTCGGTCTAATTGCAATGGACTAGCTGGGCGCATAATTAAGACAAGAGTGTCACCTTCCAAAGCTGATGTAGAGAGGGATGTGGTGTTCATTTCTCCCACCAAAGCTGAACTTTGAAATTCATAACTATAAGGATATGATTGACTAGTCATATACTACTGTTACTCCTCGTCTAATGTGCCGTGATAAACCCACTGACATATTCTGATCTATTGTTTGAGATAAAACCAACCCGAAATGGGACTTATAGTTCACTTCTCATCTCACGCACAGGTAATTGAACGATGTGTGATGTTAGTAACAGAATCAAGCATCTGCTAAGATTTATGTGGGGCTGAAAATAGAGACGAATGCATTAGAACAACGTTCTTATCACAATCAATGATGTGATTTATATAAAGATGTTGTGTGATTATCTCAAAGGTGAGGGAGATTTTTTGTTTATATAACCTTTATTTTTTTTAGTAAATTTAGTTTAAAACTTTTTATTAGCTCTATATTTCGTTGGTAATTAATCATTCAGTTTTAGTTAAAATTCTTTTAAACACAAAATTATGAAAGAAAATACCTCTAATCCATCTAATATAAATAATGATGTTAAGAAATGAATTTTCAACAATTAAAATTTTTAAATTATTTTATCTTTATTTATATATATATAAATCCTTCTTCTTTAATTTTAAGATAGATTTTTGTTTATATAACCTTTATTTTTTTAGTAAATTTAGTTTAAAACTTTTTATTAATAATTTAAATCATTAGCTCTATATTTCGTTGGTAATTAATCATTCAGTTTTAGTTAAAATTCTTTTAAACACAAAATTATGAAAGAAAATACCTCTAATCCATCTAATATAAATAATGATGTTAAGAAATGAATTTTCAACAATTAAAATTTTGAAATTATTTTATCTTTATTTATATATATATAAATCCTTCTTCTTTAATTTTAAGATAGATTTTTGTTTATATAACCTTTATTTTTTAGTAAATTTAGTTTAAAACTTTTTATTAATAATTTAAATCATTAGCTCTGTATTTCGTTGGTAATTAATCATTCAGTTTTAGTTAAAATTCTTTTAAACACAAAATTATGAAAGAAAATACCTCTAATCCATCTAATATAAATAATGATGTTAAGAAATGAATTTTCAACAATTAAAATTTTTAAATTATTTTATCTTTATTTATATATATATAAATCCTTCTTCTTTAATTTTAAGATAGATTTTTGTTTATATAACCTTTATTTTTTAGTAAATTTAGTTTAAAACTTTTTATTAATAATTTAAATCATTAGCTCTGTATTTCGTTGGTAATTAATCATTCAGTTTTAGTTAAAATTCTTTTAAACACAAAATTATGAAAGAAAATACCTCTAATCCATCTAATATAAATAATGATGTTAAGAAATGAATTTTCAACAATTAAAATTTTTAAATTATTTTATCTTTATTTATATATATATAAATCCTTCTTCTTTAATTTTAAGATAGATTTTTGTTTATATAACCTTTATTTTTTTAGTAAATTTAGTTTAAAACTTTTTATTAATAATTTAAATCATTAGCTCTGTATTTCGTTGGTAATTAATCATTCAGTTTTAGTTAAAATTCTTTTAAACACAAAATTATGAAAGAAAATACCTCTAATCCATCTAATATAAATAATGATGTAAAGAAATGAATTTTCAACAATTAAAATTTTTAAATTATTTTATCTTTATTTATATATATATATATAAATCCTTCTTCTTTAATTTTAAGATAGATTTTTGTTTATATAACCTTTATTTTTTTTAGTAAATTTAGTTTAAAACTTTTTATTAATAATTTAAATCATTAGCTCTATATTTCGTTGGTAATTAATCATTCAGTTTTAGTTAAAAATATTTTAAACACAAAATTAAGAAGAAAACAACCAAAAGGAAAAGTGGTTGAAAACTGTTGTTCATTACTTTAATAACTAAATTTTTTATGCATTATTATATGCATTTTAGATTTAATTTGTATATCTATAAAAAAGCACATTGTAAAAATAATTTATTTCTTTTAAGTGTATGTAAGTAAGTACAACAATCTTTCAAAGTATTAAACATGTGTCAAATTGAAATAGCAGTAAAAAAAATATTTATTTTCTCAATTATGTCTTTTCTTATGAGGAATAAGGAAAAATGAAACATTTTTATCATTAATTTAACTGACATATATTGTGATTTTAAAAATGGAGCGCAACAACTTTTGTTGTTTTTCATTCAGTTTTTAAATTCCCATGGATTGGTTTTAAGTGTCAGAACAACACATCAATTTAAATTCTTCTGAATATATCAATGAAAGATAGTTTTATCTAAGAAATAAAATAATTTGTCGTTGATTTTATTTGTTTTTGTATTTCTGCAATAAACTTTCTTGAATTTTATCTTCGAAATGTATACATTTTAAGACATTTAAGTTAGTTAAAAATATAAAAATATAATAATAAAAATTGTCCATACAAAACTATAAATATATTTGAAAACCAAGTAAATACTTTTCAATACAAATTGAAATATAGATATGGTTTAAGCACAACATTAGTTTAATGACAAAATTAAATAAGCCATTTGACAAAATAAGCGTTGTGAGACTACAAAACTAAAGATATCTGTCTGTCTGTCTGTCTGTCTGTCTGTCTGTCTGTCTATCATCCATCCATCCATCCATTCATCCATCTATGTATGTATATATATGTATTTAATATCAATATGAAATAACGTTGAAAGACTAGAATTTTGTAACATATAACTTAAATCCGAATTAATTGCAGGTCAATTTACTGATACAAATTAAATAATTTAATAAACTTACATTAGCTATATCTATTATCGCATGTAAAAGTGAAACAAGTTTGTGATTATTAATCCAAAACTTTATATGTCACACATGTCTACCCTTCAAGCGAATGAATACAAGTTCCCATTAAAATATTTAAATAAATATGGAAATTGCACTTGCATGAAGCTGTTCAACGGTTACGGTAAATTTTGAAAGTCATACAGCCCTGTAAAAGCAAACCACCTAAGCAAAATATATGTAAATGAATGCGAATATATTAGGCGCATTATCTTTATATTCAGTTATTGGTAATCGATTATCTTAAATCTATTCTCATGGTTTCTTTTATATTTTAAGCGCAATAAGATTTTGAATTTTACTTATTGCAAAGAATTTATCTTTCTTAAAATCAATTTTTTAAATTCCTGGATAATGTGGGGAAGCTTGAATGTGAGAGGTAATTATAAAGTAAAATAGTAGCCATTAAGGATTAATTTAATTAAAATCCTTTTTTTAGTTGTATAATAATGTCTTGCTATTTTGCACTGTTATCTTTTTTGTTAATTCAAATAATGTGTGTGTTCTTCTAAAATATCTATTTAAAATACAAATGTTATTAAATTACTGATACATGTTCGACAATGGCCTGAATATAAGAGTCCTCGTCATCTGACCTCATCATTCCTTCGAGTTATGTCTAGAACCGTCGTTAATAGCCCAAAGTATAGCTCTAGTGCGACGTTAATTAACCAAATCTTCCAGACTCCGAACCGTCACCGGCCTCCGTGGCCGAGTGGATAAAGGCGTCAGCTGTGAATCAGAGAGTTCCTGGTTCGATCCTGTGCGACGGACTTGACTAAGAAAAGTAAAAAATTAGTGGTCTTGTGATCGGAGGGTTGCCAGATTCACTACAAAACTCTAGGAATGTCGTCCAGAACATCCGCAAAAATTATTGACGTATATACGGGACTTGTGCACGATAAATTTGATCGAGGACCAATTTCCCGACGTCTATTGAAGGTGCTGGGTGCCATTTCAAATATTGTTCTCTTCATCTGACCATGGTTCAAAAATACGAGGCATGGTTCCCGGATCTTTCCTTCGAGATAGACTCCTAACCGTCTCCAGGAGCCCCAGTTGCTCAGTTGGTAAGGCGTTCAGCTACTAATCAGAGGACTGGTGGTTCGAATCCGTGAAATGGACTTGACATAGAAAAGTAAAAAAATAGGGATCTTGCGATCGGAGGGTTGCCAGCTTCGCTACAAAAATACTAGAAAGTCGTCCAGAATATCCAACAAATTATACTGGCGTGTATACGGGACTGGTGCACGATAAATCTGATCGGGGTTCAAAGTCCCGACGTCTATTGAAGGTGTTGGGTGCCAGTTCAGGTGTTTCCTCGTCATCTGACCATGGTTCTAAAATAACGAGGTGCATGTATGAATGTGGAATGTGTGTGTGAATGTGTATGTGTTCCCGGGTCTTTCCTTTGAGATTGACCCCGACGTTAGTTAACAAAACCAAACCAAGCGACGTTAATTAACAAAACCAACCTAAGCGGATGTAAGGCATTTGATGGCTGAGTCGGTAGGGTAAAAGACTCGAAACTAAAGAGCTGTGGTTCGAAACTCGATTTGTTTCTGTCTTGTCTTCAGTAAAAAATATGCGGTGTGTAGAAGAGATGAGAGCACGTTCTATCTGTTAATGCTTGTAGGTTTTCAACGTGCGTGGGTGCCAGTTCAGGTGTTATCTTCGTCATCTGACCTTATCATTCCTTCGAGTTAGGTCTAGAACCGTCGTTAATAGCCCAAAGTATAGTTCTAGTGCGACGTTATTTAACCAAACCTTCCACATAGACTCCGAACCGTCTCCAGTAGATAAAGGCGTTCAGCTGTGAATCGGAGGGTTGCCAGCTTCACTACAAAATACTAGGAATGTTGTCCAGTACATCCGCAAAAACTATTGGTGTGAATACGGGTTGGTTTGGTAAAAAAAACTTCGCACTAGAGCTACACAGTGGGCTATTGGCGACGGTTCGGGGTCTATCTCGATGGAAAGACCCGGCGTGTATACGGGACTAGTGCACGATAAATCTGATCGCGGTCCAAATTCCCGACGTCTATTGAAGGTGCTGGGTGCCAATTCAAATGTTGTCCTCGTCATCTGACTATGGTTTAAAAATACGAGGCATGGTTCCCGGGTCTTTCCTTCGAGATAGACTCCTAACCGTCTCCAATAGCCCACTGTGCAGCTCTAGTGCCTCACCATTGTTCAAAATTACTAGGCTGTGTTCCCGAGTCATTCCTTAGGAATACTATATACTTCACCATTGTTAATAGCACATTGTACAGCTCCAGTGCGATCTGTTAATTTAACCAACCATGACGCATCTTGCATGCTGACACACCCTTCAAATTCCTAATTACTCGTCTTCTAATTGAAAATATTTTCCCACTTATTAATACCAAACCCCCATTCAACACCCGATCCTCAACATCAGAACCAGACCACTCCCCAATTTGAAAGAATCCCAGAACCCATCTATTCATTAGTCGCAACCGTATGGGCTTTTTCATTAATAGACGATAAACAAATCCTTCTCCGGCAAAACTCCATCCCCGCCGCCAAGAGGAGCAGGGGGGGAACAAACCCCGAGAATAATTACCTATCCCCGGCACAAAGTAATTAAGAAACGAAAACTTACACAACTGTTTTGACTCTTGTAACCTTGCCAACACATGGATTCTTTTCCGAAGTTCAAGGATTTAGACGGAGTTAATTAGATCCGTTGACACGCGATAAATTGTTAGAAGAGGATGGGGATCAAGAGAGAGATGGAGAGATGAGACATGGGATATGATTCTTGTAGACACTACAAAGGATGGATTAGGATGGAGTTTTCTATGAAAGGTAGGTGGGTGGGTATGGAAAAGAGGTGTATTGGATTTATAGTTGGTTGTTTAATATTGTAGCATTTTATTAATTTTATGAAAGATTTATGTCTTTTAAGAATTAACACTCTAAGAGACGAGCAAAATATCAAAAATATAAGTTTATTTTCTCGAATTGAGAGTTTAATTTATATATTTTTTTAACACATGCGTTTAAGAAAACGTTTAAAAAAAATTATTTTAGTAGACAAGAATTTTAAAAGTTTCGCCAATGATTTAAATTTGAAAATGTTAAGATAGGTCGAGGGAATCACGAGTGAGAAGTGAGAAATATACACGGAGATAGAGAGCAAGAGATAGAGAGGGAGATATGAGACGGGATATGATTCTGTTAGACACTGCAAAGGATGGATTAGGATGGAATTTTCTATGAAAGGTAGGTGATGGGTATGGGGAAGATGTATATTGGATTTATAGTTGGTTGTTTCATATTGTTAGAGGGATATATAGATAGAGATCGAGAGGGAGAGAGAGTGATATATAGAGATAGAGAGAACGAGAGAGAGATAGAGAGAAAGAGAGATATATAGAGATAGAGAGAAAGAGAGAGAGAAAGAGGGATATATAGAGATAGATATATAGAGAGAAAGATGTGTAAATGTATTTTATGTAAAAAATATTTTAGTTAAGACAGATTTAAAAGTTCCCCAAAACATTAAATTTGTAACATGTTTTTAAGTTATTATGAAATTTTAAGTTATGTGTATGGCTGAAAAACTACACTGTAAAAAAAATTACTTAAAAATGAGTACCTGAACTACCCTATATTCTTTAGAACAATTGCATCGTAAATGAGCAATAATGTACTCAACTTTAAGTAATTGTACTTTCTCAAAAATAAGAAGTGTGACTTGATATTGCTGATCTAAGCTTCTGTTCAAGCCATCTTAACAACGCGATCTGACACACTTAAAATAGTTGCTTAGATGATGGTTTCCCACATTATTTGATGTCGATTGCATATGAGAACCGAGTTATTACAACTCAATTATCTCATTTCGCATTATTTTGGCACACCTTTTTTAACATTTCTTCTGCTTATAACATCTTAATGTCGTCTTGGTAGTTTAACAGATAAGGCCGTGGACTTCTGTGCCTGAGGATCCTGGTAAGGTTGCAATTGGTGTGTATTGAAATTGGTTTATGAAGACAGCCTATGTAGGCTAGCATCTATTCTTTTTGTTCATGGTACTCATATTTGAGTATATGTCTTTCTCAAAATTGAAACTTTTGTATTCGGAGTCACGATAAGCATCAAATGTACTCAAAGATGAGTACATTTTTCTTATTTTTCTGTATCTATTTTTATCAGTGTAGAGATACGGAATAGATATGTACACTTTCATATCCCCGAGATGGTTTTAATGTTTACATATTTTAAATTTTATATTTTGAACTCAGTTTTGGTAAAAAGGCATCAGTATCTAACGTATTGTGCTTTATTGAAAACTTAAAACTTTATAAAACGGATAGGTAACATTGAAACTTAAAATACTCGTTGGTGTTAAATATATTTAAAATAAAAGCATGTAAAAAGGTCGAAGTTCTGTATGGTAACATGTTCAGTATTTTAATAAATTAATAATTTTAAAGTAATAATACACAATCGACGCTCAGAAGAATGATGCCAGGTCATTTATTGTTTTAATGGGACATAATACCACCAAAAAGTAATTTTTTTTTACTTTTTGAATAAAAACGTTAATGTATGTTATTTAAATTTCTATAAAAAGAACAATATTTCACACAAAAATTGCATAATTCCTCGAGATTTTTTTCAAAATTTAAACTTTAAAAGAAACATGATTTATTTTCAACGCTAAGGCTTTTGTAAATATGTATTATTGTTCACGAAATATTTTCAATGATCCGTTGCACTATAATACATAAAAATAAGCATTAAATTTTTTGTATTCTACAAGTATTTGATTTTTACATAATAGCATATTTTTTTATTAAAACGAATTTTTTTTAAATAATTAAGTGCATATATCACTCATAGAGCTAATTTTCATGCCCATATTTTACAATATACTTAAAAGATTAAATATTTCTCCATTTAAAATAAAAAAAGCCTTTCAATTTTTCGAAAAACTTAATATGAAGAAAAACCGAACACCGAGAAGAAAATTTAAGGTGTTCGTTCCATGAAGAAACATATATACTTATCAATCCAACATAAATTAACAAAAAAATCATTACAATACATACACATGTACATTTCTAGAATTTGCTAGCATAGTTAAAATATCCCAAACTATAATTTTAGCAAATTAAAAATAATCGCGAATTTTACAATTTTTCTGTACTGCATCCCTTTTATACAAATACGCCCAATTTATGCTTAAAAATATTCTTTTACTTTGTTGTTTTTAAAATATACTTTCTTAAGATAATCCTTAAAAATCCTTGAATTTTTTTTTATCTAAAAATATATTTATAATGCGTGTTCTGGATAGGTAATATTCATTCTTATACAGTCAAAGCACTTTCCGTATTGCATATACGGAATTGTGCTGGTAAAATAACAATGTTTGTCAAGTTAGACTTACTTTAATCTATTTCATTTGAAATTTTTTTTAAATCTCTTATAAAAATTAATGTATATATTAGACAAAGATATCACTTGAAGTTTAAGCATTGAATTAATTAAAATTTGAGAAAATAATTTAGATCAAAATGTATACCTTATTTGAGTATTTATTAATCTTAATTAAGTATACAAAATAATGTATACCTTATTTGAGAATTTATTAAGCATAGTTAAGTATACAAAATAACGTATATCTTTATTACTTCCTATTTCATATACGGATTATGCAGCTAAAATAATGTGTGCCAACTTATACTTACTTTAATCTTTTTCCTTTGTAATTTTTTTTAATCTCTTGTAAAAATCATTGCATATATTAGACTAAGATATCATTTGAAGTTTAAGCATTGAATTTATTAAAATTTCATAAAATAATTTAGATCAAAATGAATACCTTATTTAAGCATTTATTAACCTTCATTAAGTATACAAAATGTATACCTTTATTCATTCTGTATTTCATATACGGAATTGTGTAGTTAAAATAACAATGTTTGCTAAGTTAGACATCCTTTAATATATTTTATTTGAATTTTTTTTTAATATCTTATAAAAATCAATGCATATAAAAGACTAAGATATCATTTGAAGTTCAAGCATTGAATTCATTAAAATTTGAGAAAATAAGTTAGATCAAAATGTATACCTTGTTTAAGTATTTGTTAAACTTAATTAAATATAAAAAATGTATAACTTTATTAATTCCGTATTGCATATACGGAATTGTGTAGTTAAAATAACAATGTTTGCGTTGGTAGACTTCCTAATCTCTTTCATTTGAATTTTTTTCGAATCTTTTATTAAAATCAATGCATATAATATACTAAGATATCACTTGAAGTTTATGCATCGATTTGATTAAAATTTGTGAAAATAACATAGATCAAAATATGTGCTTTATTTAACAAAAATATCAACTTATGTTCTATATATAACTTCGAAGCATTTTCAATGAAACAGAAAGTACCGAAAATACTCGAAAATTCCTCTCAGAAAATTTCATAAATATCTTTTATTTGAAAAGAACGTACCAAGCCCGACGGATCGTAGAAATAAACCAACTGCAATACTCGAGTTTCTTCATGAGAGAAAATACTCCTGGGAACACCCTTCAGGTTTCGCCTACGTTTAATTTCAACTTTCTTTTCCAACTCGATATATAAAAATAAAAATATTGTTCGATTTTGAGACGAAATCGTCTAATAGGCGAAACAAGAAAATTGGCTCTCTGGTATTTATTCTCCTTTCTCTTTACAGCATATAATGTGGCATATTTTCTTCTTTACGAAAAAACTAAGTTGGAATTTTCATTAACATATTTCTGTATTATTTTTAACTGGAAATGCCCAAATGTTTTAATGATAAGGTTATTTTTACAAATACAAATAATATTGACGACAAACAAACATGCTCGAGGCCCAACAAGGTTGGTCCAGCTAATATCTCATAACTATCCCCCAATGAATATTTTTCTTTACGAATCTTTACGAATTTTTTTTTCGAATTTTCATTAATATATTTCTGTATTATTTTTGACTGGAAATGCCCAAATATTTTAATGATAAGGTTATTTTTACAAATACAAATAATATTGACGACCAACAAACATGCTCGAGGCCCAAAAAGTTTGGTCCAGCTATTATCTCATAATTATTCTCCAATGAATATCCATCTTCTTCTTAAAATCCTTTACTCCTGTACAATTAACAATATTCACTGGAAAGTTGTTCCATTTGTCTATTACCCTATTATAGAAATAATGCTCTTTCTCCTTTCCCAATTTAAATGTTAACGGTTTAATTCAAACCCATGACCACCGGTTCTATAACTGATATTAAAATCTAAACCCTCCACATTCCCTTGTTTAATACATTTGAAGAGTTGGATCAAATATCCTCTATGCCTTTTCTTTTTCAGAGTATACAAATTCAAATTTCTTTATTTATGTTTATAATCCCTGCCTGAAAACCTTTGGACCATTTTAGTAGCCCTGTTCTGAACTTTCATTATCAACCTCAATTTCTTTTTTAAGATATAAGCGAGCAAATCAATACAGCATCGATGAGGCTTTACCAAATCTCTGTACAATGACAATATTATATCCATAGAATTTGGGGATTTTTCTCGATATACCACAACATTCTATTAGCTCTCTTACTAGCACTGTACATTGACGACCTATTTTAAAATATTCATTTACTAATACCCCCAGATCATTGACTATATCACTATTTTGGATTTTTGCCCCATGTTAAACATAGACAACCTTTCTAGTTTTGATACCCATGTGCAAAACTTGACGTTTACTGATATTAAAAGACAACCCCCATTTAACAGCCAATTCCGATATTTTTATTAAATCATCTTGCAATTGCTCTATTTGTTCCTCAAAATTCACAATTTCCGTATTTTTTTTTTAATATTTAAGATGAATTATTGCATGTAAACAAAATACATTATTTTATATTTAGTATAAATATTATTATCTGTGTGAACTTTTTTAACTTAACGAGTTTTGCTTGAAAGCAAGAAATAATTTATCATGGTTTATATTTATTAATTCAATTTATAAATTTCAATTTGTTTCAATCAACTTTTTGAACTTAATGAGTGTTGCTTAAAAGCAAAAAAAAATAATTCATCAAAGTTTATAAAAATTCTTTGGAGAAAAATAATATATCATTTCTTTGTAGCACCAGAAAATGATAAAAATTTGTAGTGTAATTTTTTTTTATCAACGACTCTAAAAATATGTAAATCAGATTTTAGTGAAAGTTCTCGTTTATAGGTACTGCATATTAGACTGTTTTTTAAAGATATATTTAATGGAATCCCGAGACCTAAATTCCGAAAAAATTGCTAATTTTTTTTTTCAGAAAACGATGCTATACATATTTAAGGAGGTGTGTACAAAATTTCAAAACAGTAAAAGAAACAGAATATATGTTTTTTTTTTTAGATGTTTATATACCATTTTTTATCTTTCTACACACTTTTCGTCTGCAACAATCGTCATTTACTCAAAATATTTTTTTAATATTTTTGTCACGTTTAAAATGCTAAGGCTTTGTAAGTAACTAACTTAAAACTAAGCTGTTAATATTTTTTGAAGCTTTAATATTTGTTTTATAAACGTATGAATAGATTTTTTAAGTTAAGTTAAAAATTATTTTTTTACGAATTATTAAACATAAAAATGTGAATATTTTGTAAGTTTTGAACTTAAAATAAGTTTTTGAAAACTATTAAAACCCAAATCTTCAAAAGTCTATTCATACGTCTGTAATACATACTTTGACGTTATATAATCAATTAAAAAAAATGAAAACGTTAAAAATGGAAGGAGGAGTAGTGTGTTTTAGAAAAGTCTATTTAGGCTTAAAAAATGCATTTTTTTTTAAAAATATATTTTTGTTTTTGATTATTGTTCAGAAAAAAATGTTCTAATTATATAAAAAAAATTATATTTCTAAATTCATTGATAAACAAATTAAGATTTGGGGCTCGGGTTTCCCTTAATAACAAAACCAAAGTTCTCAAAAGTATCGGATATAGTTTTAGTGCATTATTAAAGTATGTGATTTCAGAGGTACGATGGAGTTTGCCATGAATATCCCAAGCATACTTATTAACCTGATAGAATTTTGTTGAAAAAAGTGTAAGATATGTTGTAGACTAAAATACTATTTAATATGTGATATTTATCTTAAAATACATTTAAATAAAAAAACATAAACAAAAAACATAAAAAACATTAAACATAAAAACATTAAACATAAAAAACATTAAACATAAAAAACAATAAACATAAAAAACATTAAACATAACAAACATTAAACATAAAACACATCGAAATAGTGTACTTACGTTTGTATTCATTAACGTATCTCGAATATATCAAACCCAATGGAAAGAATAAACAGAAATTCGAGCGATTGCGAAATTCGTGTTTATATATTTAATCATATTTCCAATGGTATTTTATATTCCACCGAAAATTAATTAAAAAAGTTTCATCTAAATCAAAGTGACATATTGCAAAAAAAAACAGATGAAATTGTTGAAAATAAACACGCGACGTAACACAATATATAATACTAACTTATTTCTTCTTTTCAAAATGCCGAATTTATTTAAAGCTTTAATTTATCCTTTAAAGCGTTCAAAACTCCTCAAAACACAATATTAGATGTTAATTTCGTCGAAAAACCTCAAGTGAAAATTTAGCAGACAAATTATACTAAAATTGGTTTTTTCAATATAATATTTTTGGTACCAAAATGCTATTAACATATACTAATTGTTTGATGATTGTGAGTTGTTACGCAATTTGAATTTACTAATAATATTAACCCTCTGACGGATACAAACGTGAATATCCGTCCTCGGTACACCCGTCCGAGAAGGATAAGGACGTGAATATCCATCTCTTATTTTACCTTCCCAGAAGGATGCAAGCGGTTATTTCCAATTCCGATTTCTTTCTCCAAACGGATAGGGCCGTTTTAAACCGGCCTCTGCTTTCCCCCCTTCAAGATGTACGCGCCTTCGCGCCTCATTGAACCCAGATGGGGGTAACATAATGAATGGGTCATTGTGAGAAACCCGAGGGGAGGAGTGCACCTGTCCTGTTTTTAAGTGGGTTGTGTTGTCGTTTGGAAAAAGTAAATAGTTAGATTTTGAAACACAAAATTTAGTAAAAGTTAACCTTGAACTATTTGAATTTCAGGTAATTTTTTTCACGTTTAATTTAAAAAAAATTAGCTGCTCACTTTGAATAAAACTAGGTGTAATTTCTTTAGTCATTAATAAGTATATACTTTTAATAAATAAGAAATAATATTAATATTAAAAAAAACATTACTATTGAATCTGTCAGCACATATGGTTTTTTGGTTTTTGTTAATTAACGTAGCACTAGAGCTGCACAGTGGGCTATTGGCGACTTCAGCACATATGAGTTTTGTCCTTGTTTTACATGTATAATGAATACAAATCCAATTAAAATAAAATTTCTAAATAAAAAATAAAAAAAAACTCTAACTGATAGCATGAGCAGAAACCGAAAAATGTCATATTCTTTAATTTTATTAAACTTTAATTTCTAAATGTTATGAAGAGGTGCACTCATATTTCAATTTTAATTATAGAAACTATTTGTTTTAATCAAAGATATTTTTAATTTTTGCGAAGCTATTTATATGTATTCAAAGAACTGTAGGTTAATTAATCTACTTTATAATAAGAAAAAACATTGAAGAAGTTTGGCCATTATTTTTCAAGATATTAAAAATATATGTATGGAAACAAGGACAGATTTGGGATTTGAAAGGAAGATCACATGTTCAAAATATAACAACTTAGTTATGAAAATTAATATTCCAATTCAAATGTATTTCTAATGGCAATTTAAATAATTTTACAGGAATATTTAAGTGTTATCAATAATTTAAACTAATTATTAATTATTTAAAAAATAATTTATTAATATTAATTAAAACTTGAAGCTTCTTTTAAATGTAAAAAGTTGCTTAGTTTTCACACATATGGCTTCGAATGATGAAATAAACGGTTTTTTATAACTTTCGCTTTTGTACAACGGTCAATGTTCAAAGTTTCACATTGCTTACAACTAAATATATTAAAGTATGTCTACATATAATGCAAATTCTCCATTCTTCTACGACAGAGATAACTATAAGAAAGTCAGCGCTTGAAGGAAAAAATAAACATTGACTTGTTAAAAACACTAAAATATTAATGAACAAAGAGCAGCTTTTGAATCATGAAAGTTTTATTTTTTTAGTTAGTATACATTTTGAAGTGAAATGTCTTTCAGTTTGGTTAGTAGGGGTGAGGGGATGCTTGGTAAAACCGTGTGAAACGGAAATATGTAGTGCGTATTTGTAGTATGATTTTTTAAAAAGTAAAAAAAAACATTCCTTTTGATTATTTTATTTGAAATAACACAAATGATATATAAAATTCTGCCTATTTATTAAATTGCAAAAAACAACATGTATGTGACATAAAAACTAGTCGAATAAATTTCCATGAAATTTCGTGTAAGCCTGTCAGATCGATTGAGCCTAAGAGCGGTTCGAGAATAGAATTATTATTTTTAGAAATTAAATAATATACGTTTTTTAAGGTACTTTTAAGTTTCCAAATATATAACAGACCGTTTAAGTTGTTTTAATGTAACGAGCCTCCATCTTTATTGTTGAATCTGTAGAGTAAAATAAATATCTTAGCACCTGTTTTTCTTGTACATTTCTAAACAATGTTGCCCTCAGATGGGGTTGAGCCCGCCTTTTCATCAGTGCCCGCACCATTTCTCTTTGTTCGATTTGTGCTGTGTTTGAAAACTACACTACCTTGAAAGAACTACAATACCTTTTGTCCATATAGTGTGCGAAACTAGGAGGGAGCAAAGCGATTTAACTATCTCGGTCAAGAAGGCTTTTTTTATTCTACTCATTCTCTTGTAAACAAACTCTATCGGATAGTGTCAAACTGTCACCATATACATGTGTAAATATTCAGTGAATGGGAACACCCACTCGACAGTTTTCTTTGCAAGCTAAAAATAAATTACAGTGAATATATAAAAAAGTTTAAACTATATTGTTTTACTTACTTATATATGTTTAGACTTTTAAAAATATTGTAATTAGTAACACGCAGTCTACATTCAGAAGAAAGTTAAGACCAATCAAACATAATTATTTTTTTTATCTTTTTTCCGTTTATAATTTTTAGGCAACGTGAAAGATAAAGAACGTTTTATATTTAAATCAGCAACTTATTTTTTTTTTCACTTTTATGATTTCTCCTACATTCTATTATTAGATTTCCAAAGGCAGAAAATATTTTGTGATAATTTAAGAATATAAGTCGCACATAAAAATTTAACTGCATGGTGTATATTTTGATTTCCGTGCGAATTTGTTTTGTTTACTGGCATAATTATTCTAGAATAACTGTACGAGTATAATAATTTTTGTAACGTTGTTATTTGTATTTAAGATTATTTCACGTTATGTGGAATAGTAAAGGAGGATTATCATGTGTACATTTTCGGACTTTGTATTATTATTTTAGGAAAATATTGTATTTTAAAACTGAAATGGATCCGATATCCATTTATTTTTCATTTTAAATAACTTACTTAGATATTCAAGAGTTTCAAAATGGCTTTAAATCAAACATTTTAATAAAACTGATTTGTTGTAAGTCTTTCAAAGACGTTTCTTATGTAATTATTTTGGTAAAATTTGCCTCTTACTTCAAGACATCTAAAATATTGATTGCTAAAGGGTATTTGTATAAGTTATG
The DNA here is from genome assembly GCA_963932185.1 of Troglohyphantes excavatus. Classification (NCBI taxonomy): domain Eukaryota; kingdom Metazoa; phylum Arthropoda; class Arachnida; order Araneae; family Linyphiidae; genus Troglohyphantes; species Troglohyphantes excavatus. The sequence goes on from OZ010669.1 coordinate 69,207,071, forward strand.
TGCAGGCTTACTCTTATTGCAATTTTGGGCATACTTTTTTTGCGTAAGGAATATTCTAATTTATTTGAAATAAATATATTATGTTAAATTTTAAACCTTAGTGAGACCTTTTTAAGGTGAAATTCCATACTAGTATATAAAATTATCCCTGAAAGAATAGAAAATGAATTATATTTTTTCTCTCATTTGTCGTTATTTTATATTTTGCTGTGTGTAGAACATATACTTTTGACAGAGTGGTATATAACAATTAAAAATATTTCTATCTATACAAAAATATACCAATTGCGATTGTTTTCATGTAAAGAGTATTGTTGTCGCGTAGAAATGCGATTGAAAATGAAAAAAAAAACATCTTTAATGTTAAAAAATATTAAACTGTTAAAATATAGACTTCATGCCAGTTTTAGGGTCAAATACTTCTAGGTAATGCTGATTTTATGCTATTTACTTAAAATCTGTATCGGTAGTATTCATTATTTCCAATGAATATATTTTGTAATTTCGTTTAAAAGAGATTAACCGCTTTAATATTTTAGCTTTAGCGCTTGAAGAATAATTAAAACCTAAAAGTATTGATTAAGGAAGTGCAGTTTTGAAACAAAATGAAGGTTGTCATATGAGGTCTTTATCGTCCGATGATTTGTTGGAAAAAAATCGCACTAGAGCTAAAAAATGAGCTTTCGGTGACGGTTGTCTGACCTTAAATTATTGCGAAAATAGAGTAAAATATTACATTTTGAGGTTTTTATTTTTTACAAATCATTTTCAATTCAAAACTGTATAAAACAGTTGGTTCCAACGTTTAGATGGCTACGGATTTTAGCAAGTCCTGGGCCAACACCTTGTAATATTATTTAAAAAAATAGTACTTGTATACTAATTATAATTTATATACATAATATATCTCGCTTAATAAATATTTATTTTATAAATAAATTTAGTAATGAAAAACATTACAGTTTTTAACATATGTTTTATAAAGGTAACATTTCAACATTTAAATAATCAATGAGATTTTTAAACGCACCTCTAGTTCAACAATTTATCTATTTAAGTAAATTTATAATATACCTGTATTTTTAATAGTGTTTAATAATAATTTAAAGTAACTCATTCAGAACTGAAAACTGCAGGATTCCATTTTAAAAAGTATTCTTAATTCATCAAATATATCAACAATAGACTGACAATAAACTATTGGGGGAAAAAATACCATCTCCAACAAAAATTGCAAATCGTGTTCATTTCTGTTTAATTATAAATACTCAAACAAGCACTTAGGAGTGCGGGTAAAAGTTTACTTCTATTATAGCACATAAGTTTTAATTTTCAATTTAGTTGCTTTTAGTTTTAATAGGAAAACATCTCAGACGCCTTATCCTTTTTTAAAAATGGTCAAATGAAAACATCCGTGTTCTTGAAAAATGTCTCCACGGACTACTTAGAATTTCGCGGACCACCAGTAATACTCGGACTATGGGTTGGGAATTACTAGTACAAATAAATTAAATTATGAAGTGTTTTTCAACAGATTTCGATTGAAATCTTCCAAGCAAAGTTTTTCAAACAATTAATTTAAACGCTTATTCGCGTCGCTTGGATATTATTTATTTTAACTTTCTATGTATTTCCAATTCATATTAACTGTGTTATCAAAAAATAAAAACTTTCTAATAAAAAGCAATATCGAGTGAAATTTTTAATAATAATGACGAGAAAGTGACAGAAATATGAGTTATATTAATGAGAAATAATTATTTATTTGTAAAAAGTTTTTAGGAAAATAAAAAGAGAAATTAGCCGTTTGCCGTGACATATAAAAATTAAAAATTAATTGTGTTTGGAAAACCATACGCGTGTTCATAAAAAGTTATATAAAACTCAAATACATTTTTTAACGCAATTTTGTAATTCGTACTGTTTATTTTGATTAGCAAAATATCTTTACTCAGCTTATTTATATGAAGTTAAATTTGGCTCAAAATTAAATGTTCCCTGAAACCGAACAAAAAAAGTCAGATAAAACCTTTGTCAAAACCTTTATATTGTTCAAATTACTTGAAGAATTTCAATGCTGCATTTTTCTGCTTTAAACATTTATGAAAAATGTATATTGTTCAAGTACCTTTATGAAATCTTCATCTTTATAATTTTTATGAAGATTTTATGATTATTTATTTATGATTTTGCTGGGAACTAGCAAAACAAGTTTTAGTTAATTACTATAGAGTTTTTTTTACAAATATATACAATACGTTTTACTGCGATATGATTATAAACGGAGAATGCAAATGGGTTCTAAAAAAGTTCCACTTGAAGTGCATTCAAAGGCATTGCCTTCCTTTTTAGATCATTTAACAGTGTCAACACAGTACCATACATAAGGTCACTTAGTGTCAACGAGAATTCGCACGTGGCAGAAAAGGGCGTATACGAGGACAATGATTGAATAGCCACTGCCTTTCACTCAGCTGTCAGCGCATCGGTACACGACCGTAGGGGCATTCGCGGTATCTTAGATAAAAGCGTTCGCCTCCCTTACGGACATACCACCTGTAAATTACTTTGGGGGGATGAAAAATCCCGCGACGTTTTCTAAGAACCTAGTCGAAAACATGCCAGCACTCTCGCAATGAAATGTGTTGAAAGATTAAGGCACTTTAGAGAGAGTTGGATGGAAATTAGCTATCCGTCAGTTGGTTAAGAGATTAAATCAAATATAAACATTAAAATAAAATAAAATTTTCCAAGTTGACAATACCAAATATTTGTTTTTAATTTTTTAGTGAAGTCATCGCCGATGGTAAACTATTTGATGGATTGACTTCAAAAATTCGAACGATTTTTTTCCTTCAAAAAGCAAAAGTTTGGAAGTTTTATAAAGTCATTTGTCAGCGAACCTTTCAGTGACGAAAACGTCCATTTAACGCGTAGTTGACATTTATAAAAAAAAATTTGCGTATTAAATTCCTTAAAAGTATCTGGCATTGATTTATAAATATTTGAATCACGAGCTTACTAATATAAATGTAATTATTAAAGTAATTTAACTTTCACATTAAGGTAAGACCCCCAAACATATTTGTTATGTAAAGTATATGACATTGCAAAATACTTTTGGTTTAAATATTTTTATTCAATGAAACATTGCATTCTGTTTTTTAATGTTTTATCTCATCATGTCCCATGTATCAACAAATGTCTTCTTATGTCCCATGTATCAACAAATGTCTTCTCATGTCCCATGTATCAACAAATATAGACTGCTAAAAATAGGTACTCAAAAAAAAGTATAATTAACGAGTTTTGCTTGAAAGCAAGAAATAATTTATCGAGGTTTATAATTATTAAACCAATTTATAAATTTCAATAAATTTCAATACTTTTGGTTTAAATATTTTTATTCAATGAAACATTGCATTCTGTTTTGTAATGTTTTATCTCATCATGTCCCATGTATCAACAAATGTCTTCTTATGTCCCATGTATCAACAAATGTCTTCTCCTGTCCCATGTATCAACAAATATAGACTGCTAAAAATAGGTACTCAAAAATAAGTATAATATACTAATTTTTGAGTACATTAAATGGTTATCATGGATCCAAATACAATTTTCAATTTTAAAAAATAGATGTACTCAAAAATGAGTAAAAATATCAAATGCTTGCCTACATAGGCTGTTCATAAATCACTATCAATACATATTGACAATTACAACCAAGACTTACGGGGAATCGAACCCAGACCTGCAGACACCGTTGTCCAGAGTCTTACCCTTTAACATACCAGGGCGACGTGAAGAAGTTGTAAATAGAAGAAATGTTAAAAAGGTGTAGCAGAAAAAGGGGTAGTAAGATAATTGAGTTGTAATATCTCAATTTCCATTTAAGCAATCGACATCAAATAATGAGGAACACCGTCGTTTGAGCAACTATTTTAAGTGTGTCAGTTCGCTTTGTGAATATGGCTTGAACTGAAGCTGAGATTAGAAATATTAAATCACACTGCTCATTTTTCAAAAAGTACGGTTATTTAAATTTGAGTACGTCATCGATAATTTACGACGCAATTGTACTCAAAGAAAAACAAGTATGTTCAGGTATTCATTTTTAAGTACCTTTTATTTACAGTGTAGCCATTAATTATAATGCACAGACCAAATATTAATTATTTATTGCTTATTAAAGTTTAAAAATTACGTAATATTATTATTTTGCATTGTTTGTTTTTGCACTTTAAAATATCACTAAAACGATAAACACATTTAACTAAACTGCCGTAGACCATTTATTTTTGAAACCAAAAGCACAATTCCCTTTCCTTCCCATTTCCTATTCCACTACTAATAGTTTGACTTTTAAAAATAAAATATATATTAACCAGCTTCCTTTTTATGCGTTTCCAACTTACGATCCAAATTAAAACGTCTAGTCAACACAATCCGAAAAACAACAAGAAGAAAAACAAAACAATCTTTCATTCCACTGCTAACAGCCCACATTTAAAATCTTTCCTTAGCATATACTCCAGAGATCTCCTTATAACTAAACCTCTCCTTACGCTCCACAGCAGAGTCCTTTGTTTGCTTAAAACAAAGGATTGAAGAAATCCTCATTTTCGTTTCCCTTAAAAACGCACGAGGGGGAAATGCTGCTAACTGCAGAGGGTATTATTGCGAAGGGAAACCATTTTGGAGAAAGGAAACAAAAAAGAGTTTTCCTGTATGTATAATGGTTTCGCCGAGACTAAAAGAATCTTTTTTTTCTTTTCTGGGCCCCACAAACCTGGCCGGATTTCGCAGAAGCAACTGAGGCAGAAGTAAAGGGCGTTTTTATCATTTATTTATTTCGCGACTCAGAGCTGGGAAAGGGTTTCGCAAAGGACCGTTTTTCTAGGGAATATTTTCCTATTTGTGTGTTTTTGCTCCGTTGTCTTGGACATCTGTTTTCAGGCATTGAAAATGATTTTTCTTTTCCCTCCCCGTTTTGTCTGGAAGTTGTATTATTTAACAGTTTTCACCTACACGTCGAGAAGTGTTCTGAAAGTTTTTGTTTTGGATTCGAATTTGTTTCCGTTTTGCCATGGCATTTTTCTCGTTGTGTTTGAATGTAATTTCATATTTTTTTCCAAGAGAAGTATTAATATCACGTATTTCGCCAATTTTGTTTCCTAAAAGTTATTAAGTTGTTTAAAAAATCTGGTTGTAAGAAAATAGAAAGCAACATTCAAGATAGGAATATTTGGAAACCAGTTGCAATTCTATTGTTTTCAAAAGTAGAAACTATAGAATTGCAACTATTGTTTAAATTTTTTAAAACATTGAACACATTCAATAAACAAATATAATTACAACAAACGTTTATTAATTATCTTAATTTTGAATTTATAAATACAGAAGCGAATTAAGGTTCAATATTATATGTGTTTAACAAATATCTTTTTTAGATATAAAACAAACATCATATATTTATTATTAATACATTGAAATTTTATTTAAAAATGTAAACGATATTATGATTCTTAAATATTAATATCGAGAACTGTTTTTAATATTATAATATTTTAGTGTAAATAATACAATATTATTCTTAGAAGGAAATTATTTCTATTTTTAAATAATTCAATATCATTCATTGATTAATTGAATTTGATTGGTTTTTTAAAATAATTAGTTATATGCGTTTTTAGTTTAAAGTAAAATCGTTAAAAAAATTCTTGGCTTTGCTAATTATTTGTAAGAAAAATATTACATTTTGGTATGTATTTTCATTTTAAGCATGAGCAATACCAAAAATAACTTATTTAAAAATAAAAAAAATTATACTTATTTATTCAAATAATTTCAAAATAATTTTATTTAACATACTACTTTTATAAAAAATAAATTATATATAACTGAATCTAATAACATGAATGGCGTGACAGATTTTCTAAATTTAATATTTTTCTAAATATGGTTTAATAAACTTTCCTGCGCAAAGTACTAAAGAATAATACTAACCAATAATTTTTGCTAATATTGAAAAAATATACAAATGTAAATCTCATTTATAGCTAGACCCAACAAAAATATCAACATAAAACCTTTATCAAAATGTTGAAATTGAAGGTTTAATGCAGAAAAACATTTTTTAAATGAAATTATAGGTTTTTCAATGAAATTAGAGGTTTTTGTTTCAATATTCTTCATAAAAAAAAATGCAAAAAACATTAACAAAAATATGCAAAAAACATTAGAAAAATCATTCAAAAAACCTTTTATTTTAATCATGAAGGTAAAACTAAGATATTTGAAAGGTTTTATGCAGGAAAATGAAAACCTTTATAAAAACTGCAGTTTTTTTGTGTCCCTATCCCTTATAAAACCTTTAGAAACCTTCAATTCGGCAATTTTGATGAATTGTCATTTTTGCTTGGGATGTTCAGAACTAAAACATCTTTAAATTAGGAATCAATTAACTTTCAAATGGTTTTTAAAACAACATATACAATTCCAAACCTTTGTTGAAATACCATCCTTTATTGTCCCTTACTATTTCGTTTAGAAATATACCTTTCAATGTAATGTAAAGCAAGAATATCCCACTATCAAAAATACAGTTACCCTTTACCATCGAGACAATAAAAGATCACTAGAATGGTTATATAGCGAAAACTAAACGCCGGATTTAGGCCTGCTGATTCCCTTCCTTCAATTTTACGCCATCTTCTTTAGTTTTTCAAATTGATTTATCATCAGAGAGATTTCATTCCATCCAAGTCTCGAACAAAGCTATCGGGTCTGGTATTATAGCGCCCTCATCCGGCAAGGTGAATGATGATTCTAACTACTGTCATTAAGCATCGATATCACTTCTGTTCTTCCATCGATATTATTCTTTATATACATCGATGTGGCACCCGGTAACTGAGGCGTTGGAATAGTGGCCGATTTTATTGGATGACGTCATTATGGAACTTTTTTTTTTCTGTTTGTTCTTCAGCTCATTTCACTTTGATCGTTTGCTTTTTCTTCACTTCATTCGGAATCAAAAAGATGCTGTTGCCAATCGCTGTTAGAAACCATAATGACTTGGCGATTTATACTGAGCTTGTATGTAGGTGGAATATCCTTCTTATTGAGTGTTTTGAAGGATTTATTTCGTTTAATAATTGAATTTCGAAACATATACAATTACTAATAAGATTATTTCATCTGAATGGTGAATTGGAGATGATATCTTTATAATTAATTTTTATAGAATGAATAACACAAAATAGCTTGCATTTAATCAAGGGGTTATAAGACACAACGTTGTCAAACATATCCAAAATTATTTTATTGTTTTAAAAAGAGTTACTATTATTTTGTATCTAACGATATAAAAATTATACTTTTACGTTAAGTGCAACTAATTTTCTTTTTTGCAAATCAAGATTAAGATTAGATGCACCTTTTTGAAGTTGGTGCTAATCTTTGAGCATGAATGGACTGTAGTAGAGCGAATATGACGTCATCATCGTGATGCAAACATCTCAGACCAGATGGCACCAGACACGTGACTTCATTTTAAAATTTATGAATGAAAAAATTTTCGCGATTAACTTGTGATTTGGAAATAACAGTAAATGTATTACTTCATGAAGTACAGGATATTTTTATGAATAAACTAGATAAAATTTTATGAATAGATGAAGTAGTAAACAATGTGTCTGAGGCCACACATGTTGACCTCACTTTGAAGTTAGCGAGATTATAACTTATTATTCCTCTTTATTATATTATAACTCCTTATGATTTCTCTACTATCTCCATGCTCGTAGGTGCACATTTACTAAAAAAACATATTTAATTTTTGGCTCCCATTTTAAACAAAGTTGTAATAAATATAAAACAATTACATTATTTCAACTTGTTCATAAAACTAAAAATTAGAAAAAAAAACGCATTTTTCTTAAAGTCGGCTTTTCTTATTTTAAAATGATTATTTTATTTCCATTTCAATTTAAAATTATCCCATCACTAGTAAAAAACATTTTACATTTCGTTTGTTGCCAAACCCGAAACTAAAAATCCAAGGCAATATATACTCTGGAGAGATTAGAAAAATGATCATTCAAAACTTATGGCACATTTAACGACCAGAAAAGTTATTAAAACTCCGCCATAAATAACGATCGACTTTCCATAAAAAACAATCCTCCACTGACATTAATTTGTATTCCGCCGCCATCTTCTTTTGCATCGGTAGCTGTAGATGTGTTCGGCTAAAGAAGCGCTTGCACAAAGTAATCTGGAATCTTAATGAACAACTTCACTTACCGAAAGAAAACTAATGAAGTTTTCAATGCCCACGAGATAAGCAGAAGAAATATCTCTTCCTTGAATTGATGAGAGGGCATAATCCGCACGACAAATCTTTCCTTTCTGGTTTGGCGAGTAATAATGAAGAATGTTTTTTTTGCGGATAAACTGCATCTTTTACCAATGAGTGGATCAGTTTTTCATCGTTTGGAGTTTAATAGCTGGGAGTTTGGAGGAAGAATATGTATTGACAGTAGTCATTCTTCTTTTTTTTTTAATTTGTGGAATCTTTTAAAGAAGTAGTTTTTCTTGCCTGAAGCGACTTTGAAGGATTCATTAGAAGATCCGAATCAATTTTTAAAAATGTTTTTTTTTTTAAATGGTTTTCCTTTTGCGTAACTTTTGATTTGAATTTTTATGGGTCATCTAAGAATTTGAGGATGATATATAGTTAATGTTAAAAGTAATGTCATATTTTATCGTATCGTTCAGATATAATTTTTTGTGATTTTATGTTTTAAATTACTGTTTTTAATACTTTGATGTTTTATTGTGTTCATAAGATATATTTTTATTTATATATTTAATAATCTATCTATCTGTCTGTCTGTCTGTCTGTCCGTCCCTCCGTCTGTCCGTCCGTCCGTTTGTTCGTTCATTTTTTTTAAATTTATTTATTTATGTATGTATGTATGTATGTATGTATGTATGTATGTATGTATGTATGTATGTATGTATGTATGTATGTATGTATGTATGTATGTATGTATGTATGTATGTATGTATGTATGTATGTATGTATGTATGTATGTATGTATGTATGTATGTATGTATGTATGTATGTATGTATGTATGTATGTATGTATGTATGTATGTATGTATGTATGTATGTATGTATGTATGTATGTATGTATGCATGCATGTATGTGTGTATGTGTGTATGTATGTATGTATGTATGTATGTATGTATGTATGTATGTATGTATGTATGTATGTATGTATGCATGTATGTATGTATGTGTGTATATTTTTTTAGTCTAGAATCTGTTACATTTGGTATCAAGTTCTTTGTCATCAATACTGCTTAGTAAAATAGATTTTGGAAATTTAACATTTCTTTTTCTTTGGAAAGTAAATTAAATTTCTATTCGCATTTGATTTCTAAATCACTAGATATAATCTTTTATAGCACTTAAATATCTCTACACACATTGAACAATACCGATTTGAAGAGCATTTTCAATGGCAGTCATAATTCCAAGGGCTTCTGACACAAAACTAGTGATAACTGAAACTTGAAGTTTCAATCAATAATTTCTAATCCCATGTTCTCGGATTTCAGCAGCTGAAATTGGAGTCTTTTTTTTAGTAATCAGGTTAGTGTAAAGGATTTTACAGAAATCGGTTCTATTAAGCTACTATACTTTATAAAGGAATGTGAGATCTTTAAATTATTAATAGCAGAAATGAAAGTCTTTGTTATTTAAAATAAATCATCTTGAGTTACTTATGCATTTTCTTCGAATTCTATTTGAAAGTATTGCTAATGTTATTTTATGCAAAATCGCTTTTGTCGATAAATATTTTTTGATGATTTACTCTTTTTTAACCGACTGAAAAGCGCACCAACCAAAACCGCAAAACCGTTCCAAAATGAGAGGGGTTATGAATTAGACTGTTATGTATTTTTTTACGTATGATCGCGCAAGATTTCTGTTCTTATTCTTATGTTTCAAAAATTATTTTTTGTTGAATAGGGAATGTCTCACTAGGGCACCTTTTGGTTTCCGGTTATCTGGCATTTAACTATCCGGAATTATCAAGTAATCGAAGAGTTTGAAATAAAATAGTGTTCGATTTCAAAAATTATTTTTTGTCAAATACAGAAAAACACATTTTAGCAATTTTTTTTAAAATCGGTTATTCGACTGTCGGAAATATCGATGAATCGGACTTTTTTTAACAATTTCTTTGATTTCAAAATGTTTTCATAGTTTAACAGAAGTTGTACAACAATGGCATTTCGTTTAACCAGCATTGATTGGCATGGATAGGGATTGTTTTACAATATAAATTGTTGAGACATTACTGTTTTGTTTATCCGGCATTTATTTAACCGGATCCGAAAGAATAAAAACCTGAGCAACATATTTAATTTCTTGGTCGATAAATTAAAAACTGAAAAGGGAAAAATAAAATAATCATTTTAAAAAACGGAAAACCAATTTTTCGTAAAATTTGCTAAAAAGTAAAAAATAATCTTTAATTTAACGAATAATTTGACAAAATGTCAAAATTTAGTATCAATTTTATACTTAGTACAATTTTTTGAAGATGATTTCATTTTACTAAAAATCATTTCTAAATTTTTGTGCAAATTAAAAAAAAATTGTAATAAGTATAACATCGATACTAATTAATTTATTTTTTTCAACTTATTCGTAAAATTAAAGATTTTTTTTGCTTTTTAGCGCATTTTTCCTGTAGTCAGTTTTTTTTTTCTTGAAAAAGGTATATTTTATTTAATCTTAAAATATTTGTCAAAAATATCATTTATCTCTAAATGGATTTATTATAGGACTAGCAAAAGTACCCGTTCTTCGCACGGGGATAAATAAAATAACGACAAATTACAGGAAATATATACATTTCCTCTCCTCCAGGGATTATCGCATATACAAGTTTAGAATTCCACCTTTCAAAGTAATAATTTTTTTATATATAAATTAAAATTTTAAATATCTGGATTTTTAAAAATTAGAAGTTAAGAAAAAATTAAATATCTCTATACTATTTGGTTGCTTATACACCGATAAAAATACAATCATTTCTAGATTCGCAATTTAATTCGCAATTTAATCTTTCATTCTTAATATTCGCAATTTAATGATTTAAATGGATATATTCCTTTTCACATTAAATAAAATATTTTAGCAGTGGATATCTGCGGAATTTTTTTCGTTTAATAATATTAAAATGTCATGTAGAGTTGAAAATTCACAATGAAACTACGCTTCGTGCATTAAAAAAACTTCATTAAATATTTTTCAAGTAAATTAAATGGACGTTCATACACAAATTATTCGTATTATGAAAGTATTGTTCTAAAAGTCAAATAAAGACAATCAAATATAGTTACAATTAACCTGCATACATACAAACAAAACAACTATAAACCATTTCCATAAGGTAAAATTCTAGCTATTTTAATTTTTGTAACAATCCGTATTGTAGCATAAAGCCCAATGTGCGGATATTTTCAGTAATTATTAAATCAAACCAAATTTATGACGTCTTTTATAGTGTCAATAACGAAAATTAAATTTTTTAAAATCGCAAACGATTTCATCATCCATGTTAAGTCAATGGAATACATTAAAATAGTTATAATATACAAATGGATCATCGTAAAAACTTAAAAATTATCACAAAAAATTTATAATTTTTCAAGAAAAGTGTTCTGCAAATTTCATAAAGCTATGTTTTGTAATTATGGAGTATTCCGTGAAAAGATCGGCATTCTAATTGATCCATAATTTTTTTATATTATATTTTCGCTTTTCTCCGTTGATTTTAACTGATGTAACTGTTGCCACTTCGTGAAATGTGAAATTTTGCTGATGTATGCTAAAATATGTCATAACTTTCGAATGGAACATCGTAGAGACTTGAAAATAGTCACGTAAAATTCTTATTTTTTGAACTAATTTATTTTGTGAATTTCAAAGCTCTACGTTTTGTAGTTACGGAGCTTATTTTGTACTGACAAACAAACAAACCAACAAACATCCAAACAGATTTTGGGATTTTCAGCTTTATATATAAGATACATTGATGTTTTGTGGTAAAATAACTTTGCACCATATTAGATTCTGAAACTGTTACATATTAAAAGTATACTTGATTTTGGTAGCAATTTATAGTTACATTCTCTACGTCTTTACTACGTTGCATAGAATTCCATCATGCTTATACAAAAATATAAATTAACCTACAACAAAATACGAAACTCGCCAGGGGCCTGATAGTTAATTTTCCAACTACAAAAACTTTTATTAGTTCATGAAATCCGAGACCGCCTTTAATGAAAAATTCACCGTTGTCTTCTTCTACATACATCATTTTAATTTACAAAGTGACGGTCTCACCTAGCACCATCAAACTACTTTGAGAAAGCTTGGCTTATATCTTAACGACACTCTTGATAATTGCGAACCTTCGGGGTAATTAAAAACTGACTTCAATTATAATTAGCATACTGCTTAATTAATGCGTTGGGAAGCCAAGGGTCGCCAGAAACTCGCCAAAGGATGGGTCTTTGGAAGCGGGGGGAGACGTACAGATTTGTTTTGTGGTGTCAAGCGTCCCCGCAATCTTTCTTTAATAGTGGCGAATCCGCAGTGTGTTGGCGTTTAAAGTTGTCACATCTGTTGTATTGTTGCTAATTAAGTTAGTGAAATATTTAATGGATTGAGAATGGTTAAGTGTAGTTTAGTCGAGTTAATACAATGAGTTGCAGTTTAAGGGATTGTATAAAACGTTATGTTGTTTATCTGTAAAAAATGTTTTTGTTAATTATTTCTTATTGATTAGATATCATATATCTTTACAATTGCCTAATAAAGGGTCTATGGTAAAATAAATAAGTAGGTCGTGTAATTTTTTTTTTGGAGACGGTTGCAGGGTTTTAGGCGTGTAACGTCAAACTCACGTGAGTGGCACCTTTTTGTATTCCGGGAAACCGCGACACGTTTTCTCTTATTCTTAGAACGTTGCTTGAGATCGTTGGATGATTGTGGAATAAATGCAATCGAGACAACGTTGCTCAATGGTTCATATTTTTGGTACGACCATGCTCAGCTACAATACACATCGCACTATTTCCTCCCAATAGATGCCAACCGCGCCAACGCTATTCTACGTTTTAATGTGCTTCCGTGAGAATAGCGGCAATATTTGTTAGCTTCCAAAAATACATTTAAAATGTAATACCGATAAATATTTAATTTCATTTGGTTAATAGTTAACATATGTTTGCTCACTAGTTAATGTGTTTATATGTTATTTGTTGAACAACCTGGTGGATACGGATGTGTATATCCCCCCAATTTTTACAGTAGTACACCCTACATATAAATTCTTAAAAAGTATCTGCTGTAAAATATTTTTACCAAATTTAAAGCATTGGAAGGACTTTTAAAATCCCTATATATCGAAATAACCTTTAAAAATATTCTAAAAAAAAAAAAATTTTTTGGAAATATAAATTAAACACACCTGTATTGAAAACGAACATTCATTTAAATATTTTGCTTTTCCGACGGAGGGATAGGCTTATATCAATTAATGAAAAATTAATTTTACAATTGACCAAGCATATTAACTAGTCAATAGTTAAAATATTTGGTAAATGGTTAATTGTTTTCCTCATTAGTCAATATCATCTTAAACACATAACATATTGACTATTGACAGCTCATATTAACTTATGACCAAACATATTAACTAGTGAATAAACATATTAACTAGTGAATAAACATATTAACAATTAACCAACACATTAATATATTAACGTGTTATTTGTTTAAATATGTTTGGTCAATAGTTAATATTTTTTTCATTAGTTAATATCAGCTTAAACAAATAACACATAAACATATTAACTATTCACCGAACATATGAATTGACCAAACATATTTACTATTGACCAAAAATATTAACTATTGACCAAAAATGTTACCAATTGACCAAAAATATTAAATATTGACCAAAACTGTTACCAATTGACCAAAAATATTAACTATTAAATAGTTAATATGTTTGGCCAATAGTTAATATTTATCTTCATTAGAAAAACCAGTTTAAGCAAATAACACATACACATATTAACTTTTAACCGAACTTATAAACTTTAGAATAAACATATAAACTATTCAACAGTCAATATTTTTGTGCAATATTTAATATGTTTGGTCAACAGTTAATATGCTTGGGAAATAATAAATATATTTAGTCAATATTTAATATGTTGGATCAATAGTTATTTTTTTATTCATTAATAAATATCAGCTTAAACAAATCACGCATAAACATATTAATTATTGACCGAACAAATACACATTGACAAAACATATTAACTATTCATTAGTTAATATGTTTGGTAATTAGTTAATATTTATCTTCATTAGTTAATACAAGTTTAAACAAATAGAATGTTTTTCCTCGTCAATCTTTCATATTTTCTCTTTTTAACCATGTTCCAATAAATTATTAAACTAAACTGAGGGCTGAATTTCTTTTTAAAAAAAAAACCTGATAAAACCGTTCAATAATTAAAATTAAGCCCGGTCTTTATCATCATTGCTAAAATCCTCTGAAGTTTAAACATTAAAACGTCTCCTAATAAAAAATATCGATAGCTAAAAAAATTGAAGTATGGGGGAAGAAAAACATTCTATGCTACAAGAAAAAAATATTTTTTGAAAATGTTCTTAATAATTTATCTTTCATATTTTACTTTTATTAATATTATTATTCAACGCCAAGGAAAATTATTTTATGGACCTGGGAGTAGAGTGTGATAACTCAAGTGCCAGTTAGATTTTTAATTCTTATACAGATAAAAATTAAACTAATGGGTTTTCGTTTTTTTAAAAATGACACTCAAAGAACATATTTTTTATTGGGATGTATACTTCAAGTACTTTATTTTGTTAAATGGTAATCAATAATTTTGTGAGTATTTCTTAAACAACTTATTAGAAGTAGGTAAAAATCTAATACATCTGGAATTGGATTGAGAAAATATTTTAATAAAGTTTTTATTAGTGTAACTGTGAACCACATGATGCATTTTCATGAAACTTTCACAGTCAAATAAGCAAATAATTCAAGTTTTCAAATGTGATACTTTTTACAGTTGAAGGCTAGCATAATTAAAATGTTGATGATACATTGTAAAATCGCAAAAAAAAATATTTAATCGAGTTTATGTGTAAAATTGTGAATACTCAAAGTTATTAAGTACTTTTAAAATGTATGTTTACGCATGCTTAAAGTATATTTTTTATACACTGTATAATAAATGTTTATATATGTATAAATTTAATTTTCCGAAACGAGTTGCATCACTAAATGTAATATAAAGGAAGTGAATATTGCATTAATAAACAAAACAATGATAAAGAATTGAAAGTGGAAAAGTAGGAATTGAAAGTAGGCAAAATGTTTAAAAATATACACATTTAAAATTACAATCTATTTTTAAATTTATGTTTAATATATAGTTATTATTTAATGTATCATTACTTGGGGTTACTTGAAAACAAAAAAATCCCTAAATCACTCATGGGTATTCTGCCACAAAATATAGACATGATTAAACTTTATTCCAACAATTACTTCCATATTTTAACTATTTGCATAATAGCATAACCTGTAGTTATTTAAAGCATTTTTTTGTTTGGGTTTTAAGTAACCCCTGAGGGTTCAAGTAACCCCAAGTGACGATATATTTAATATATATGTATAAATTAATATATATGTATATATATATATATATATATATATATATATATATATATATATATATATATATATATATATATATATATATATATATATATATATATATATATATATATATATATATATATATATATATATATATATATATATATATATATATATATATATATATATATATATATATATATATATATGTATAAATTAATATATATATATATATGTATAAATTAATATATATATATATATGTATAAATTAATATATATATGTATAAATTAATATATATGTATACATTAATATATATTAATAAATTAATATATATGTATAAATTAATATATATTTATAAATTAATATATATATATATATATATATATGTATTTATATACATGTATAAATTTAGATATTCTGAGACAAGTTGCATAAAAAAGCTTCATGTAAACCAAGTTCGTATATTATTATTAAATAAAACAATAATACGGAAAAGGAAAGTAGTAAAAGTATTTTAAGAAATATACACATCTAAAGTTACAATTTAATTTTAGTGAATAAACTTAAGGATTTATATATGTATAAATTTAAACAATCTAAAGCTAGTTAGATAATTGAATATAATACAAAACATCGGATAATTTTCAACAAGCAAAACAATACCACTAAAAAGGAATGTTTTTAAAACCTTAATAAATTTAATTACGCGCCTTAACTTTTATTATTTACTTCATTAAAGTTATTCCAATTAAAATATTTTTTATCAAAGAAATGACTTCAAAGCACGGAGAAAGGCGATTCTCCTAACAGCCACCTCCAACGGAAAGGTGATTCAGGCAATTAAATCATCCCAGAATAAGGTGATTCAGACAACAGAAACACACTCGAGATTGTGATAAAAATCAACATAAGGGGGATGGGGGGAGAGGGTGGGGGGGGGGGGGGCGTAATTTGAAAATGTGCAAGATGATAAGGAAATTATTGTGGCTTTAAAAAGTGCAACTTTCTTCTGGGGGCCCTTGGGATTTGTAGTTAAATTAATCAATGCGAGGCAAGATCCCAAGCGTAGAAAGACTTAAGTCATTGAAACTAATTGGACACTTAAAACGCTGGATTTTGGATTTTTCCTAATTAAGCTTTTTCGTTTTGGCCGGATGCTCCTGCGAATGGCCAAAAACGATGATTTAAAGAGCGTGTAATCATTTCTGTAGTGCCTTTTTTTTGCTGAATTTTTTTGCTGAAAAGAACTCATAAAGTGAATAGTGAACGAGCGCAATTATCTCTAAGCATAACGACTAGGGAATCAAATTATAGTTAGGAAATAAAATAGAGATGTATTCGGGAAGTTTATAACAATTAATATAAAACTTTATTTGGCGATGGGGGGATGTTAAGTGTTTTTTATTGCTGGTTTTATCAGTAATTAGCTTGGTTGCTCTTTTTATTTCGTTATGAATTATCTATGAGAAATTGAATATTTAAAAAAAAAAATAGAATAAGTATATAATTTCTTGCCACATATTTGGTTTTATTAAAATAAAAATATTTTTTATATAAATCGTAAGTTCTGAAATATGTGTCGAAAACTAATTAATTTTCAAAATTCGTTAGCTGATAATATGTTTAACGTCTACTTCCTCAAAAGGTATTTACATACATAGTATACTAAATTGCATACTGGAACGGGCATCCATGACTTTTTTTAATTCGTACTCTGTAATTTTGCTTAGAAATGGCTTATCGAAAGGAATATATGTATCAGCAACGATAATTACATACATAATTCAGTTAAAGTAAAGAATAAGGGGTCAGTCCGCCAAGGCTTTAAAATTAATGTCGCCAAATATGATTTCAGTTCAAATTAGTAACCTATAGCAATACATGCGTAATATATTTTACACGCACGTGGTAATAGTTTCATAATATATTTTACAATTATGTGCAAATTTGAATTCAAATTGTAATTTCGATAGTTTTCCAATCGCCATTTTCTATTTAGCCATTACGCAATTTTGACAATTCGCTATTCGCAATTACCAAGTACTTCGAACATTTATTAATGGTTCTGTATATATAATAAACTATTATCAAAACGATGCCTGGTCATTTTCCATTCCGTGTCTTATTAGTTTAATCTGCACCAAGTAGTTATACTCTCTTCTTTACGTAACATCGATGGATCGGTGCAACCCTAGGCATTCCATGTAAAAGTTGTATGTGAAAATAGATTTGACGTAAATAGTAAAAAAATATGATGATATTTTTTACTTTTAACGTTATCTTATCTTAGTAGTAAAGTAAGAAGGCATCATAGGTCAAATGGATAATGGGCAAATTAACATAATTTATAGTAGATAAATTAAAATAATTTAATATATAACATAATAAATTAATAATAAATTTAATAAATTAACATAATTAATAATAGATCAATTTACATAATTTATAATAAATAAATTAACATAATTTATAATATATAAATTAACATAAATTATAATATATAAATTAATATAATTTATAACAGATAAATTAACATAATTTATAATAGATAAATTAACATAATTTATAATAGATAAATTAACATAATTTATAATAGATAAATTAACATAATTTATAATATATACATTAACATAATTTATAATAGATAAATTAACATAATTTATAATAGATAAATTAACATAATTTATAATAGATAAATTAACATAATTTATAATATATACATTAACATAATAGATAAATTATCATAAGTTATAATAGATAAATTAACATAATTTATAATATATACATTAACATAATAGATAAATTATCATAAGTTATAATAGATAAATTAACATAATTTATAATGGATAAATTAACATAATTTATAACGGATAAATTAAACGTTATTTATAATAGTTTTATAATTAAACATAATATAACGTTATTTATAATTAAACATAATTTCTAATGAATAAATTAAACATAATTTCTAATGATTAAATTAAACATAATTTCTAACGATGAATTAAACGTAATTTCTAATTAATAAATTAACATAATTTATAATGGATAAACTAAATATACTTTTTAATAGATGAATTAAAGATAATATAATTATCGTAAAATAACGGTTAAAATACTCATGCAATTATCCGTTTTATAAAACTTACCCCTTATCGTAACACTCTAGTCCTCAGAGGTTCGAGAGCTTTAACCCTCCACCCACCCACACCCACACCCACCTATTCCATTCGTTTCATGTAATTTTCAAATTTAACTGCCCTGGAATTCTCAATGATACAGTCGTGAAGGCAACGTCGGTTTGTTTGGATAAATACACACATGTATTTAATTTCATGTACACAATATGGCTAAAAAACATGTTAAAGTCACGTTTACAACATGTTTATAAAGGAATTGCATTTTTAAGTGTACTTAACAATTAAAAACCAAGTTTTGGCAAAACGTTTATTTTGACAATTATACTTTAAATAATTATATTTTTGTGTGCTTTATTCGAAAATAAAAACCACACACACACAAAAAAAGGAATTTCAGCATATTTTTTTTTCCTGTTGTAATCGTATTTAATAACAACAGAAAAAAAACTCATTAAAACTTAGATTCTACTTCAGAAAAAAAGCCTACAATACACAGTTTAAAAAAAATCGTCTTTTTCTTAAATATAACATTAATTTATGTATAACAAAACATTGCTTATTTTAATAAAAACAGCAATTTAAGACGCTGATATTAAATAAAAAAATAGTAATAAAAAAACCACTTATCTAAGCTTAGATATTTTATTTTAATAAATACAAACAAGGGGCTACTATTTTTTATAAGAATAAAAATTAACTTAAGATGCTCATCATATTACGCATTTACTTTAAAAATGACACAGCAAGTTCTAATTATTTTTTATAAATTTTTCCCGAAAAACTATTTCAAGTTTTATTCTGGCGATAGCAGAAAACATATCTTATTATTAAAGGTAAAAAAAAACCTCTATTATTTAGCTTCTATCTTTTGTGCTGCGAAAGCTCGTTAGTTGATGTACACAGGACCAGGTTCTTTAACATCGGCCATTTTTAAATTACATCATTAAGGCATAGATACGAGGCTGTTGCATTTTAAAGAATTTTATCCTTTGTAAGAGCGGGTATGAAATACGTTTTTTCGCTCCGAAACTTTGGCGTAAAACTAAAATATGATTTTCATAAAATGTTAATCAGGAGCAACTGAAAAAGTTAAAGTTAAAAAAAAATGGGAGCGCCACTAATTATGCAATGCTTTTGGGGTGCTCTTTTAACAACTTAAATTTATGTATAAATATGTGCGGGATTATCCTTTAAAGAAATGGGTACTTAATGTGGGTTCTAAGTCCAAGTTTTCATGACATCAATAAACTAGTTGTACTTAATTAGGTAACAAGAAGTTGGTTGTGTAGTAATTAAATGTTTTTGTTTAAAGTAGAATTTATGTGAATAAAAAAAATTTTATTCATGCTTGAACACTTTTGCATTATTAGAAAATCTTTTTCTTACCAATAATAAAAAAGCAAAAGTAATATTTAAAAAAAAGTATTATAGTTTTTTAAGCTTAAATATCTTTTAAAAAACACTACTCCTTTTTTAATTTTTAATGTATTACAAAAAATAAATGGATTAAATAACGTCAAAGTATGAACTACAAACGTTTGAATAGACTTTTGCATATTTGTGTTTTTATTGTTTTCAAAAACTTATTTTTAAGTTCAAAACCTAAAGAATATTCACATTTTTATGTTTAAAAATTTGTAAAATAATCATTTATAACTAAATTTAAAAAATCTATTCGTACGTTTATAAAACACATATTAGAGCTTCCAGAGCTAATATAAGTTTAGTTTGAAGTTATTTCGTTACAAAGTCTTAGCATTTTAAACGTGGCCAAAATGTGAAAAAAAAAATATTTTGAGTAAATGACGACTATTGCAGACGAAAAGTGTGTAGAAAGATGATAAATGGTATATAAACATCTAAAAAAACATATGTTCTGATTCTTTTATTGTTTCGAAATTTTGTACAAATCTTCTTAAGATTATATAGTATCGTTTTATAAAGAAAACATTTTTTTTTCTTCTTCTGAATTTAGGGCTCGGGTCTCCCTTAAATATTTTTGTTTATAGTATAATTTGTATGGGGATGAATAACACGTTTTTATTCTTGCATGAACACTTTTGCATTTTTAGAACATCTTTTTCTTAACAATACTAAAAAAAAAAAAATTATTTAAAAAATGTATTATAGTTTTTTAAGTTGAAATATACTTTAAAAAAAACACTTCTCAATTTTTAATGTATTATAAAAAATAAATTGATTAAATAACCTCAAAGTATGTACTACAGACGAATTAAATTAATAGACTTTTGCAGATTTGGGTTTTAATTGTTTTCAGAAACTTATTTTTAGTTTACAACCTAAAGAATATTCACATTATTATGTTTAATAATTCGTAAAAAAATAATTTATAATTTAATTTAAAAAAGCTATTCATAAGTTTATGAAACAAATATTAAAGCTTCAAAAAATATTAACAGCTTAGTTTTAAGTTAATTTTTTTAAACACCCTTAGCATGTTAAACGTGACTAATATTTTAAAAAAATATTTTGAGTAAAAGATGGATGTTGCAGACTAAAAGTATATAAAAAGATGATAAATGGTATATAAACATCTAAACAAACGTATGTTCTCTTTCTTTTACTGTTTTGAAATTTTGTACACATCTTCTTAAGTATATATAGCATCGTTTTATGAAAAATAAATCAGCAATTTTTTTCGGAATTTTTGGGTCGGATTTCTGCGCACACTCCAAGAAATAACAGTCTCATTTCTGAGAATACTGCGATCCTCAAGGTTATTGTCTTCATATTTTTCGATTGTTTCGTCATTGAATCATGTGACTTTGGAAGAAACAATAATCCTCAATTATTTAGCAAAAGTAATTTACTCAGATGCCTCTTCGGCGTTTTTCAGGGACATCAGCTCATGTTTGGTTCTTATACATATATTCTCGAGTGTTCTTGGCCAAGTGGATAAAGCGTTGGACTGTGGGCAAAAAGGACAGCGGTCCGAATCACGATTTCTAGATTTATTCGAAATTGTTGTCAAATGATCTTTGACGAAATACATTTTGCACCAAAAACGACAAAATTAATTTAATCTGCTGGACAAAATATTTAATCGGAGCACATAGCAGGTGTCTGTTTTGTCAAAAATGACAGACATTTCGTTAAATATGACCATGTATTTTTAACAGTGCAATTGGCTATTGGCGACGCGACGGTAACTACCTGAGAGTACTGCTCCATAAATTTGAACCATGGTATGATCATAAAGGCAACTTCTGCGTTGGCACCTGATATGGACAATAGCAGATTTTACGTGCACCAGTTCCTTCTACGTGGTATGTTATTTTAATTATAATCCTTATAACTCTTCGATTAACAGACATACATACGCGCCTTTTTGGCACTGAGTCCAAAGCTTTTGGAGACTTTTCAGGGGCTTGTCGTAGACAGTGACCCAGAAACGTTTTCTTTTTAACTTGAACCGCGAACAGATGTCAACAAGGACACATGGCTAGACGAAATAAATTTCGTGATAAAAACAACGAAATAAATTTAATTAGTTTGGTGAAGTATTTAATCGGAACATCGGATGCCCCTATTTTGTCAAAAATTATGACGTTTCTTCACAAATGAGCATAAACTATATTAATTTATACATATTTGTGACAATATTAAAAGGAATTATTCTCATATGCATATATTTTTCAGTAAAAACTCAATATGACAAAGTAGCTTGTATGGTCCAGCATTTGCTGTGAACCCGTGAACACATATTGGTTGAGAAATATAGTTGCCCACGTCAGGTTTTAAACCCTCGACAATTATCCTAATATAATTAGGGGAAATATAATTGTCTTACCTTGAACTTCATATAAAAATAAAAGAAGAAAAATAAACTTTAAAAAAAATTACACATAATGTTTTTCTACTATTTAATTAAACAAAAGTATTGCAAATAAAGTTATTGAAATAAAAAATAAATGTCCGTAAGATCAGTATTAATTGTTTATATATAATTAATATAAAATCTTGGGTCAGATTTACTGTACGGTCACCCTTGGCGCGGTTTTTTCCACATTTGGCGATAAATGTTTTTAAATGGCAACCCCCTCTGAACCGACAAGGAATTGCAGCAAGCCTATTGGGCAACAGTTGTTTTCTTTAGATCTCGCTCGTGCAAAAAGTCGCCAAAATTTAAACTTTTGGCGAGATTTTGAAAAAGTTGCCAAGGGTGACCGTACAGTAAATTTTTACCAAAATCTTTTATTCAGTTTGACAGAAATTAAATAGAGAGAAAAAAATTTATAGCAAAAAACAAAATATTTTAAAGAAAGGTAATCCACATAACGAAAATTTATACTAAATAATTTTTAATAAACTGCATAAAAAATATTAGCAAAACAAAATAAAACTACAGACACCAAACATATATGGCGCTATGTATACCCTAACCAAGGCGCTTCAATTTCTTATTAATGACATTTTAAATATTAATTAAAAAATACCTAACTAAATTTTTAAAGTCCTGGGAATCAGGTGCACAATTAGAGGCTGAAAAGTACTTATCTTGAAAATTTCAGACATTTCTGTACACATACAGACAGACTCTTTATTTTACTAATATGGATACTTGTATCATAAAGAGTATGAGTCTTGAAAAATAGTAAAAAATCATTTAAATCCAAATATTTAAATATAAATCGAATTGTATGGAGTTTCTATACAATGTATCGCGTTTTCTGAAGCCCCCCTAAACATTTAAAATAAATTTACCAACAACTAAAATTCAATCAGCATAATCCCTGAAAAGCATGTAAATGATTATGTTCAAAAGTAAAAATTAAAGTTTTCTACAAATAAATCCTTATTGACTTCCGAAATACACAACAACACCGTAATGAACTAAACTACCCCAGGCTTTATACAAGGTATCTGACTCATGCCATTTTCCCCCACTATATTTTTGCCGTTTTCGACCTTCAGTGTCTTGGTCGCAGTTTGTTTTGTTTATTAGCACCAGAGGCAAAGTTAGGGAAGAATTCAATTTCCGCAAAAATTTGCATTCGGATAA
This sequence comes from Troglohyphantes excavatus, assembly GCA_963932185.1. Classification (NCBI taxonomy): domain Eukaryota; kingdom Metazoa; phylum Arthropoda; class Arachnida; order Araneae; family Linyphiidae; genus Troglohyphantes; species Troglohyphantes excavatus. The sequence goes on from OZ010669.1 coordinate 69,231,036, forward strand.
TTATTCGCAGGAAGTGTCTATACCCTTGGGATGGGATAAAATACTGAGATCGTCTTTGTGAAACTGGGAAATGAAAGTCGAGTCTCGAGTAAAAGATACGAGTCGAATATTTCAGGGGAATAAATAGGTTTTATTTTTTTTAGACATCGCTACAGTAAATTGAGGCGCATTTTCCTAAACAACTAATTAGCTAATTGTTGAAAAAAGAGTAATTTCGCAAATTCTTGCTGAGTTTGGAAGTAGAAACCCATAATTATTATGAAATAACACAATTGGGTAATTAAAGGACTGATGTATGTGGAAAAAAATTACTAGTGGAACTCTTCTATTTTCTTCTATTTATTCAAAATGTTTCACGGAAATAACATGAGTTTAATGAAATGTGAATGTAAACAAATAACCAACCATCTACCGACGATAAAACGAGTACTGAATTTACTCATTTTTCTTTTAATACAATTGCATCGTAAATGAGCGATAACGTACTCATATTTAAAAAACCGTACTTCCTCAAACATGAGCAGTGTGGTTTAATATTGCTAATATCAGCTTCTGTTCAAGCCATCCTAACAAAGCGATCTGGTAAACTTAAACTAGTTGATCAGAAATGGTTTTCCACATTATTTGATGTCGATTGCTTCAATGGAAACTGAGTTATTACAACAGAATTATCTTACTTTTTATTCTTTTGACACACCTGTTTAACATTTCTTCTGTTACCACTCTAGTCCACACCTGTTTAACATTTCTTCTTTTACCACTCTAGTCCAAAGGGTCTAATATGAAAGAAATACAAAAGCTTTATATTACTTAAATATTTTTCTAAGACCTAAAGTCGACTTTATGAAAGATTTTTATGACTTTTGGTATTAATGAAGTGTTAACAAGCAAAGATTATTTCAAAGTAAATTTCATAAAAAAAAGATTGTCGAAGGCTTTTTAACGGTATGAATTTAAATATAATTGTTATCGGTATATTTTATCGATTTCTTGGGTATGTAATATTTTAATTAATTTCAACGTTAGTTTAAGTAACGTGTTTAAACACACTGTAAAAAATGGTACCTAAAATGAGTACCTGAACCTACTCGTTTTTATTTGAGTACAATTGCATCGTAAATGAACAATGAAGTATCTAAATTTAAGTAATCGTACTTCCTCAAAAATGAGCAGTGTGATTTAATATCGCTAATCTCAGCTTCTGTTCAAGAAATCTTAACAAAGCGATCTGACAAACTTAAAAACAGTTGTTCAGAAGATGGTTTTCCATATGATTTGATTTCGATTTCTAAATAGAAACTGAATTAAATAAACTCAATTATCTTACTTCCCATTCTTTTGGCAGACTTTTTTTAACATGTCTTCTGTTCATAACTTCTTCAAGTAGGTATGATAGTTTTAAGGGTAAGGTTTTGTACTATGGTGCCTGAGGATCTTTTTCGATTCCCGGTAAGTCTTAAGTTGGTTGTAATTGTCGATATTAATTGGATGTAATTTATGAAGGCATCCTAAGTAGGCAACCCAACTGTTATTTTTATTCATTGTATACTTATGTCTTTTTCAGAAATGAAACTTATGCATTCGGAGTCATGATAAACATCAAATGTACTCAAAAATTGGTACATTTTAAATATTTTTGAGTATCTTTTTTTAACATCTATTATTTAATGATTAATTTTCTGAAAAATCCCTTGTGAAGTCTTAATTTAAGTACTGCATTTTCGATGTAATACTTTTCATAATTTGTATGTTCCGATACTTGTTAATGTCCGAAATGTATTGAAAAACAAAAATAGTTACTGCGACTTCAATATTACTTACAAAAAATGAAATTTAAAGTTAAATATGTTTTACTTACGGTGTTTTATGAGTAATTTATAGTGGGACACTAAGTAGAGATGTGCCTACCTATCTTCAAAATAAATTCTTTAGTCAGCAGAACTATTTTCATATCAAAAGCTTTTTACAAATTGGACACTCTTTGGGTACTCAATAAACCTCAAACATGAAAACACAGCAAATTCGTCCTAAAATATAGTTTCATTGTTATAAAATTACGGACAATGTTATAAAAATAAATCATTCAATCAAACAATTTTAAAATATACCCGAGATAATATTCTGTGCGATGTCAATTCGAATTACATTACAATTTCTCTCAATTGACGATTCCATAAAATCAAATCATTCTCAACTAAATGAAACCATATACTTCGAAACCCTTTGTTAAGAAAACATCGTTGCCATTGTGTTAAATATGTCTGCGACATTGTTTCCCTAATCGCTATAAAATTAAGTACACCATTAGGAGCCGGCAAAGGAGATGTTTCAAATGGTTATAGTCACATATTCCGAGGTGATTAACGCACTTTCAGTGATAATGCACAATCATTTATGCAAAATACACACAGGAGTGATAAGGATAAGTCTGCGTTGTGTCCTCTTATTGTCTGAGTGACGAGACAATGCGCAGGGGAAGATTAAAAATCGTAATTTACAGTTTGTACGCTCCTTTGGGATGAGAGGGGAGTAATAAATGGAGTATGTGTTAATGATGCGCATTTAACCCCCTCAGATTCGTTAATGTAAAGTGAGAAGGGGTTAATTATAGAAGATAAAACACCAAAAATAATATTTATATTATGAGGCTATATAGACTTTTTAAAATATATATAATTAGTTTTCATATAATGAGTAGTTAAAATATTATAACCACATGACGTTTTTAACCCTCTGACGGTCATGGACGGGATATTACGTCCACACTGTAAAAAAAAACTGTACTTAAAAAATGAGTACCTTAACCTACTATTTTTTGTACAATTGAATTGTAAATAAGCGATGAGGTATTCAAATTTAAGTAACCGTAATTTCTCAAAAATGAGCAGTGTGATTTAATATTGCTAATCCCAGCTTCTGATCAAGCCGTCTTAACAAAAGGACCTTATAATTTTAACTGATTTTCCACGTTATTTGATGTCGATTGCTTAAATAGAAACTGATTTATTATAATTCAATTATCTAACTTCTCCTTCTTTTGCACAGCTTTTGATAATTTTTTTGTTTGTAACTTATTTACGTCTACAAGGTGTAAGAATGTATTCGGAGCTATGATAAGTATCGAACATATTCAAAAATGAGTATATTTAACTTATTTTTGAATACATAATTTTAACAGTACAGGGATCTCAAATTTTTCCATCAATGCATCTAGTTTTTAAACTCACAAAAATAAACAATTTTACAATAATTTTTTATCTGATTTTTTTTTAGGTTTGTTGCTACGGAATATGTGATAATTAGCAACATTTGACTGTCCGCGAAGTTTTGGTAAGTTCAATATTTCGGCTACACAGTACATACAATAAAGCATCCCGACTATGTCGGATACTTTAGTGTATTTCCGTAGCATTAGATATAGGGAAATTAAAAAAAATTACAATTTCTGCTAATAGTTTGTGAAAATAAATAAAATCAATATTTCCAAAAATAATTATAAGTAGTTTTTATTGGCATAACTCTACATCGCATTTTATTGAAATACTTAATTATATAGTCATAATTGAAACTAATTGTATTCAATTTACAGTATTTTAATATGATATTAACTTTATGTACCATAATTTTGTGTTATCTTATGATAATACTCTTTACAAAAGCTACTCATTTCTTTTAAGATATCGCAACATTTTATACACTGTAAAAAAAAAAGTACTTAAAATGAGTAACTGAACCTACTTGTTTTCCTTTGAGTACACGTGTAAATGAAAATACTCAAATGTAAGCAACCGTACTTTCTGAAAATTGGGCAGTAGGATTTAGTATTGCTGATTTCAATTTCTGTTTAATCTATCTTAATAAAGCAACCTGACAAATTTAAAATAGTTGTTCAGAAGATGATTTTTCACAATATTTGACGTTGACTGCTTAAATGAGAACTGAGTTATTACAACTCAAGTATATTACTTTCCATTCTTATGACACACTTTTTTAACATTCCTTCGGTTTGTAACTTCTTCATATCCCACGGTAGTACAACGGATAAGACGTTGCACTACGTTGCCTTTGTTGTACTTGTTGACATTTATTAAAATGGGTTTATGAAAACAACCTACGTAGGCAAGTAACAACTCTTTTTATTCATTTTTACTCATTGTAATACTCATTTTTGAGTAAGTCTTTTTTTAAAATGAAATGTATGTATTCGGAGCTATGACAAGTATCGAATGTACTCAAAACTGAGTACATTTGACTTATTTTTGAGAACATATGTTTAACTTTATATATTTCATAGCTTATGTATATCTTTACATTACAATACAAAATGAACCTATTGAATTTTAGATAGGCAACGTATTATTCATTTGAATAAATACATAAAAAAATGTGTAGAACGAAACCGAATAAATATTAAAACTGCGATTTCCGAAGTCTAGATTATTATGTACTCGTCTAGAGCCGAGCAAAATGGTATACTTCATATGAGCAATCACATATGCGATGCCACATAACTTTCTTAAAGGCATCTTATAAGTGGCTAATTCCATATTCCAAGCCACATGCCAAGAAAGTGAACTGCTTAACCACATTCCCATAAAATTTCGAATTCAGCCATAAAAGATAATACCTCTGGGTTATCTAGTGACATAACATATATGGTGGTTCTTTAGAACCAACTTAAAGATATAACTTAACTCAGTTTATGTTTTTAAAGAGCTTTGATCGGGGAGTACAGAATGTGTAACGAAAATGCGTATATTTTGAAAGGGTAGTTTCGCTGTTTTATTAACGCTTTGTTCTTTCCTATCTAATTATATGGTTTTCTATTAAGGGTTGGGCAGTAGTCCCCGACAATAAATATCAGTCGTATTTCATTTAACTTTAAAATTGCTAAAAAAAATATTAAAATTTAACATTTTATAAAACAATTATCCAGTCAATAACTAAATATTTTGTATTATTATTACACTTCACATATATAGTATAATAAACCTTTTTTGACAAAAAGAACTTTCGATTTTCACTTTGATAAAGGTCGGTTTGGTTCACTTTTCAGAATAAATATAGAATAACTTTACATAAAACATTTACCAAATACACGAAAACATTCTATTTCAAACAGTGATCCTAATTTTTTTATCTAATGTTATTTTTTAAATATATGAAGAAAAAAAATTCGTATACAAAAACTTATATTTTTCGCAACATAAAATGTCACATAAAGTATTTTTTGTATATAATTTCATAATTAGATATTTTCGATTCAAGTTATGTATTTTTATTATTGTTATTGTTAAAAAGACAAATGAAAATACTGAATAGAGTTTGAGAAAAGTGTACCTAAAAATATCAGTTTTGAGTAGAACACAAAATAAAAACATTAATTATTTAAAAATGTTTAAACGAAACAAATACATTTTTGAAGTGCAATAATCATAACAAAAGTTTAGTCATTCACTGTAATAAGTCATTTTATAAAATATTAAATTTGAAATAATTTGGAGCAATTTTAAGTTGAATGAAATACGGTTGATTTTTGTTGTCGAGGGTTACTGTAACTGTAACTTATAACTAATAAATAGTTATGAGTTACAGTTACAGTTATCTTAAAAAATTGTAGTATTAGGACCACGATATTATAATTTACTTTAAAAATTTACACACAACTATATATAAAACAATATACGAAAAAAATATGACCCGTTCAACCATATAAAACGTACACAGTTAAAAATTATTATGAACTTGTACCAAAATTTGGTACCCATTTAGCTGAAACCAACATTTGGTGCTTAGTTTCAATATTTTACGGTGCTACCACGGATATCATTTAGTGGTGAAATGTTGCATCAAAACTCATAACGTTGCGTAAAACTCAAAATTCTAGTTTTTTAGAATTAGAATTTTTGTAGCGAAGCTGGCAACCCTCCTATCACAATATAACCCATTTTTTAAAATTATGTGTCAAGTCCACCGATCGGGCTCGAACTAGGAATCTTCTGATTCATAGGTGCATGAATTTATTCACTTGGCCACAGAAGACTTAGTTCGTCTATGTCTTTCTTAGAGAGAATTCCTCGGCTTATTGATGTAACGACAGCGAAAATTTCGGTTTCATTTAAAGAGGCTGAACCAATTATCGGTGAAATATCCGCTTTTTTCCCGATATAGTATGTTTGGTTCAACCCAGATTTCACCATAATATGGTGTAATTTGTTGCAGCCCTCTGTTTTGCGCCAAGATATGGTACACCATGGAACTGAAATTTTTAACAGTGCCATAATGAAAAAAGTAATCAAACCACGATAGTGTCTTGGGAATATGCATCTAACATAATAACCTTGGACCACAAATAAATGGCCAGTTAATTACCAACGCTCCTCAAGCATCCATCGCCCTTAAATACAAGTTGATACAAACCCTGGTGATAATAACTCAACCAAACTCACCCACCCACCCCTCTCGCCTTTTGTCCCGCCCCAAGAATCTCCTCAGCTTGTCTGGTGTCTTCATCGCCGCGTAAATACTATTCATTTTCTTATTATCCTCATCTCAAAAATGAGGTCCGCACTCAAAAGACGTCCAAGAGTTAATTATAAAGGGAGGTGCTATTAGCAACAACGCTTCTCAATTAAAACCTGTCTTGAGCGGAACTGCTTCACCGGAAAATGCGGCCCTGCTCTTCCTCCCCCTCTGATGGCAGCCTGCTGAATAAAGATTTTTGATTAGCATTCCCGATACTCTTCAGGATGCCTCAGTGAGCTCCTGAACATGGGTGGGGTGTCGAGGGATGTTGGGATATCGCTGGTGGGCTGAAGTGGGCTTGGAGTTTTAGAGTAGAGCTCTCAGTTTGTAAATGTTTTTTTAATCCGGAACAACACATGTAGACACTGCTAAAAATTATTACGATCTTGTACAAAAATCTGGAACCCATTTAGCTGAAACCAACACTTGGTGCTGAGTTTCACCATTTTATGTGTTAAAACGGATAACATTTAGTGGTGAAAAACGTTGCACCAAAACTCATAACGTCGCATAAAACTCAAAAGTTGCATAAGACTTTCTTAGTATTTTGGCAGTTATCTTAGTATTTGATTCGCAGCTGGCAAGCCTTGATCGTAACTTTTCTACGTTTCTTTGTTAAATCCACCGATCGGGCTCGGACAAGGATTAGACGGACATAGATGAACCCCTTTATCCACTGGGCCATGGAGGCCCTTGTTTGTCGGTGTCTTTCTTGAATGTGATTCCTCGGCTTGTTGATGTAGCGACAGCGAAAATTTCGGTTGCAGTTAAAGTTGTTGAACCAATTATCGGTAGAACCTCCACTTTTTCTGATAAAGTATTTTTGGTCCAATTTATATTCCACCATAGTATGGTGTAATTTGCTGCAAACCTCTGTTTTGCACCAAGATATGGTACATCATTGAACTGAAATTTTTAACAGTATATATATATATAACCATACTTTCGCTATGAGAACAGTTCTAAACTCTAAAAGTTATAATTTAGAATCCCCGTGATACAATTCTATGAAAAAGGTACTTAAAAAATGAGTACCTGAGAATACTCGTTTTTCTTTGAGTATAATTGCATCGTAAATGAGCGGCGATGACATACTCAAATTTAAGTAATCGTACTTTCACCAAAATGATAAGTGTGATTTAATTTTCCAAATCTCAGCTTCTACTTAAGCGATCTTAATACAGCGACCCGATAAATCTTCATTTTTAGTGCAGTTCTATTGGAAATGCTATGCCCAAATATAAATGATCACAGTTAAAATAAAACACATCAATAATAATAATTATTTTGTATAAATTACCTAGGAGAATTATACGAATTTTAAAATTTTATATAATAATACGAGTAATAACTTTAGATTATATAATAATTTTACATGTGAAAATCTGTAGTATTTTCCAGCAAAATAAATCAGCATGAAACCTTCATCAAAATTGTCAAATTGAAGGTTTATTGAAGGTTTTATAAAGGATATTGAAACAAAAAACTGCAGTTTGTTTTGAAGTTTTTAATTTTTCTGCATATAAGCTTTAAAATATCTGCATTTTCTCTTCATGATTAAAAATTGAAGTTTTTTTGCAGGTTTGTATGAAGGTTTTTTACAGTTTTTATGAAGGACATTGAAACTAAAACCTTTAATTTTATAGATCTTCAAAAAAAACTGCAGTTTTCCTGCATAAAACCATCAATTTCAAAATTTTGACGTAGGTTTTATGCTGACTTTTTTTGCTGGGTTCGTCTGAATTGTTTAAACAATTAAATCGGAACGAATTTTCCTGTTGCGAGTGAATAATGACGTTCGTGATACTGTAAGACAGTATTTTTTCTAAAAACAATCATCTCATGCAAAAATTAATTATAATTTTTTACAGTACACAAAATATATCTACAGACCATTTTTTTAAATGCATCTTCAATAATAAAAGTTACTCTTCAATTTTTTCGCATAAGATGGCTGCGAGTTTTCAAATTATCTCCCCAAAATAGAGTTGAAAGAAAGCTTAACAATATAACATCATTAACGGGAAGATTGCTGTTTAGCAGAAATCAAAGACATTTACATTTTATCTCATATAGGAGAATTAATTTCACTCCTCGATGAAAGAGACTAATTTCTTATCCTGCCTCAGGCTTTATGCAAAGAGACAGGGATAAATTGTGCACAAAAGTTTGGGTACAGATGATCTTGTCCAATTTTTATATTTCCACTCCTTATTTTTCTTTTCATCTTCAAAGGTACAAATTCTTTCAGCCGTCTGGTTTTAAGCTCCCGTCTATTCCCTTAGTATAATTAGGGGAAATAAATTTGCTTCACCCTTTATAAAAAAAAACAATGAAGAAAAGATAGGATTTTTGTAAAAAAAAAATCATATTTCTACTATCTTTCTAAAAATTCTGCCAATAAAATTATTGGTATAAATAAATGCACATATGATCAGTGTTAATGACTTATATATAATTAACATAATTTTTTTTTCTGAAATTAAATGAAGACAAAAAAAAAATTCTAGCAAAAAAACAAAATACGTTACAGAAATGCAATAAAAAAAATATCTGAAATAGTTTTGAAAGAACTACACCAAAAAATATTAACAAAACAGAAAAACTACAGATGTCAAACATAGGTGGCGCCATGTATACCATCACTACGGCGCTACGATTTCCTATGGATGGACGTTTTAAATATTAATTAAAAAATAACTAACTAAAATTTTAAAATTCGGGCTCTCAGGTACACTTGGAGCTTAAATATTACTTATGTTAAAAATTTCAGACATTTCCGTAGGCATGAAGTAGGGGTTTTGCGTGCTACAAACACACATACATACTCTTTATTTTATTAAAGTTATTTTTATTTAATGTTTCTTTAGTACATTTGTTGTAGTTTAAAAAGTAAATAAAGCATACCTCAAAAATATTTGTAAAATTAAAATAGATTTACATAAACATAGATATTAGTTGAAATACAACTCAAGGGTTTTAAAAGTACAGGGTGGACAAAATAAGTTTCCCTATTAAGATGTATCTGCAGCTAAAACTAACAAGCTGAATTGCCCCAATCCCCTCTCTAGAAGTATAAAAATCTATTGGATACATGTTTTCCCAATCCACACGTGCAATACATGTTATTTCCTATTGCACTCCATACAAAGTACAGCAACACCTTATACCAACAGGTGTTGCTAATAGCATCATTACCGGAAACAAGCGTATTAATCAGCATTTAGATTATATATAAACATGGTAAGGAATTATAAAACAACTGAGGACATTCAAGTAACCCCTATTTCACTTACCACTCCCCCCCCCCCTTTAAACCCAAATGACATAAAATGATTCAGTCCTTCTCAAAAGGTCAAAGTGAGGCTTGAAATTCTATTACATCCAAATGCGGTGCTATGAGATTAGGATGATGATCACGTGCTAAGGGATAAATTAAATGTTATAGGGGGCAGTTCTGGGGAGCATAAAATTCAGGGCTTCGGCCAGAAGTGCTGAATCAGCACAATTTAAATGGAAATTCAAAACCCCTTGACGCTGGATGAAAGATCAATCGGTCTCTGTAGAGCGTTTTAAGTGTATCGTGCATAAGAAGCGAGGGCTTCAGGAAATGGGGCTGCGCGTTGGGTGAGTGAAAACCCATCCAGCTGAGTTAGGATAGTTTTGGATGGTGTAGATATCGATTTTCCATCTAGGTGAATTGGTGGAGTAATTTTTGAATATCTAGTGTAGTGGAGGATTGAGGAAATGGGTGCGATAACTAAATGTGTTTTATTATGTTTAAAATCTTCAATGAATTGATTATGGATTTGGAGATTATTTGTAATTGCACCATAGACAGACCGATAAAATATTTCTATATAGTTCGTACTATATAAATTTAACTTATGAAACAATATTTATACAATATATGGAAATATATTGTATTATCTTATTAATACTTATTTGCAATTGAGGGGTTTTCTGTAAAAAGGAGGTAGTTCCAATTATTCAAGTTTGCAGAAAACCGTAAAAAACGTTTAAAAATTCAAAATTCCAAGTTGTGTGAAGATATTCTTTTTGATCAAGCTTCTTCAATCTTCCTACACTATAACTAGTATTTTCACTCAAAAATACATTTTCCAGATGACGTGATACATGTTGGATTGTTGGAGCTACCTATTTCTTGCAACCAAATAGAAGTTTAGTTTTAGAACTAAATAGAATAGAATTAAAAATAAATTTGCACGCCTATAAAAAGCTAATTAAATTTTCAATCAATGAAAACAACTTTACATTTGCCGCTTGAATGTCAATTGATTAAAACGCTTCATTTTGAGAAAAGCTATGCATAGGTTTTTTGCTGATTTTTTTTAGCTGTACTGTAAAAAAAGGTACTTAAAAATGAGTATCTGAACCTACTTATTTTTCTTTGAGTATAATCACATCGTAACTCAGCGATGACGTACTTAAATTTAAGTAATCGTACTGTCAGAAAAATGAGCAGTATTTATAATATTGCGAATCTTCACTTCTGTTCAAGCCACCAAACAAAGCGACCGGATAACTTTAAATAGTTGTTCAGAAGATAGTTTTCCACATTATTTGATTTCGATTGCTTAAATAGGAACCGAGTTATTGCAACTCAATTACTATTTAATTTCTATTCTTACTTTCTATTATTTTCACTAGTCTTTACTTTCTATTTCTTTTTATAACTTCTTCAAGTCGCCCTGGTAGTACAACATATAAGGCACTTGACTGAGGTGCTTCAGGATCTGGGTTGGATTCTAGTAAGTGTTGGCTGTAAGTATTGATATTTATTGAAAGTGATTTATGAAGGCAGCATATGCAAGTAAGCAACTGTTCTTTTTACTAATTGTACTATTTTTTGAGTAACTGTCTTTTTCAAAAATGAAATTTATATATTTGGAGCTATGATAAGCTTTGAATTGTGCTTACAAATAAGTTCAATTTACTTATTTTTGTGTTCCTATTTTTAGTAGAACCTTGGAAGTGACGATAAGAGATTGAAAGCCATTTTTTGGGTATTCAAATATGCTAATGTATTGCCATTGAGTACCCATTTTTAATAGTGTATTACTACCTATTTCTAAAACATATTATATGTTTAATCATTCATTCCATTAGTCCATATGTAATTTTTAATTTATAAAAATACTTCTCAAATGTGTAATTTTAGCAAGTGACATTTATTGAACCACAAATGGTATGTAACTTCCATTTTGCCCTTTCACGGTCTTTTTTTTAAAGAAACACACAAAAACTTTTATTTCCAACGGTCTATAAAGCTAGTTCACCTCTCTATTGAGAAACGAAAATCTCCCATGAATGCTTTCAACTTCAATAAATATCAAACTGAGGGAATACTAGTGACACTTATCACAAAAAAAAAACACAAACTTCACTGAATTCCTCTACATTCCATTTAATACCACTTCAGTATCACCACGGAGTAGGGAGAGCAAAAATCATAACTTCTTCTCCAACATAAAACTTAGACCCAAAATATCACCTACGAGTTGGTTTTTCCTTTCCACTTTTATTTTTATACCCTCACTCTCTTAAGAGGCGTTTGGAAACTAAAGTCCCCAGAAAATAAATAGTTAAATAAACAAAACAAAATAAACAGTTCCTATAGAAGTTCTGTCGCAGTTCGTTTTTATGACACTATGTGACAGCAGCCAGTACGCTACAATGGGCTGCGTATTTGATAAAATAGTGGAAGGCTGCTTATGTTCTTTTTTTTGTGTGTGTTTGTTACCATCGCTTCTTTCGGCTTTTTTTTTTGCCGGGGATTTGCTTATGGGATTTAGCACAACATATCGTCAGTGTCTTGCAGTGGATGTTATGGGGGGGAACTTAGGGATTCTGGGGGATTTTGCTGGAAGTAAATCGGTAATAAATTTCGCGTTGGAATAGCTGGAGGAATTGGGTCGTTTCTGTGAGTTATGTCCTATCTCTTGGATTCACTCAGTTATGGGAATGAAAATTGCAAGGACGGATATTTTAAACCGATACTATTTCATAAATATTTGAATATTTTGTGTTTGAAGAAGTATTTATAGTACTGTAAATTAGGGTTACTTGATCCCTGAAGGGTTTCTTGAAACCAAAATAATAAAAAAAAATCAGTCTCCGTCTGCACTTATGAAAATAATAAAAATATAAACAAGATTGTAGAAGAGATGGTGATTCATGCCTATATTTTCATTACAAAAGATCCAGGAACGATTTAAAACAGTATTGTTTTGAGTTCAAGTAATCCCCCCCCCCCGAGTTCAAGTAAACCCAAGTTACTATACCGAATTTGGTGTTTGATACATAAATAGATTGATCGTCCTATATAGGATGATTAAAAGGTGTAGTCTGCTCATAGATGTCAGTCTTATTTTTATATTAATATTGAAAATTGAAGAAAATAATATACGAACAATGCCTTGTTTATTAAAGTGAAAGGTTTTTCTATACCATTATCATATATTATTTTAAAAAATAAAGGTTAACAATTTTCTATAAAAGTAAATATTCTACATTTGATAGTACATTTCTCATTTGTACCATTTCAACTATGAAACACAGTTATATTAGTGCTAGTAAAGTTTTACAACTAATATAAAAAGGTGAAAAAAAAATCTAGCATTTTTCTTTTAATGATAATTTAATCTTTCATTTCTACTGATGAAGGGAGATGTCTCTCCCGAAAAATATCTAGATTTCATATATTTTTATTACGTAGTTTTAACTTTGAATTTGTAAACTGAAAAAAAGGAGTAATGAACGAGTACTTAAAATGTAGTATATGAACGCACATGTATTTCTTTGAGTACAAATGCATCGTAAATGAGCGATGACGCACTCAAATTTAAGTAATCGTACTTCCGCAAAAATGAGCAGTGTGATTTAACATTGCTAATCTCAGCTTCTGTTCAAGGCATCCTAACAAATTCGACCTGACAAACTTATAATATTTGTTCAGAAGATGGTTTACAGCATTATTTGATGTCGATTGCTTAAATAGAAACTGAGTTATTACAATTCAATTATATAACTTCCCATTCATTTGGAAAAAAACTTTTAACAATACTTCTGTTTATAACTTCTTCATGTCGCCCTGATAGCTTAAAGGATAAGGCTCTGGACAGCGGTGTCTGTATATTGGGTTCGATTCCCGCTAAGTCATAGTAGTAATTGTTGATATTTATTGAAAGTGATTTATGAAGGCAGGCTATATAGGCTAGCATGTGCTATTTTTATTCAATTTTACCCATTGTAATCCTTTTGAAGTGTATCTTTTTCAAAATTGAAACTTATATATTCGGGGCGATGATAAACATCGAATGTATTCAAAAATGACTACATTTTACTTATATTTGAATACCTATTTTTAACAGTGTATTTTTATATTTATAACGCATCGTTGAATAAGACGAGCATTTATCTTAGTTTAGAACTACATTAGTTACAATAGTTTATCGGGTAATATATGTATTAATGATAAATTCTCAAGGCACTACCTCGAATAATTATTATTATTACCATTCCTCGAATCAACTCATTAAAATCAGAACATAACCCATCATCCATATTTTATTCTTCACGCCAAAAACAAAGCCCCATCGGAAGAAACCTAATCGAAATCCGTGCCAATTCCGGTTGCTTTAAGAGCCCAAAAAGCAAGAACTCCTCGAGACATTCCAGACACATGGCGGGGGCTCCAAACAAACATTAGTATACAGACTCGGCAAAAGTAAGCACATCTAAGAAATAAATTCTTTATCTTTAGGGCACCATTCGTATCCGAATAGTTTACCTTCATGTTAAGGCTCCCAGAGGGTAGCGAGCAATTTGTCAACCTAGCACGTATATTTATTTGAATGTTGGGGAACAGGGCTGTTTGTATTATGTATGTATGTTCGGGGGAAATGTGCCCCCAAGAAAAAGGATGTAATTTTGTTTGGTCTATCGATTTGAAAGGGGAGTCTATCCAGTAGGCGATATTTATTGGGCGCCCAGCTTGGGGTATTTTTCAGTGTATATTGCCCTTTTTGGTACTGAAGTTTGCGGAATTTATGGTTGCTGCACATAGAGGTCGTTATCGCAGTTGAATGTGTTATGGGTCATTTAAAACACCTTATTGATATACTGTTAAAAATAAGTCCTCAAAAATAAATAAAATGTACTCATTTTTTGGTGAGCCCCAGTTGCTCAGTTGGTAAGGCGTTCAGCTACTAATCAGAGGATTGGTGGTCCGTGAAATGGACTTGACATAGAAAAGTAAAAAAGTTGTGATCTTGCGATCGGTGGGTTGCCATTTTCGCTACAAATATACTAGAAAGTCGTCCAGAATATCCAACAAATTAAACTTTCATGTATACGAGACTGGTGCACGATACATCTGATCGGGGTTCAAAGTCCCGATGTCTATTGAAGGCGTTGGGTGCCAGTTCAGGTGTTTCCTCGTCATCTGACCATGGTTCTAAATAACGAGGTGCATGTATGAATGTATGTATGAATGTGTGTGCGAATGTGTATGTGTTCCCGGGTCTTTCCTTCGAGATTGACCCCGAACCGTCGCCAATAGCCAACTGTGCAGCTCTAGTGCGACGTTAATTAACAAAGCAACCAACCAACTCATTTTTTGGTATATTCGATGCTTATGACAGTTCCGAATACATAAATTTCATTTTTGAAAAGGACATGTACTCTAAAATGAGTACAATGAGGAAAAATGAATAAAAAAAGCAGTTACTTGAATACATAGGCTGCCTGCATAAATCACTTTCAATAAATATTAACAATTATAATCAATACTTACCGGGGATCCAGCCTATATCGTAGGGAACCGCAGCCCGCAGCCTTATATGTTGCACATCTATGGCGACGGGAAGAAGTTTTAAACAGAAGAAATGTTAAAAAGGGAAGTAAGATAATTGAGTTGTAATAACATGGTTTCCATTTACGCAAGCGACATCAAATGATATGGAAAACCATCTTCTGAGCAACTATTTTAAATGTGTTATGTCGCTTTGTTAAGATGGCTTGAACAGAAGCTGAGATGAGCAATATTGAATCCCACTGTTCATATTTGAGAAAGTACGATTACTTAAATTTGAGTACGCCGTTACTTATTTACGATGGAATTTTACTCAAAGGAAAACGAGTAAGTTCAGTTACTCATTTTTAAGTAAATTTTTTATAATGTAGAACTCACGTCTCTTACAATTATTTAAAGGTTTTTATTGTATTCTTATAGGACGGGATTTACTGCCACCAAAAAATTATTCAGAAACAGCTGAGTTGGAGGGAAAAAAAAGCAGTTTAAAAATTCGAACTGAAATTTGTTTTCCTGAAAATTTGAAAATCCTGAAGTTTGATACCGAACACTAGTATACTAAGATTACGCAACCCACTTTGTGCGGCTCAGATCACGCGTTTTCCTCAACATCATTTTTAAATTCACGATTCTAAGTTCGTTCATAGTAAATACAAAACGGAAATCCGCAGAAAGCAGTTATTTGGGGTAGGTACAAAAGTGCTCCAGGAGAAGGACCTTCTGGCAGGACTTTGACCTTACGTTCTGTTATTAATTTTATTATAGGAAGTCTACCACTAAATATGAAGGTACGGAAGAAAAACGATGAAGAACCGCCGAACTGATTTTCCTTCAAACATTTTTAAATTTTATAGCCATGTACAGCATTCACTTTAAATCATGGAGGTAATAATAGGAAAGGAGACGGCACCTACTCATGAAATTGAAGCTTTCACTGTAACCGCGCCGCCATCTTGCTTTGACCAGTACATTCCTCCCACGGAGTAAAGAAAAAGGTGGAGATGATTTGGCGAGATTTCATGAGACGTAAGTTAGCAACCCCAAACTATACCCAAACTAGGAACAAACAAACCTAGTTTGCAGTAGTTTTTCTACGAGGTAGTAGTTTTTATACGCCAAGTACTGGTACAAAGCAGTTGAATAGTGTTTTAGAATAGTGCCAAATACTTCGAAGAAGCACTATTCCAAATTTTTGGCACTATTCCAAAGTTTAAAAGCTTTGGAATAGTGCCAAATACTTCGCCAGTTCCTACTTTTTAAGCGATTGCTTACTTCACATTGCAAACCGGTTTTAGACTTGTTCGCACCTCCACCTTCTTCTTTACTCCGTGATTCCTCCTCCCTGTTACTGCTTGTTCGCTGCTATCGTAATTTCATATGTGTGAGCAGAACGTCTGAATTATTTTCGTAGTGTTTATATGCATAAATGTCAAATTTTATTTTTTTAATAAACTATGGACGTAGAAAAAAAAAACATTTCTTCATACGTGAACAACCTAATTCATTACTTTAATGCTTAAAAATTATCCTAAATGTTTAATATTCTACTTTTTTTTGTTATTAATTTTTATAACATGTTAATATTCTAAAAGGTAAAGTAGTATATTCCTCTTTTGCCTTCACAGTGTTTAAAAAAGAACAGTAAATATTTTCAGCTTAATTTACCTTGCCAAAATTACTTGCATAGTAAAAAAAAATAATAATAAACTTTCCAACGCGCTTTGACGTTTGACCGATATCTGGCGAAAAAGCACCGCTTGAGAAGGACCGTTTTGCTTTTCCCCGGTCAAACCAACATGGCGGATACCCTTAAAGTAGCTTCCCTGCCACACCTTACAGTTACTTCAATCGCCTCAATGGTGGGGGGTAGGATATGCCTTCTCCTTTCATTCTTACCTCCATGCTTTAAATAAACAAATAATGACGATAGATTACTGACCTTTAGTCCAGTAAGATTGACACTATTTAACACATGGTACCCCCACCCCCCTCCCCCCTTCCAATGCCAATTCAATTGGTCTTTTTTTTTAAATATCTTATATTTCGGGCAAATTAATTATCTCTTGAGATAAATTCGTTCATTTAACTATTACTCTGCTATAAAAACAAAATTTAAACCTTCCCTAATTAGTTGTGATTTAAATAACTTGCACCCCTGATTCCCAGTTCCATTGTCTGAATTAAATCTTCTGTATTCAACAAATCTCCAATTACAACATCCAATTTTATAAATTTAAATAGTTGAATAAGGTCCCTTCTAATCGTCTTCTCCTCTAGTGTATACATGCTTAAATTTTTAAGTACGTCTGTGTCAAATACTGTTTAAGTAACATGAACCAATTCCGTAGTTCTATGTTGAACTCGTTCTAATAAATAAATATATTTTTAAGATAAGATGATCGGAATTGTACAGCATACTTTAGATGAGGGCTAACCACAGCCTATACAAAGACAATATCATACTCTTAAGTAAATATTCCGTCACTTAATTAATGAAAATTGTATGAATTACATGAAAATTATATGAGTTACATGAAAATTATATGAATTGCATGAAAATTATATGAATTACATGAAAATTATATGAATTACATGAAAATTGTATGAATTACATGAAAATTATATGAATTACATGAAAATTATATAGTTTGATTCACATTTAGAATAAATTTATTTAAAAAAATCATCGTCTTGTTTGCTTCTACGGTTTGTTTGACATCGGTTTGTCTACATAGTGTCCTGGTCGTTTGAAAATTACCGTGTTTGGTATAGTGTCATTAATTTGACTGTAAAGAAAAG
The DNA here is from genome assembly GCA_963932185.1 of Troglohyphantes excavatus. Classification (NCBI taxonomy): domain Eukaryota; kingdom Metazoa; phylum Arthropoda; class Arachnida; order Araneae; family Linyphiidae; genus Troglohyphantes; species Troglohyphantes excavatus. The sequence continues at coordinate 69,249,196 of OZ010669.1, forward strand.
TTCCAAAGTCTTATTTATGACCAAATAAAACGCGACGTTGATTAGATTGGAAATAAAGACCAAAATCAGATTCATTTGTTTAAAATGAATCTGATTTCTTTATCTAGATTCTTTATTTCATCATTCGTCAATACCCACATTAAGGGGACTCGGTACCACAAAATCGCTGAAATGTCAAAAAAGTTTTTATTGGTTTAAAATAACGCTTCAACTTTCTAGCATGTTTTCCGAAAGTTTCAAAACAATTGAATAAATATTAATCATATTATGAACGTTTTCTTCACTCGTTATCCAATGTGTTACATAGAGAAAGTCATAAACCGAATGTAAAAATGGGTACATTTAAGCAAAATAATGTCAATGTATCAAAGGATTGTTTCTACAAGACTGTTATAAAGATGTGTTACCTGCCAAACGCAAAATGCCAACTAAATTGTACACATCATCAACTACTTCAGGTATCCCAAAGATACATTTGTAAACAAAAAGCGAGTCAGTGTTTTTTTGTCAAATTTTGTATATGTATACAACTAAGAATTATACATACTATGAAAAAGTCTTCAAAATCTTTAGGGTCAGACGGAAAATTAATTTACTGAAACTCTGTGTGTGAATTGATTTGTCCAAAAGACAATAGAGGAAAATGCGGCGTACTGCAAAATCTCTTTTTTTGCAATACGCCGTCTTATCAGGGATTTTGCACTCAGACTTGTAAATATTGCAATGCATAAAGAGAAAAAGTAATTTAAGAATAAATAAGGAGTAACTTATGCTGTAGGGTGCTTTAATTTTACAGTGAGTGTCATGTATAAATCCACTAAAAAATGTTCAGTTTTTCCTGCATTACACTCAACATTAAAGCAAATTATATAAATATATGCAGTCAATTTTTGTTTCATAATGTTCAGTAGTCAGTTGTTTGCCAAAAATGTATTACAGGAATGAACATTTGCTTGACAGTGAGTGATTTTATTGTGTTTTTAGAAATTTTTGTTGGCATCAGACAGTATCTGGTTATATGCAAATATTTTACTTATGATTTCTGTGTCTAGATGGCGCTGTTTATTTCTTATATATACTTGTGGTTTTACAAATAAAGTTCTTGTTCAGCTAATGTCTGCGTTATTAATCGATCCACGTACAACATTATGGTATCGGAGTCTGTGGTTATTGCGTATAGAAATAATTAAAAATGTTTAACGCAGATAGTAAAATATCACCGATAGTTCCTGCACTTATTGGAAACAATTATTTCATTTGGTCTGTTAAATTAGAAGCCGCTTTATCGATAAAAGGACTTTCTAACGTACTGCACGTGGCTGAACCTGCAGCAGACGATAAAAGTTATGCAGAATGGAACTCGAAGAACGCTGACGCCGTTTCTTATATCAAGCTGTCTTTATCTGACGAATACCTACTTCAGTATGCCCCTGAGCAGAATGCAAAAGAATTGTGGACTAAGATTAAAGACAATTGTTCCGGTGGTATTGAAGATAGAAAAATTTACTCTAGTCAAGAATTAAAGAATTTGCAAATGGGTGAAACAGAATCCGCCAACGACTACATAGCTAGAGCAAGAGGATTAGCTACGAAGTGCGCTAGTTTTGGACTGCAAATTACCAGTCGTGAACTAGTATTCCATGCTGTTCGTGGACTTAATGGAAAATATTCAAATATTCGAGAAATTCTCAAGACCCAAAGAGACAAGTCCATGGAAGATGTTTTAGAAGTAATGCGAGAGGAAGAACAACAGTTCCAGCGAGATTCCAACCCAAGCCGGAAAAGAACCGAAAATGCATTCGCCGTTAAGAATTTAGAAAAGACTTGCCATTTTTGTAAAAGAAAAGGACACCTATGGAAAAATTGTTACGCAAGAAAGAACCAACAGAAAAACCAACCAAAGAACTTGCGCCGGGATTCGAGAGGAGGTTCGAGTGAGCACACCGACCGGAGAAGTTCCAGTGGGGGAAACCGCCGCTCCAATTTCGCTCTGACGGCATCCAATGACCATAAAGAAACGGACAAAACTGAAGATATATGGCTCATAGATAGTGGTTGTAGCTGTCATATGGTAAATAATTTAAAATGGTTTAATGAATTTAATAGTTCTAATAGTGAAATACAGTTAGCTGGTATAGGTTCTACTATAAAATCGGAAGGTAGTGGTACTGTAAAAGCTAAGTTTAATAACAATGATTTAGATATACATGATGTGTTATATGTTCCTGAACTAAGATGTAATTTATTATCCTTAACTACTTTATTAGAAAAGGGTTACGAGATTGCTTCTGAGCATAATTGTATGTTAGTTATTGATAATCAAGGTAGACATGCTTTAAAAGCAAATAAAGTTAATAAGCGTTTAGAAATAATTTTGGAACCTAATGTTGAAAAATCTATTAAAGATGAATGTAATTATGTTAATGATAATTTAAGTAAATTGTGGCATGAAAGACTATATCATTTGAATTATGATTATATGTGTAAAATGCTAATTGATGATAATCTTGCTATTAATACTTCTAATCTTAATGAAGTTGCTAAGTTTGATTGTGAAGTGTGTGATGTGAGTAAAATTACTTCAAAACCTCATAAATCTATTCAATATGAACAAAGTAAATGTGTTTTAGAATTAATTCATGTAGATTTGTGTGGTCCAATGCCTGAAAATTCGTTAAATAATTCTAAGTATTTTCTTGTTATAGTAGATGATTATTCTGGAATGTATTTTACATATTTCTTAAAACGTAAAAGTGAAGCTATTGATAAGATTAAATTATTCAAAGCAAAATACGAGAATTTGTTAAATAAACGTATCAAACGTTTCCGATCTGATAATGGAGGTGAATTCATTAATAATGAACTAAAATCTTATTTTGATGAATGTGGAATAACTCACGAAAAAACAGTTCCTTATAATCCTCCCAGCAATGGTAAAAGTGAAAGAGCTGTAAGAGTTCTTTTGGATCGTGCTAGAACATTAATTTACGGAAGTAAACTTTCTTTAACTTTCTGGGCTGAAGCTATTGCTTGTAGTACACATGTTACAAATTTAACCCCTAGAAAATCTAAACTTAAAACTCCGTATGAATTGTTTTTCAAAAGAAAGTCTAATATTTCATATTTGAAAGTGTTCGGTTGTGTAGCTTATTACCACACACCAAAAGTATACCGCAACAAATTGCAAATCCCTGGTAAAACTGCTATTATGGTGGGATATTCTCGAGAAAGAAAAGCTTATCGAATTTTTAATGTTGAGGACAAATGTTTAGACACTACGAACGAGCAGATTGATCAAACCAAGTATTTAGAATTAATAGGTGAACTTTCTTATCTTGCGAATCGCACACGTCCCGATCTAAGTTTTGTTGTAAGTTTTTTATCTCAGTATAATCAAAGACCAGAAAAACGTCATTTTTTGTTACTTAAAAAGGTTTTAAGATATTTAAAAGGTACCAAAGATCGTATTTTATTTTACGACGACAATCTTGGGGTTCTAAAGGTTAGTGCTGATTCAAGTTGGGGAAACGCCGAAGGAGGAAAGTCATTCTCTGGATCGGTTATTATGCTTGGTAATTCTTTATTAGTTTGGAAAGCAAACAAGCAAAAGTGTGTAGGATTGTCAACATGTGAAGTTGAACTTTTTGCTATTGCAGATGCTACTAAGAATTTAATTTGGATATGTAATCTATTTGAAGAGTTAAAATGCTCTAAATATATTAATTTTCCAGTTATTGTTTATTGTGATAATAAAGCCGCCATAGATTGGTGCAAAGCTGCTAAATCTTCTGTAAGAACGAGACATGTATGTTTAAAATTTCATTTTATTAGAGATTTAATTGAAAGTAATAAGATTAAACTAGAACACTGCAAAACTAATGAAATGTTAGCAGATTTTTGTACTAAAGCTGTGTCGGAAGATAAATTGTTGTGGACTTTAAATCAAGTAAGTCTGTTAGAAAAAAGGTTATCAACCAAGATGATTGTTTATGTTAAATTTTGCATCTACCCAAGGGGGAGTTTGTTGGCATCGGACAGTATCTGGTTATATGCAAATATTTTACTTATGATTTCTGTGTCTAGATGGCGCTGTTTATTTCTTATATATACTTGTGGTTTTACAAATAAAGTTCTTGTTCAGCTAATGTCTGCGTTATTAATCGATCCACATACAACAATTTTACATGCATTGAATACTGAAAGTGACATTTTTATTTAAAGTTGGAGCGAAACAAAATAATTATTATTTGTCATTAATTTTGCATAATTTGTAGTATATATATGCGTTATTTATGTGAAAAAATATTTGAGTCAATTGGGACATTTATAATAAGTTATTTTCAATACTGAAATCTTTAAATGCATTTATCTCAGCTTGCTGTTTTCGTGAACATACACCTACTTAAAATACTAAAACTCAAACAAATATGTATGAATTATTGTGAAATTTTTTTAACCTGTACACAATAGTATATTGAATGGAATTAGGGATGGAATTAGAAAAATATTAAAAATAATTTATTTAAAAAAATAAAATGTTTAAGAATTAGAGTTTTTTGGAAAAAAATGGTCGATTTTTCACTAATTTTTTTTTCTCCTAAACTAAAATACTTACGCCAAACCCGATCCCTAAAGTTATTAAGCACAAATCAATACAGCTTACAAAAAAATTCGATAAAAAAAAAATGAAATCTGAAGGAGAAGAAGCATTTTGAAAAATGCCTTAAATTTTCGAAAAATTTCACAAAAATTTAATTTTTGAAAAAGTTTGAAGAAATTAAAAAAAAATGTCTTCTAATCTTCTTTCCTGAGTAGTTTACATGTAGTCATCACAAAAATATTTAATTTTATATCAAATTATAGAAAATAATTTTTGGGGTACCAAGTCCCCTTAACCCAAAGTCAAGCCAACACGTTTCCTTGTCAAATAACAAATCTTGGAGTCACAATGATTTGTTTTATGCTTAATAAACATATTCTTACGCAATATCAATTAGTTCAAAGAAAAACACTCGAAATCCTTATTCGGGTATTGAATTGTTAACGTAATAAAAAAGTACATACACAAAATAATTTTCTCACATTATTATGTTTCAGTTGTAATTATTTCTGAACAATCAACCATAATTTAAAACCGTTTATTACTTTAAGCATACCATGTACATAAGTATTCCATTTACCATAAAACACTGTGAGGTTTGGCAATTTAGAGTTCATTAAAGAAGAAATATTTCCACAAATTCTATGGATTCTTAAGAAATAAATTTTTATTTATTTTTTCAAAATATTGGTTAGCTTAATCAAATGTACCTTGCCATCTCTAACAGATTTTCTAAATCTTATTTTATAATGTGTCTTCGACTTTATAATACACACTCTATTACACTTAAACTGCATTGTTATTTAAGACAGATTCATACATGATGCGATACATAAATAAATACATTAAAACTATGTAAGTTTAACTATTTTAATGGGATAATTTGAATTCATTTACAATGTGCAAAATGTATAGCCTTTAATTGTAGATAGATAAAATTAGTCATAAAATTAGTTATAAATTCATTTAAATAAAAATCCTCATTCGACAGTAAATCATTACTATAGTGAAAATAATCGCAATAGCACGGAATGCAAAACAAAATATTTGAGCAAAAGATAAGGGTCCACATAAAATAACCATTTTGTTGTTGTGTAAAAACCGATAAGATAAACAAGTGTAGTTTAAATAAATTCTCAAAAGTGTAACTTCGTAATCTCAGGAAATGACTTTAGAAACACTAGCACCGAGTATACTTTCTGTAATAAATGTTCTGGAAAATATAGTTTTCTTTACATTATTTATTTTGAAGTGCACGTAATCTAGAATGACATGTGTGATAACAAAGTCTGTAGGGAAAATAAATAAATAAATAAATAAATAGATAAATAGATAAATAAATAAATAAATAAATAAATAAATAAATAAATAAATAAATAAATAAATAAATAAATAAATAAATAAATAAATAAATAAATAAATAAATAGATAAATAAATAAATAAATAAATAAATAGATAAATAGGTAAATAGGTAAATAGATAAATAAATAAATAAATAGATAAATAGGTAAATAGGTAAATAGATAAATAAATAAATAAATAAATAAATAATAAAATAAATAAATAAAGGAATGAATGAATGAATGAATGAATGAATGAATGAATGAATGAATGAATGAATAAATAAATAAATGAACGAATGAATGAATGAATGAACGAACGAACGAACGAACGAATAAATAAACAAATAAATAAATAAATAAATAAATGAATGAATGAATGAATGAATGAATGAATGAATGAATAAGTAAATAAATAAATAAACTATAATGATTGTTTTAACTGCATATTAAATATTTATTCTAATGTTATAATATTAATATGTTAATCTTTATGTAAATTATAATTTTTGGATTCTAACTTACAAATTTCATCAATTCTTGTAAGTTACACAAATAAAAAATAGCAAATAGATGCAGAAGGATAAGCCGTATAAGTGGCAGAATATGAAGTATTGCCTACCGGTTCTGCAAAGCATTCTATATCCCGACGCACGTATCCCGACGCGTCAATTTGATTTATGGCACTGTTTAATTGTGGTATACGGCCTTCGACCTCCGACTACTCAGGATAATAGCTGGTACCCCCTTCGGGCTGTAGTGCTGGATATGTTTATCTCCATCCGCCTATTTATGGCACCCAGCATTGAAAAAATCCATTGCATAAATCATCCGCTTGTTATTAGGATGCAAGGTTGCAAGAATGGAAGACATTGGAAGAAACGGAAAATACCAACCTAAGAAGTAAGAGCGCCAAAACCTCGCCGAAAAAGAGTGTTATAATAAGTCTGTCCCAAACAAATTGTTATTCATATAAATTTCAAAATAAAACTACTGTAATGAAATTTTTATCGAGCCATATATCACACAGAATACTATATTTCAAGTAAATAGCACCGTTAATGGTATTTTAATCTAACGAAATCTACAATAGCACTTTACCGAATTAAATTAGACAATACATACTCATTAACCAAATGTAAATTTCACAGATTGCAATAACTGAGAGGGATTGTTTTATTATCATGTAAATATTTATACGAATTTCTCTCAATTATTGAGATAGTTCACGAGTTCGTAAAACACCTTGAGGGGCAACAACAGCCGAAATAAATGATGATTAGTAAGTTATAATTATTATTTATTATGGTTGTAATCAGGCATTATAATTATTTGTTGTTATTAGTGAAAACAAAAGAGATTATGATTCTCAGATTGTTAGTTAATGCTTTTCCCTATATTATGAAAGTGTAATAAAATGAGTAATACGGTCAGAAATTGCTGGGCGATGGTCAATGTTTGGTTAAATCCCATATATCTTTATGGACATAATGAATCATTATTATTACTCATCTACTCTTAGCATGTATTTTAAATAAGTCACTTCGCTTTAGAATCAACAAACAACACTGTTATCGAATAGAAAAAGAATGCTTTATTATGTGTAGTTAGACAGCCAAAATTGATCATTCCCTAACTATTTGTAACCCCCATTATATTTCCCTTACAAACTTTCCAATATGTGTTGCCAAAAAACAATTTAATTCTTCATTAGAATTATTATTAAACTTTCAAAGAAAATCCTATTTTAGTCATCTAGTTTTAACATGTATAATGGTGCATTCTATCTGTAGAAGTTGATGTGTAAATGTTGATTATTTTGGCTATAATGTTATTTTATTACTTACATGTTTAAAATAATGTTTAAGATTCCTTCTTATGATAAAATGAATATTTTATTTCCCACATTCTAATAATCTAAAGGACATATAATAAATAAATTGATATTATTTAACTTAAAAAAATCTAGTCTTAATACTTTATATTTCTGAGATATAGGAATAAAATAAATTTCTTTTATATTATAATAAAGGGATTTTAATATATTCTTGCATATATGATACAATTACGATATTAACTGTTTGTACTAAATCTCTATATGTACCATATACTCTTTTTTTTATTTAAAGCGCAATAATTCGGCAATAAACACACACATAGAAACGTTTGTTTGCATTAAACATTTCTGAGAGAGCAGGGATAAATTACAATACATATTACTCCAGTTTTTGGGGGTTTAAGGAATTAACTTTTTGGGGTTTAACTTTGGGTCTCCAGTTTTTTGGGGCCAAACACGGTAATCGGCAAATTAACCAGATAACATGTGCACAACGGTTTTTGAACTTTCACAGGATATAATATTTAGATACAGATAAGATTTTCCGATCATAACATTTCAGATTTATAGGTCTTTTTGTGCTCTACAGAGGTATATTACAACCATTTCCCTTATCAACGTATTTTAAATGCTTTTTGCTATATTTGCGCAGGTGAAAATCGTTTCACTAAATCAGGAAATGTAGTTTACGGAACTTTGAATAATATACACATTTAAATCTAGAATATTTTAACAACATTTATATTTAATGTAATCAGTGCTCAATTCTCTTAAATAGTGATATTAGTTAACTTAAATTAATATTTAATACAAAGAGTTAAGTATTATTTTAATCAGACTAATTTTAAATTGAAATTTCTATATTTATACGCGTTAGAACCTTGTAGTATACCTCACACTACTCCTCAAAAGAACAAACAAACACACACACACACACACACACACACACACACACACACACACACACACACACACACACACACACACACATATATATATATATATATATATATATATATATATATATATATATATATATATATATATATATATATATATATATATATATATATATATATATATATATATATATATATATATATATATATATATATATATATATACTACAAGGTTCTAACGTTTAAATAAAAATATACAAATCTCAAATTAAAATTGGTCTGATTAAAATATAACTTAGCTATTTGTATTAAATATTAATTGAAGTAAATTAATATCACTATTTAAGGGAATTGAGCAATGATTATATTAAATATAAATTTTGTTAAAAACTTCTAGATTTAAATGTGTATATTATTCAAAACTTCGCTAACTTCATTTCCTGATTTATTGAAACAATTTTCACCTGCGCAAATGTAGCAAAAAACATTTAAAGTACTTTGATAAGGGGAATGGTTGTAATACACCTCTGTACAGCACACAAAAATGAAATTGATTATTACTTCCTTACGAAATTCCCAGGCAAATCTAGTTAAAGCAAATAAATCGTTTTAACTTTCAAGTTATTCCTTTAATTTCGGAGCGAAACATTTTTCAATTTACGGTGAGTAATCGCCTACGCTTTTGAACGGAAATAGCGAGTTTAAAGTTGGAAAAAATAGTCAAATAATCAAGAAAAAAATTTAAAGAAATACCATAAGCAAAACTTAAATAATTTATTTTGTCACTTTTGTACAAATACTGCCTTCTCAAGCGTGATTCCAGAGAAATATTTTTAAAAGTAATTCGGTTTCGAAACGGTCATTTTTTACTGCTGTTCCTTAAACGTTAGATTTGCATTCGAATAAAAAGAATGTTCTCCGTTACACACAAAGAAGAATGGTTAAGTTTAGTTTTTTTTTTTATTTAACTTCTTTTCAGACTAGGATTTCTTCTTATTTTTAACAGTTAGACGTGAAATACATTTTACACTTGCATTTTTCATAATTCCATGCTTCACCGTGCATGAATATAATGACTTTCAGACGATAAAAAAAAACCACACAAAACATTCGAAGTTGGAAAAAAAAAATCAATGCCGAGCTGAAAAAAAAAGAATCATTTATAGAATAAAACGCTGCTTTGCTTTTTTTTTTCCCAAAAAAAGAAAATATCACTTCACTTCAGTTCAGCGAACAATAAACAAAATTAGAAAACTACCCGACTATTGCAACAGTGGCGTTTCGAAATTAATTACATTTTTTCGTTCGTTGGGCTGATAAAAAGGAAAGCTTGGGGATTATAAAATAATAAAAGAAAATTGGACACAATTTGATTTTATCGCGCGACTTATTTAACTGGAAGTAACGTTTAGTCGCGTCCTCTCTTTTACTTCTCAGCCGCTGGCAACACATAATTCGATTACGAATTACAGAACTGTGCTGCAGTAATTAGTTTCGGATCCCGATAACTGGTGAATCAGCGTTTAAGAATTTCCTCGTCTGCAGCGAATCAGAAACATCTGCGCTCCTTTTACCTGAATTCGCCATTTTCTTTGTTGCATATGTTTCGTACTGACCCATTAATTATATTCTTAGTCATAATTAGTCCCCCTAGAAAAGGCAGCTCTTAACGAGCTAGCACTGACTTGATATGAATTCAGAAATAATTGAGATAGTTTTTTTCACGAATATATGATTGTTCTAGCTGAATTACAGTTCTACGCAGGAGTTATTTCACGAGAAAAAAAAGCTACCTACTTAAATAAAAATTCGCAAGATTTTAAACGAAACTTTCATAAGATTTTTTTCCAACTGTTAATAAAATATATATTTAAAAAAAAACTTGATTACAGTATTAGGACAAAAAATGATTATTTTTAACCGACTTCCCAGCGTGCCCACAAAAACTTCAAAATTAAACCGCCAGAAATTTTAAATTAAAACCGCCAACGCGCGCCAAGTCGAGAGGTTATCAATTCGTCTGTTATGTATTTTTTTATGTATGTTCGAGCGGGATTTTGGTTCTACCTCAAATATTTGGACATTTTTTTTTGTTGCATAGGGGTGTTTCACTTGGGAGCAATTTGAAAAAAAAAATTCGGTTATCCGGCATTTAACTATTCGGAATTCTCAATTAACCGGACCGTTTTTGAAAAAAAGATATATTGTCCGATTTCGAAAATTCTTTTTTTGTTGGATAGAGAAAAATCTACTTAAACAAAATCTGTAAAAAAATAATTCGTTATCCGTCTGTTATATACCCGGAAATGTCGATTAACCGGAGTTCTTTTAAACAATTTATCCGTTTCAAAATTTTTTCATTGTTTAACAGAAGTTGTACAACAATGACATTTCGTTTACCCAGCATTTATTGCCATGGATAGGGATTGTCTTACGATATACATTGTTAAGACAAAATATCAGCACAAGTTGTTATTTGAATTTCTTAGTGAATAATAGCAGGGTGTGAAGCCCCCCGCTAAATTAAAAACTAAAAAGGGAAAAATAAAATAATCTTTCTAAAAAGAAGGAAAACTGACTTTAAGGAAAATGCGCTAAAAAGTAAAACATATTTGTTAATTTTACGAACGAGTTGGAAAAATTTGAATTATTTAATATAAATTTTATACTTATTAGAACTTTTTAAAGTTAGTGCCAATTTACCAAAATCCTACCTAAATTTTGGCGACGATTTCAAAAAGTTTTAA